>OY720346.1:11273874-11873874 GCA_963082975.1 Labia minor
CCTCTACTCATTGCATCTACTATATTATAATATAAACTTCTATTTTATTCCCTATCAAAAATTTAATTATTTATGAAATATACTTAAATTCACAAAAAGTAAATACACACGAATCACTTATTAATTTTAGTATTCGAAATCACGCTTCATTCTTTCCTAAATTCCTTAAAAAAAAGAATTATATTATAAACTGTTATCTTGCCTTACCTAAATTAATTCTATGTAAAATTAGAAATAAATCCGATCCCACCGTAGTAAATCTGTTTTTAGAAACCACTTAAGGAGAGGAGGATTAAAAGTATACAGAAGAAAGTTACTATTAAAATTATTTGAGAAATTAAAAATTTCAAAAATCAATTATTAATTATATTATTTTATTTATTTGTGATCTTAGAGGCCAAGAGTGTAAGTATCTACTGATTCCGTATGATTAATCATTTGTTTCTTTATTGAGTTATTTTCTTATTTCTTTGAGGAAGTGAAAAAAGTAGAAATTAAAATCAGCACAATCCTAATAAAAGGTGAAAATTCAGATCTGCAGCAGAAAAAGGTAAAGAAAATAATCAAAAACAATAACTTTTTGTAAATCGTACTAATGTTTTATTTCATTAAAAAATATTGGTTCAAAATCAAGTGATTATTATTCACCTGTTAAGGTGTATGCATATTTATATACATAAAATACATATGGTCTGTAATAAATATTTTCAACTTTCCCGCATTTCTTTTTGTGCGACAAATTTTAAAATTTTATCAATTGATGGCTTTTTTATTAAATATATTGACAAATATACATCAATTTATAAAATTTAATGAAATAAAGTGAAATTATTTATTTATTTCTAAAAAACTATATAAATACATTTTAGAGTTAATTAAAAAATTAAAAAGAATATTATTGATTTAAATTTAACCATAATAATATAAAAAAATGAATTTATTTCAAAGAACAAAATGTATCAAACAAATCTCTTTATTATATAATACTAATTTATTTCTAACAAATTTTACAAATATTAAAAGACACCTCCCATTAGAATTTTTAGCCACAAAAAGCTATACAAATAGTGCAAATAATGAGAAACAAAAATCAGCAATCATTAATCAAAAATTTAGTAAAGAAATTGGTCAAGCAACACCTTTAGAAAAAGGTAAAAATTATATTGATATTTTGGAATAATTTAATATAATTTTAAAACTTTATCTTCTTTTTTTAAGTGAAAGAAACTACAAAAACTGTATCCTATCTTGGAGTAATTATTATTGGTGTAGGGGTAACAGGATTAATGTTTTATGCAACATTAAGAGAATTATTTTCATCTGAAAGTCCAAATAATATATATTCAGCGGCATTTGAAAAATGTTGTAAAGATTCTAAAATATTAGATAAATTAGGTGAACCGATTAAAGCTTATGGTGAAGAAACTAGAAGAGGAAGACGACAACATGTCAAGTATAGAATAATGGAGAATTTTTTTAGAAATGTCATCAATGAATATTAAATTGAAATATTTATTTTAAAATTATAGTATATAAATTTTTAAAATTATATGGTGATTTCTTGTCACATGACAAAGTTTATTATATTTAATACAATCATTTGAACAGACAAAATGATAATGTATTGTTATTTATAATCAATTTCTAATTAAGTAATGATTATTGTAAATATACGAACTAGCACTTCCCCCTTTGAATGAAATAAATTTTTCTATTTATTTTTAACAATAAGAAATGTGTGTATGTAATTTCGGTGGAACCAATTTGAAGCATGCAATAATTTAATAAAACAAAAGGCCCTTTGTTTATTATTTGTGTATTACTGAAATTAACTTATGCTGAAGGAACCAAAATACAAGAGTTTTATATGTCTAAAATTATTCTTCGATTTTTGTTAAATTTCTAGAATATATATATATTGATCCCACAATTAGATTTAATGTTTGGAAATTTCAAATTCACTTATTAATAAAATAAAAGTTTTATATTATTCTATGATATTCATTAATTTTCAACATACTTAATTTTTTTTTTAACTCTGAATAAAAATTTTTTATAATAATTTATATATACAAAAATAGATTAAAAGATGGAATGTGAGTGTGGTCCTAAAATTATTTGATTGAAAATAAAATTATAGGTATATTTTATTATATTTTGTTAATTTACATTACTGTTTTTTCAGACATATGCTTTATAATAAAGGGGGAATTAATTATTTAGTAATGAAATTTTATATACAAGGATCTAGAAAAAAAGGAGTAGTACATTTAGAAATGAAACAGGTAAATATATTTTCTTTATTTTTAAAATATTTTATGTATTTTTTTAAATATATTCTACTTAATAAAGATTATGATTAATATATTTTTATTTATATTATTTTATTGAATCGCCTCATGTTTTTTTTTCATAATTCATTTATAGATCAATAAAATTTTTAATTAAATTAATTTAATCTTTTTTATTTTAGATAAATAATAAATATGAATATAATTATTTAATAATTGAAGTAGAGGGTATTTTTAAAGAAGTAATTATCTTGGAAGATCACAGAAATGAAGAAACACAAAGTATTGATAATTCTTTAATTTAAATTTGGAAATTTTTATTTATATATATTATTAAAGTTTTTTGAATTAAAAAAAATTATAAATAATATTTAATTAAATCATTTATATTGAACACCCTCCTTTTTAAACAGCGCTTTCGAACAACCATCAGAAACTTTATTAAGTGTTTTAAAAGTGGCCTGAGACCTACATAAGGAATTTTATATTAATGACCAATTACATGAATGAATAATTATAACATAATGTCCAGGAAAATATCATTTAAGAAAAAGAATGATAATATTTATTTTATTATAAATAATATTTCACGAAAAATAAGATATCTAGTGCTTATGGTAAAATTATCAATAATGCATAGTAAACTAACCAAAACATTTGAATTTCGAAATGGAAAGGGAAATCATCATTAAAAATTTAAGTATTAGGCCACGCGGACGATTTAAATATTTTAGGAGACCCAGCAAATTGAATTATAAAAACCGCTTCTTATTCAGAAAACATATGAACATAAATTATTTTAAAATATGTGTTATTATTTGCTGGCTTTCCCCAGTTTTTCCAAGTGACGGCAAACAGTTGATTGGGATGTATTGAGTTTCTGTGATAACTCTCTAGTTGACTGGCGTGGATTTTCTTCCAAAACTGATTTCAAAACATCGTCATCAAAGTCAGAAGGACGACCCATCCTTGGCTCGTCTTTTAAGGTCATGTCTCCAGAACGGAATTTTATAAACCAATTTCTTACTGCCCGATCAGTTATCACTCCTTCACCATATACACTGCAAAGTTTTCGAGCCGTAGCTGCAGCACTATTGCCTTGTTTAAATTCCCAAAGCATCACATGTCGAAAGTGTATTTTTTGATTATCCATTTTAAAGGTATAAATAAAAAAATATTTACGTGCGCACCGAAACGAGGTTGTCTAGAGACTGACCCGGACTGACCAGTTTATACTTGCTAAGCAAAAACAAAAATCCCTTATCAAGGGGAATCTCATTGTGTACAAACAATACCAAAAGAAACACACTACTTAGGCGGAAGTTATTTATGACTCAACCTAATAGTTACTCATTAATGAAAATTTTTATTTTAACATTATTAATAGATTAATATTTTACATATTTTATTAATTATAAATAGTTTTTATAAATACATTTTCATATTTTTCTTTTAAAATATTTTTTATCATATTGGCAATTTCAATTTTCAAAAACTATGGCGACATTATTATTATAGTGAGACAAGAGTGAGACCAAGTGAGACATACATTGACACCATTGACATTTATGATGGCAGCTCTAGGTAAGATAATGAGATTTTCCAATTTTATCTTTTAAAAAATTTTTAAACACAATATTAAATTTAAATCTGTATCATTATAAAAAAATAAATTAATTATTATTTTTCTTTCTAGAAATTTTAAATGATAAATAATCTAAAAATAGAAAAAACGAAATAAAGGACAAATATTTGTCTTATGTCTCTTTTTTTCAATCTATAAATAAACATAAATAGAGAAAAAACATATATATATATACATATATATAAAAATGACATTCCCTTTAAAAAGACCCTAAATTAATTATAATTAATTATAAATATTAATTTATAAAAAGAAAAATATTATATAATTTTTGGCAATCATCATCATGTATGACTCTCCACTTTCTTTACAAGAAGTTTGTGTTGAATATATCTGTGAAAATTTAGAAGCCCTTTGTGAGCCAGCCACAACAAAAAATGATGATCCACAAAGTTCTTATATGTATGAACGATTATCATTTAAAGATGGAGATGTTTTTTTTCATTCAGAAATATCTGAACAACTTCTTACCTCGTTAAGTGAAAAAAGAAAATTGACAGATTTAACTATGACATTATTTGATCCAAAGACAACAAGGCTTAAGTAAGTAATATTTTACTATTTGTCTAAAATAATTGCTAATTAAAATCATATTTTCAAGTCTATATAAAATTTGAAATATGAAATCCATTTTATAATTTATTTACATCTAGAGATTCTCTTAATTTCTTAAAATCTATTCTTAGTCTATTGTATGTATTTATTTGAGATAACATATTTGTTATTATTTTATTTATTGAACCTATTCTACTTAAATGTATCTTTTATTGTTTTTATATTCAATACAAATATTAAAATATGAATATTTCAAGTTATTATTATTATTATAATAATAAATATATAAAAATTCTGTTTTAACTTTTTCCTATTTTTATTCTTTCTCGAAAATTTTTCCAGGCATGTAAGATTACGGAAAGCCGATGATCTTACAACAAGAGGTTTAAGAATTTTAAAAGGACATAAAATTAGTGATTTAGAAGTAACAAATCTAAAAATTACCGTAAACGACCTTATAGGCTGTTTAGGAGAATGGACACTTCAAAATTTACGTTCATTGAATGTTACAAGAAGTACTTTTATGGATGGATCAAAGTAAGTATAAATAAATATTTCTTAAAATATATTCAATATCCATCTTTTTTATATATTAATAATTTGACCATACTCAATAAGAATCGTTCTTGCTTTTTCGATTAATCTTCCTTTATGTAAATCAGGTATTGCGTTGTTGTGGCCCTTTCTAAACTTCGAAATCTTCAAGTTCTTAATGTTAGTGAAACTGAATTTAATCGCCATTGCTTGGAGCTTGTAGCTGAAGATCTTCCACTTTTAGAAAGTTTAGATATATCTAATACTAGGGTTGATGATATTTCACCTTTACGCCGATGTCGTCATACGCTTAAGCATCTTATTATGCATAATGTTAAGGTAATTTTTCAATAAATAATTACAAATTTTAAATTTTCCTAATGAAATATAATTTTTTTATTATTATAGATATCAAATTGCGATAATTTAGTACCAGTTTTATTAGATTTAAATGGCTTACGTACATTAGATATTTCAGAAGAGAGGGAAAATCATCCTTTTGAAGTGTTTGGACCCGCTAGAAGTAAAGCCAATGATTTACTTAAAGCTACTGATGCCTTATCTGATCTCGCTCATTTAGACATTTCTGGAAAAGATGAAATTGATACTACAGAATTACATAATTTTATAAAGTAAATCTACTATCTATTTATTACTTAAATCTCGAATGTTCATCATTGTCATTCAACATAAATTATCAAGTCAAATAACTTCATAATTTACTATATTATTATTATTAATTATATTTGTTTTTATTAAAAATTCATTAAATTAATATAATTATTTAATATTATTGTTATTCTTAACCTTTATTTTTATAGATCTCATCCTAAATTGCATCTACTTAATTTAGTTCATTCAGACATTTGTTATGAAGAAGCTTTCATAAATCCTAAACATCCTGATTATCGGCCATCGCTTATAATAGCTGGCACTGCCACCGAAGAACAACTCTTAGAGGCATTAGCACGTTACCGACATCGTCAATATTCAGTTCAAAAATGTCTTTATGATTTATTTAAGGTAAAAGAACAAAATTTATTTTATTTTTTTATTAAATTTAATAAATAATTTAAATAATTTATTTTTAGCTAACACCTACATTTACTGAACCTAGAATAGATGTAATTAAATTAGTTCTCGATGGAATGTCTACACATGCAGGTAAATTTGGTGTTCAAATGGCTGCTACCGCATGTTTATATAATTTGACAAAAGGAGAATTAACTCAACGAATACATCCTAGTGTACTTAAACAGGTAATTAAATTTCTAATCATTCATTAATGCTCTGTTTTAAATAAATTTAAATCTTAATATAAGGTAAGAAAATTAATAAAACTTTCTAGATGTAAAACCAACTATAACTATAATTGCGTGCAGCTAAATCGACTCAACTTCTTAGCGCGCATATTAAGTTTATTATTTTTAAATAGCTAATTTAATAACTTAATTTCACTTCTCTTCTCTTTGAATTTTAAACATCTCTGTTAAAATATTTTTCTAAAATATAATTTATTTAAATATTTAATGATTAGATATTAAAATTAACCAAAAGATAATAGATGTACTATAATTTTATTTTCAGGTAGTTCACCTTACACTAGCAGCAATGGAAGCTTTTCCTCATCATTATCAATTACAAAAAAATACATTATTAACATTATGTAGTGATCGAATATTACAAGATGTTCCTTTTGATAAATATCGGTGCGCCAGGCTTGTTATGAATTGTTTATGCGCCTTTGAGGATTCGTCAATGAATCGAATGTCAGTAGCTATTTGTTCTATATTAGCAGCAAAAATTTCAACAAATGAAACCACATTATTGGGCGCGCAACCTCAATATATGCGTAAATTATTAAGTATTGTCAGGCGAAAAGTTGAAGAGAAACATGTAAAATTTTCATTAAATATATATATATATATATATATTTATATGGGTATATATATATATATTTTTTTTTTAGGTTGATATCACTGTGAAGTTTACTTTGAGTGCATTATGGAATTTGACAGATGAATCACCACTCACTTGTGCCGTTTTTTTAGATGAAGGGGGAATGGTTCTCTTTCTTACTGTCCTAGAAACATTTAAAGAAGAGAGTGCTGTAGAAACTAAGGTCACTAAATTGTAATATATTATATTATTCACTCATATATATATATATTATAATTTTTAATTTTATTTTTAATAGGTTTTAGGATTATTGAATAATATTGCAGAAGTTCCAAGCCTTCGTCCTAAATTAATGCTATATGCATTTATAAATATGCTTAGACGATTGCTACGCTCTGAACATATAGATGTATCATATTTTGCTGCTGGTATTGTCGCTCATTTGACAAGCGAGGCTAACCTTTGGAGAGGGCCCGATATGGAATTCTCACGTAATACATTGCTCTTGGAATTAGGAAAGGCTGTAAGTATTCCAATTTAATAAAACAAATACCAATTCAAACATTATTATTATTCTTGAAAAAAATATAAAAAAGTAATATATTGTCCTGAGACACCAACGCCGTTGACTCACAGTGGTTCTGGGTTCAAGTCCCGGGTCCGGTAAGAGAATTTGCTACTTTATAAAAAGTAGCGCCTCCTATCAAGAAAATCGAGACTGAGTTGAGATCACCCTTCTACTGATTCTAGAACACGTTTATCTCACTTAGACGAAAACCGACTGGATAGGCGCTGTCCTTTCGTAGGATACAGAAGTAAGAGGGAAACATTTATGTAATGAAATTATTTCATTAGTTACATTTATAAAAATAAAATTTATAAATTCAAAATATTCATAATTTGATTTTCTAGACAGTTTCGAAAAATTTAAAAATTTAAATTTGAAGAAAATTTTCTTCAAATGATAATATTTATTTTGCGAAATTTCTAGGTATCGGTTGGATCTGGAATTATGCAGAAATGTCCATTGAGCTTTACAGTTTTTAGAATATTAATTTAAGAAATAATAGATAAATAAATCAATAAGAATAGACAGAGGAATTAAAAAATTTGGTCTTTAAAATATATAGATCATAGTCATATTGAACTTACAAAACTAAAATTAACTTAACCTTTACGACAAGGATACTTACAAGTCTAAAAATAGGAAAATATACAGAAAAATGAAAATCTATTGCTCCATTCATCAAAAAAAAAATAATAATGAAACTTTTAATATATTTTATTTTTATTATATAATTAGAATTTTTATCTAAATCTAAACTTTAGAGAAAAAAAAGAGAAAATTTAAATAAAATGTATAACTAGATGAATTAATAAATATTTCATGTATGTAGAATATGTATACAAATTATGAATGATTTATATTGATTTATTTTTCCAATTTAGGTAAGTTGTTGGCAAACTCCCGATGGTGAAATGGTTGCGTATCGTTCATTTCAACCATTTTTTCCACTTCTTGCGAGTTCAGCTAGTCAGGTAACACCATATTAAATATTATATTATTATTAAAAAGTTGAATACATTTTTATTTATATTTATAGATGAAAATAAATATTACATTTTAATTCATTTATTAAATTGAACTTTTTTAAACTCTTTTATTGTTCAATTTTATATTATAAAAATTGATTTAAATTCTATTAAAATTTATAATAGAATTATTAAATATAATAATTATATTATTATAATAAATATAATAATTTCCGAGCACCTTTCAAAATATCATTTTGTTTTTGATTTAGGTACAACTTTGGGCTGTTTGGGCTATACAACATGTGTGTTCAAAAAACCCCACACGTTATTGTCCAATGTTAAGAGCTGAAGGGGGCCGAGATACTTTAAGAAGATTAGACGCTGATCCTCGTACAGAACCAGCCGTACGATCTATTTGCCATTCAGTTTTAGACAATTTAGATGCTAATTATCTTCGTGTACCTCCACCGCCACCACCACCTCCTCCTCCACCCCCTCCTGAAACATCCTCCTCTTCAACTTCATCCACATCAGTATCTTTATCACACCAAAATTCTTCATTAAGCAGGCAAAAATTTTGATAATTTATTTACAAAAATACTTTTTTTAATTCATCCTTGATTTCTATAGTATTTTAATATTAATGACAATTTACTAAACACGAAAATTTAATTAATCATATTAAATTTTCTTGGAAAGCTTTAAAAATAAACTTGTTTATTATAGAATTCTTATGTTTTAATAATAATAGATAACAGGAAAGAAACATGATAAATAATATTTTTTTAATTGCTATTTATAATTCACTTATTTATAAATAATCACTTTTTTCCATATCGGCGGTGATCTGACAATACCTATCTGCATAAAATCTAACATTATAGGAATCTTGAAACAATGTCAGTAAGGAACTGTATTAGGAAATATTTCCTAGCTATGGTTAAATCGTAAAATAATTTTTACATTAAAGCATTCTTTCATTTAACCGGCATTAAAATTTTTTCGGGAACCCCAGAAATCATATTTTCGAAAGAATAGTCATTTAGGAAATATTGTCAGATCATAGTTGATATTCAGTATCCTTTAACAACAATTATGATTAAACATAATTTTTCTAATTCTAATTAGAAAGAAAAATGATCGATTAAATGCTTAAATAAAAACTAAATGTGACCAATGGAAATTAGACTTGTTTAAACATATTGCTAAATAGAGGTATAAAATGCTTGTCCGATATATTAAAAACTTGTTCATCAAAGGTTTTCTTCCATCTTAATCTCCCTCCCTTCTATTTTTTATTATTACGCGATATAAAATAAGACAAATTAAAACTAGGTTTTTTATAGGGTTTTCTTTATTTTTAAATATCATACATTATCCATTGGATTATTATTGATTATTATTGATGTTAAATAAGAAATAATAACTTGAAATTCTAATAGCTTACCAGTCTTCATATCTGGTTTAACTTAAGAGAAATGGGTTTTGAAATTTTCAGACTTTTTGCTTTCGAATTCATGAAAGATTCCTTTCATTCGAATAGTGGCTTCAACTTAGGTGTGAACGTGAACATACATTAATATAATTTTCTTTTTTTCTATTGATAACATTCAATCAAATTTTTTAATGGTTCGTAATAATTATATATAAATCGAGGAACATGATGTTTTTTTTAAGAAATTGCTTAACTAAAAATAATATTAAAAAAATGTTTTGATATCTATATATAAAAAATATACTTAACGTAATAAGATTATTATTATCCAAGAAATAGATAGAAATGACACTTTTGAAAATAAAACCTTGTGAAAAATTTGAATTAATTTATGCATGGTATGAAGGACTTAGTCCGAATTTATCAACTTCATAAGAAAATATTATCTTTTATATTATTATATTTATTTTCTTCTAGAAAAATAATCCTTGAGAATCTCAAGAGATTTTAGTTTCATGAAAATAAAATTATTCTATGGAAAAATAAATTTTTTCAGGTCTTTAAAAATTTACTAATAAAAAATTATATTTATCATGTTTTTTAAAGCTGTAATCTTATTTAAAAAATTCATCAATTAAAATAAATTCTTGTTATTTTAAAAATTTATGCATATATAATAATAATAAGATATAATAAACTTATATTATAAAATAATGTTTTCAATATATCTTATTATTAGGTATACAGTAATACCCAGATTTATGAAATTCTGAGAGCATTCTCTTCTTTCCTTTCAAATTTGTTTCTTTTTTATGAAAATCTTGATTAAGAATCTTGTTTGTTGCTTTCTTGATATTAGACTCGGTCAAGAAAAATAAATATAGCTGAAATTAAATATTGTAGATATCTCTGCAGAAATCCTCTGGTAAAATGAATAATGAGTGAGCATTGGACACCAATAAAAAATTCAGTTTAGCTTGAATTGAATAAGAAAGGGAATAATAATGTTTTGAGGAAAAACATGTTCATTCTCGCAAGAGATAAATACATAAATAGTTCTAGATATATTCTTTAATACCTATTTCTTTAAAGAAATTAATCCCATCTATTAGTTAACTCTCATTTACACAATGTATGTAATATTTCATGAGAATCCGTCTCGATACAGAATTATCATAATATAAATACATTTAGTGAATCTTAGATTAAAGTGGAAAAACTCGTTGTGTAAATGGTGCTTAACATAGTGGTATTACTGTATATATAATATTTTCTTAGAGACAATTAATTAATAAAATATTATGCTGTTAAAAATAATGAAATTTTATTAAAAATAAAAGAGATGAATGTAAAAAAAATTGAAAAGTTTTTTGTTTTAATTTTATTTCTGTATAAAACTAAATAATCAATTTTTTTAGAAATAACGAACAATCAATTGTTTGTTCCAAAATTTTATAAAATGAACAAATAAAGAGTATACATATACAGAATTAAATAAGGGAATTATTTTCATCCAAGCCTCATAAATAGGATAATTTATTTTTGTTTTATACATCACAACAACCCCCTTTTAGGTAAATTTTTTTTAAAATATATTTTAATTTCATTTTATATTCTATATTGTATATTTATTTTTAAAAAAGTGGCCAAAACGTACTATAAATTATTTAATCTAAAATAAGCTATATATATATAACCTTGAATCTGTGATTAATTATATTTAAATAAAGATTTTTTCTTGTTAATTTATCCATATATATATATTGTCTTTAATCAATTTTAATTATTAATAAACAATATATTGAAGTGTTTTTTTAAATTACACAAAATTAATTAAAACAAATATATAAAATGATTCATTTAAAATTTCGAAATATAATTTATTTTATATTTTGCATAGTTTCATTAACTTTATAGAGAAAAAATCTATTTGAGCTAATTAAATTCTTTTTCTATCAATAGAAGCTAATCTCATTTATTTATACCTTCTGATTTATAAATATTTCCTGTTTAATAAAATTATTTTTTGTTAATTTTGTTTAAAAGAAGCTGATATGTTATTGAGAATTACATTTTGAAAACAATTGTATTTGAACATTTCTTATGTATATAAAAATTTTATATTTATATCTGAATTTATGTTTATATGATTAATTAAAAAGAAATGATTAATTTTATCTGTTTACAATAAATGATAATAATTTCAATACTTAAATAAAAAAGTTAAACTCACTATGATTTATCCTGAAAATTATATCTTTCTAAAAATTTATGTTTTGTTTTAGTTTTTTCTATGTCATTACAAATAAAAAATTTCCTTAAAAATAATTTTCGAATCCAAAATATATTGACCATTATCACTAATAAAACTGCTAATCTTTAATATTTATCAAATATATATATATATAATTAATTTTATTTTAAATAAGATTTCCAAAAAAATTATTTAATTCTAAGATCAATTTTATTAATTTTATAATTTTCATAAATATGAATTTAAAAATTGATTTAATTAAAAAAAAGATTTTAAATTAATGATAACACATGCCTTGTCTTGATGTCCTCATGAATAATAATAATTTGTATTTTATAATTTATATTATATGAAAATCATACTTTTCTTTTTAAGCATAGTTTAAAAATTTATAGATAAATTTGCGTTTATTTCCGTTTCAAATTAATTTTTGAAAATTTATAAGGGTCACTTTAGAGGTTTGTTATTGAAGATGTTTTTATAGTAGAAATACATGTTACCTAAATAATTTTGAAATAAATATTGTCCATATTTTTGCATTCATTATGATAATTAATCTGGCCGCACGCTCTTATCTCATTTTAGTTCTAAAATCATTTGATTTGTCTCAAATCTTTTCCATTATTATTTTTTGTTTGAATAGAGCTCCCTTATAAGCCAACATACTCAGACTTCTATAGTATATGTGATATTTTTATGAATTTTATCTTAAAATTATTCAAAATCAAATACGAAGTCAATATAAAAACATTATGAATTTTATTGTAATTAATAATTTGTTTGAAACACAAGGAGTGATAAAATAACTGGATACTATGTATAATCAGAATAATAAGTGTATTCTATTGGATATTATAATTACAAAATTACAACCCTTTTAACTTTTCTCTTTTATATGATCTAAGTAAATGTATTTATTGTTAAAATCTTATAAAAAGTAGCATATACTTTCTTTTTAATATATTGTGAGAAATCATAGCCGAGATTTCGAAATTTATATAGTAATATAATATATCTTTATTAGTATTTATAGTGGAGATTGAGAAAAAAATTTTTTTTGAAATTGTATCGTTTTTTCTTAAATTTTATTTTGATATTAAAAATAAAAGACAGATAAAAATTGACCACTTAGCGTGAATTTTTAATAATAAAAGGGACAGTAATCAAATAAAACAAAAATAATTTCTTCGCGATTATTCATTAATATATCAAATTTAAATAAATTTCACATACTAGATATGATTTATTTTTTTCTTTTAGTACATTAGAAAATAAAGCCAAAATAAACAAACAAATGCAGTTATTTGAAATGGTGGATTGAGAAGAATTATTATTATAATAATATAATAAAAGAAAGGAAATAATTATATACAACACTATTTTAAGTCAAAGGGGATTTAGTTGAACCGGACAACATTCTGATTTGCAGACAAATGTTGAAGGCAAATATTAAAGAGAAATTTAATAAGTTGCAATGATTTTTTTTAAAGTTTCTCTTTTTTAATTAATTATGAATTTTGAATAACAAATAAAAAAAGGAAAAAAAAGGAGAGCAATTTTTATTTTATTAAATTATATATAGAGAATATATCAATATATATTTTTATATTTATATCTATAAAGATATAAATATATTTTTTCCCCGCAAATTTTATATTTTTAATTTATTTAATTTTTATTAAATTTATTTATTTTATTTAACAGTGATTGAATGGATGTATGTCTGCTCAAAATAGAGTAGGCTTTTTTAAGTTTTTCTTTTTTAGCCAATCGATAAAGCTTAAAGAAACAAATTCAGTCGTCTAGATTTTGACTTAAAAGGAAATTAGCTGCTAAATTTTCATTTTTTTCACATGCGAAATATGCTTGAATGACAAGATGTTCAGGAAAACCCAATGCTTTTAACTAAAACAAACAGAAAGAAAAATATATTAATTTATAGAACTTATTGAATATCAATACATATCTAGTAATGAAATGATTTGGTATTATTAAAGCTTTGGTGGCTGTTTTTATTTATAAGGGAATTTTGTAAATAAAACCACATATTGATATTTGTTATTGTAAATTATTGGAAAAGAAAGATTAAAGAGAGCCTAGAATTGATGAAAAATAAGAATAACATGAAAGACAAAGGCCTCTTAATAAATCAAATTTGGGATCTTGTGAATTTAAACTTATTAAAATTATTTATTAATTATTATTTTTATTATATTTTTTTGGACTTTGAAACTTTATTGTTTAGATAATTATATTTCAACACTTTTCATTTGTTGAGAATCATCTTTTGGCAACACTGGCTTGCTTCCCGCCAAAAATCTTTTGTTTAAGTTTAATATTAATATAATAAATAATGTAAAATTAAAGAACTCAATTCATTCATAAAATAATTGTTGTTCACGTTTTGTTTATAATCTTTAAATTAATTGTTTAAGAATAATTATTTTTTCTCCTGTAATTTTGAATTTATAAGCACGTTCCGAGAGCCATATTAAGTATCAGTCGTCACTCGTCACTGGACCACTGGACGCTCGGACAATCGCTTGAAAACGATTGCAGAAGTAGCAATCGAAACGTTATGTATATTTTTTGTATTTTTTGAATAAATTTACAATAACAAATATCAATATGTGGTTTTATTTACAAAATTCCCTTATAAATGATTTGGTATGTTTATAATAGCAAATCTAATAGTCATTATGATATCATAGTTATAGTTATTATATTGAATCTATAAACACCCTTTCCAATTACAATAACATAAAATATAGTATTCCCAAATGTTTAGTTTCTATAATTTTACTTTATTTTTATAAAAAATATAAATTATGTTTGTTTACCCTTTCAATAGCTTCTTTATCTTGAGGAGTAACTTGAAGAGAGAATCCACCTGCATCTGTTGGTGAAACGTTTCCAGGGCCACTTGGGCTACTCGGTGGAATTGCTGCTGCACCACCACCAGAAGAATTAGATTCAGGTTCATTTAACATTCTATAAAATATTAAAATAATTATTATTTATAAAAAAAATTACTAGAATTTAATATCAAGATAAACTATTGATATTTAATTTAATGTTAATAAATTTAATAATACTGAATAAATAAAGCTAAATCAATGTGAATTCTTAATAAATTTCTTCATTTGCTATTTGTAAATAAATAAAATTTAATGAAATTTGAAAATAACAATACCTTCATATATAAAAAACATACCTTACAAATGCTTCTTGGTTATGGGATATTAATTGTAAGAGGGCAGGATTAGTTTGTCCGATTTGTTGAAGTACGGCATTGAGTAATCCAGGATTTTGCTGAATCACTTGACGCATCTGTTGAAATTGAGGTTGTGATCGGAGAAAATCAAGAGGATCCTCCTCGCCGGTGGCTAGAACAAATAAAAATATTAAAATTATTAAATAAATATTAGATTATTCATTAAGAAATGATTTAATGTTTTACCAGGATTTGATGAATCACTTCCAGTTAGTGCAATAGGTGGATCGGTTCCTGTACCAGGAGCTTCATCATTAAAAAGTGATACAGGTATTCCTGTAATTAAATATTCCACCGCTCGATCTGGATTATTATATGAAGCTCGTAATGCTTGTTCCACTTGTTCCCTTTCGTATCCCATATCGACAATCGTTTGCACCATGGTTGCATAATCATCGCCCATTAGCAAAGCTGATTCTGCATCAAAAATGTTGCTACGAGAGGCTGGAGTTGTAGATGGATTAGAAGATGCAGTGGTTAGAGTAGGAGCAGATGTGGTGGCTGGGGTAGCTGAAGTTTGTTCTGGTGATGGATTATTTGTTGTGGTAGAACTGCAATTAAATATACAATACAAGTAAAAGATTTAATATATGATTTAAAATAAAATATTCAACTCTACAGGGTGTCCTAACTTAAGTGCCTTATTCGTGAGGGTGCGATAGAACAAATTGACTAGCACCATCGTATAAATTCAAATAATAAAGCCCTAGAGAAAGAGATATGCTCTGTTATACAATGGTGAGGGATAAGACAGACAAAGATAAAATGACCCGAATAATAAGGACTTAAGCAGAATATATTTAGGTTTTTCAGACTTTCATTGTAGATGAGACTCTTCAATGACCACAAAAAATTCTGTCAAATCAGGTGAGCACTTTTTATCTTTATATCACGATCAAGCACTTAATGGCTTAATTTCTGATTAAGGATTAGATTATGATTTGCAGGTGACTTGTAGTCTTGTATTACTCACTAAAGAATGTTCCTTAATTTAGAAGACCATAATAGATCATTTAACAAATAAAAAATAGGAATGATGTTTTGCGTGACGATCTATTTTAAGTGACTTGCACGTTCGGTGTCACTTGTGATCATAACACATCGAAACTCGGTAATTAGTGCAAAAAATAATGCTTAATTAGCACATGGAAGTCAGTCTTTTCTTTTTCGTTAAAAAATCAATAGCTTACTGTTAAGCTTGAATTTGATAGCAAAATGAAACCAAGATTAATTCAAAAATCACTTTTTATTTAAATCTTATATGACTCATAATTGAAATTATTTATTTATTTTTTATTTGGCCTTAAGACACCGATCCAATTTAGCCTTCAATTAGCCCTTTAGAATTGAAATTATTTTGATTATATTTTTAATTCATTAATAAATTGAATTAATTAATAGTATGTAAATAACTATAAAGACTTATAATATTAAACAATTTTTTAATATATTTGATATATAAATTTTTACAAATTTGTATTTAAAGTTAGAGAAAATCTATTTAATATAAGAAATAAACTTAATAACATTTTAATCATATTTTTTCGAATTTCCTTCTAAACTAATAAATAATTATAATTGAATTATTCTTCAAAGTTAAATGTCAAAAAATGACTTGCAAAATTAAGTTAAAATCAATTTTTTTTTTTTGGATTTTATGAATGTAAATAATTGTTTTAAATCTTCTTAGATTACCTAGATGTATTGGATAGAGGGTCGCCTGGTTTACTTTCCCCATCCCCAGGTGTGCGAGTAGGGTCCGAAGGACCTGCATAAGGTGTAGGTGCACTTTTCGGTTTTGTTACCATAACAACAATAAATTTCTTTTCATCAATATTATATTCATGTAGATAATGTTCATCTGTTAAGATTTTCCCTGAAATTCAAATGTTGAAATTAAATACAAAATCCAATTGAATGTGAATATAGTGAGTGCTATTTTTTCTAAATGGTATACCAGCATAAATAAGCCGCTGATTTTCAGCAGGGTAGTCTTTCCCCTTTGTTTGTTCTATCTTCTCCTTCAAATGTTTAACCTAAAATTAAAGAAAAAATTATTAGAAATGAAAATAAAATTCAGAATATAATAATATAAGAATTGTTTCTTTTTTTGCAAGTAATCCTTAAGGTTATGTTGAAACATACAGTTTGTGACGCATCTACTTCCACTTGAAATGTATGCTGTTGCAAACTTTTAAGTGTAATAAGCATGGTTGATTGTAATTAATTTAAATTAAGAGTGTAAAAAAATAATGTCCACTTATAAAAATAAAACCACACAAAAAATTCCGTGGATTAGATTGAAATAATTTTTCAAATGATGATTTGCAGCACTCAGTTGGAGAACATAATATAAGTGACATCAGAAGATCACGTGATTTAAACACATGCTTCCTCTATACTTTACAATAAATTTCCAAACAATCATATATAATATTCTTAACTAATTTTGATTTAGAATTGATATTTTTATTAATTTATAATAATAAATTCTACTATCTTAATTTATTGAAATAATAAATATATATTTTCAAATTGAGTAGATTTGAAGAAAACTCTGGATTCTGACTTCTTTGACACTACTACTACATTGTACATTAATCACATTAATACTGGGTCTGTGATTGATACACTTTTGATAAAAAGATATGAAACCTTATATTTATATGAATTTCATATCAGTGATTCGTTCATTCCTTTTATAAAATGATTGTATTGTAAAATATATTTATATATTCCTCATTTAGAAAATAAGTTAAATTTATAATAAAATTAGTTTATACCAAAAACAGAAATAAAAAAAATGTCAACCACTGATAATATAGATTCTTCATTAAAGTCCAAAAGACCTTCTGGTATGTTTATTAATATTTAATAGATATCATAAAAATTGTTTATTATTTGAAGTTCATTTTTATATAGAATAAAAATTTGAATCTTTGAATATTTAATGATAAACAAATGTCAATTTTATGTCAATAAATTTAATCAATATTTTAATGTCAAAATAAATAATTGATTTTTTGAAATTTATTTTAATCAATTGGAGATTTATATAATATATAACAATTACTTTATAATTATAAATAAATATATATATTTACAAGTTAATAAAATTTCAAAATTATTTATTTCTTGATATTAAGTAATTATATTTGTAATTAATAATATATATTTATATAATCAAAGGTCTTAATTTTGTTTAAAAATAGAAATAACGATCATTTATAGAGAAAATGTCAAGTTTTTAAAAATTGAAATTGAATCGTGACTATAAAATAATATAAATTACTTTTACATCCAATTGTGTGGTTACAGGCACTGATTTCACATACACTAACAACACCCCAATCTGATGCAATTTAACAACTGTATCTCTGACAGTGGTAGCGGAATACCGAACGTCTCGTGTGAAAAAAGCTTAGTCTGGCGACTACTGGTTGTTAAAGTCAGCCATCGTAGTTAGCTATGGATTTGAATTCCTAGTGAACACCTAGCCTAATGTTACTTAATTTTTTCTTTTTTTTATCTCTATTTTATGTCTAAATAGTTATTTGATTTTGTAGTAAAAATGTTGTTTTCTTATGATTTTCTTGGTATATTACATTAAATTTTCTTTATATGTGAAAAACTTTCGAGTTTCGTAGAGCCACAGAGATATATTATTTTGTCTAATATAAACATGATCATATTCATAATTTTCTAGATTTTTAAAAAATTATAAATATTAATAATAATATAAATATTTTTCTAATTATTATTTATACATTTCCAGATAGTGCATTTAAACAACAAAGATTGCCTGCATGGCAACCAATTCTAACTGCTGGAACAGTTTTACCTACATTTTTTGTCATTGGCATTGCTTTTATTCCAGTTGGAATTGGTTTATTATATTTTTCTGATCAAGTAAAGGAATATTCTGTGGATTATACATTATGTATAAATAAGAACTCAACCTTCAATCAAACCTGTGCAGATTATATTGCTGAAAATCCAGGCACAAGTTGTTATTGTGAATTCGATTTCACTTTACCTGAAAATTTTAAGGTATTTTTGATTATCATTTGTCATCTTCACAACCTATATAACTATATAACTGAAGTTTCTCTCCTGGGTTGCTTAAGTCATAAATAATATTATATATTACATATTCTAAAACATATTCAATGAGATTTTTTTAACAGGGAAAAGTTTATATGTATTATGGATTGACTGGATTTTATCAGAACCACAGGAGGTACGTTAAATCAAGAGATGATAATCAACTATTGGGGGTGTTGACAGATCCCTCATCAGATTGCATTCCTTATGCCTGCGATGAAAATAAAAAACCAATTGCCCCATGTGGTGCAATAGCTAATTCACTTTTTTCAGGTACAATAATTATTAGATATTTTAGTCTTTTAATGATTTATATTTATATGGTGGTACGGAATGAAACGTTTTTTTTTTTGTAAAATAAAACGTTCAAAGAAAAACCAATTAAAAAAAGTTTTTATATAAATTTTACAAGATTATACTATAAACATATTCCAAATTATAAAACCATCTTATATATATAATAAAATAAAATATATCATGTTCTTCTAAAAAAGAAGAGAAATGTTTCCAAAATAATATAGCTTTTATTGATATTCATTATTGATTTTTTCCATTGATATTAAGTTTCCTCTTAATTTTAATAAATATAATTATAATTTAATATTTAAAGTAATTTTTTTATATAAATTAATTTAATTTTTTGTTTAAACAGATCAATTAGAAATTTATTCATATTATCAAAAAGCAAATGTACCCCTTCTTCGAAAGGGGATTGCTTGGCCGTCTGATAAACAAATTAAATTTAAAAATCCATCTGGTAATTTAACAGAAGCTTTTAAGGTAAATATTTTTTTATGAATTTTGTTTTTTTAAATATTAGTTAATATATATTAATTTATTATTTATATTATAGGATTTTGTAAAACCATTGAATTGGACAAAAAATATATATGAACTAGACAAAGAAGATCCTGATAATAATGGATTTCAAAATGAAGATTTAATTGTATGGATGCGTACAGCAGCTTTGCCTAGTTTTAGAAAACTTTATCGACGAATAGATCATAATATTGATGGTTATCATCTTGGTTTATTAAGTGGAAATTATTCATTACGAGTTCATTATTCTTATCAGGTAAATTAGTTTTATTTAGAAAATAAATGCAAATTAGTTCATTAATTAGTCCACTTCAAATATAGTATAATTACAAATATTAGTTAATATTCATAATAATGACTAATATTCACAATATATATATATATGTATATTTTATCATTTAAGATTTTAAAAATATAAAAAATGGTATTAATTTCTCTTTTAGGTGACTTCATTTGAAGGAACAAAAAAAATGATTTTATCTACCACCTCGCTTTTAGGTGGTAAAAATCCATTCCTTGGATATGCCTATATCGTGGTTGGGTGTATTTGTCTTTTATTAGGAATTGTATTTTTATTTATTCATTTAAAATGTGGCAAAAGGTAATAATAATTTTTTAAAATTTCTAAGCATATTCAAGTATTAAAAAGTATAAATAGGATACCTTTGTATTTGAATATAATATTTACATTAATTTTTTTTCAGTACTTCTGAGATGATAAATGTCAACCCACGCACTCCTTATGAATGAAATTTTAATAAAGTAATTTAAGTACTTAAAACACATTCACTTAAATAGAAATTAAAAATATATATATATTTAAAAACTTTTAAACACAACACACAAATTTATATTTTATTATATTACAAAACCAACAAAAAAATAAATAAAAATATTTTAGTTAAAATAATACTATATATTATATATATAAAGATTTTTTTTATAGTATTTTGATGTATATTTTATTGTAAAAAAGAGTATTTATTGATGTTATTGTTGTATTTACTTCACTTAACGAATTATATTATACTACATTTTAATTATAAAAAAAATAAATCTTATAAATAAAATGGTGTTTATTTCTATTATTTTTTTAAGATTTTTTAATTTATTTTATAATGATATCTCAATAAAAATTATAACTTTAATTTAAATTTTGCTTCAGTATTGAATCTGAATAATTTCAGGAAAAAATTTTTAAAAACCGCCTATTTAATCTAATATTTATTTTTTTATTTATATTTTAAATATTTTTCAAGTAATTCTAAAAAAATTATTTAAAATTGAAATTTATTTATATTATTAAATTCATTCAAAAAAAAAAAATTTAAAAATACCTCCCTACTATCGTCACAGAGCATCCATTTTATATATCACAAAATAGCATTGGAGGTGATTGGAGGGTCATTTCCAGTCATTTCTATAGGGTATGGTCATGGTCTGTGATTTTGGCTATATTCTTAGATAAGCATAATTGATTGTTGAAATGTCAGTTTTATCTCCAAATAAATGATTTTTCACTTAACTGAAAATTCTACAATTTTTAATTCTCAATATTCCTTCTAAATAAAAATAAAAAACAAGCCCCCACCCTCTTTTTTAAAAAAGTTTCAGGTGTTGCACGTGCAGATAGCGCAAAACGCGGTTTCAGCAAATAACATTGCGTGTTATATAACGGATTGTTTGTGAGTGACAGTTTACTAATTTAGTTAGATATTTTGATAAAAATATAAAAAATAATTTAAAAGAAAATGAAATCTTATCAAGGCAAAGATATGGATATCATTTTTGTATGGGTTATAATATGTTTTCTATAAAATTCTAATAAATTATTTACATTATATTAATAAATTTTTACAATTTGAATTTTTAAGAATGAAGACGATTTACCATATGAAGAAGAAATTTTAAGGAATCCATACTCAGTGAAACATTGGCTTAGATATATTGATCATAAAAAAAACTCTCCCAAACATGCTGTTAATATTATTTATGAAAGAGCACTGAAAGAACTTCCCGGAAGGTTTGTATTCTATCGTAGTAAATTAATAATAATAATCATTGAATGTATTAAAGTAAATTTATTTCTCTTCTTTGACAGTTTCTTTTTTCTAATTTTATTCAACTTTTTGGAAAAATACAATTTAATATTAATTAGATGAACAAATTACTAATGAACATTATTATAAATTATTTTGGTTTTAGCTATAAATTATGGTATAACTATTTAAAATTAAGAAGACGTCAAATTAAAGGAAGATGTATCATTGATCCAGCTTATGAAGATGTGAATAACGCATTTGAACGATCTCTCGTCTATATGCATAAGGTAGATTATAGATTTATAAGGGAATTTTGTAAATAAAACCACATATTGATATTTTTATTGTAAATTTATTCAAAAAATACACAACGTTTCGATTGCTACTTCTGCAATCGTTTTCAAGCGACTGCACTATTTGAGCGTCGACTGGCTTTCTTTATCAAATGTCAAATTATTATAAATTATGGATTATATATTGTAAATAATATTTTAAATCAATTATATCTTTTAATAATAATTTATCTAAAAATTAGAGAAAAATAAACGAACTAAATAAATTACGCATATGAAAAATATTTTACTAAATCCCTTATTACATGAGATAATAATTTATTTTGATTTTAAATAGTGTATTATGTCAAAATAGAGATATTAGTTTCTAGGATTTGAGAAGATAAATTTAAAATTATTATTTTCTAATTTTTAGATATTTAACATTCATTTATTTAATATAATTTATTAAAACTATTAAAAAAAAATAATTTTCTCAGATAAAAACTCCAAAATATATATACAAAATCTCATCTTACTTTATGCAAATTTTAATCCCTTTAATGTTATAGTTATAGTTAGTGATTCATCTAATCTGCTTTTTCAATATTTTTTATCAAATGTCAAATTATTATAAATTTCCTTTTTCGTTAAATTTCTAAAAAATATATTAATTCTTTTTTTGTATCTTAATACTAGATGCCTCGTATATGGATTGATTATACTCAATGGATATCTTTACAACAGAGAATAACAAGAACCCGGGAAGTTTTCGATAGGGCTCTAAGAGCCCTTCCAATAACCCAACATCATCGTATTTGGCCTCTTTATCTTGAATTTCTTAATAAACATGACATTTCCGAAACAGCAGTTCGAGTTTATCGTAGATATTTAAAAGTATGGTTACTAAATAATAATATATATATTTAATATATTATTGTTAAAAATAATTTATATTTTTTATTTTTTTTAGCTTTTTCCTGAAGATGCCGAAGATTATGTAGAATATTTAACAAATGTAGGTCGATTAGATGATGCAGCTGTACAATTAGCTTCTATAGTCAATCGTGAAGATTTTATATCTAAACATGGCAAATCTAATCATCAATTATGGAATGAATTATGTGATCTTATTAGCAAAAATCCTGATAAAGTCAAGTAAGTTCAATATTTAATTGATATACCTATATATATATATATATTATAAAGTAATTATTTTTCTTTTTGATCCTTTAAGTTCTTTAAATGTTGATGCAATTATTCGTGGAGGTCTGCGTCGTTATACAGATCAATTAGGATCTTTATGGACATCTTTAGCTGATTATTATGTCCGATCAGGATTATTTGAACGGGCTCGAGACATTTATGAAGAAGCTGTACAAACTGTAACCACAGTTCGTGATTTTACACAAGTATTTGATGCTTATGCACAATTTGAAGAACTTTCATTAGCACGAAGAATGGAACAAGCTTCTGACAATACACCTTCAGAAGATGGTATGCATTTATATATTTATCATTTTTATTATTAATTAAATCAATAATTTTGAGAATTTTAATTACAATATTAAACATTTTCATAACCAACTTATAGATGAAGTTGAAATTGATCTTCGTTTAGCACGATTTGAAAGTTTAATGGAACGACGATTACTTTTATTGAATTCTGTTTTATTACGACAAAATCCTCATAATGTCCAAGAATGGCATAAACGTGTTAAATTATATGAAGGACGGCCACATGATGTAAAATTCTTTATTTTTTCATATATAATTATTTTATAATAATATAATAATAATTATGTTTATTAATTTGTTAAAAGATAATTGCAACATATACTGAAGCTGTGCAAACTGTTAATCCAAAATTAGCTGTGGGTAAATTACATACTCTCTGGGTTGCTTTTGCTGAATTTTATGAAACTAATGGACAATTAGAAGATGCTAGAGCAATTTTAGAACAAGCAACTCGCGTACCATTTACAAGGGTTGATGACCTTGCAGCTGTTTGGTGTTCTTGGGCTGAAATGGAATTGCGACATGAGTAAGTTTTCATATAATATATATTATTTAATATCTAACTTTGTTATTTCAGGAGCATTTCAATAAGATCATCAATATGGATCATTCTTGTTTGTTTTATTATTCTTCTCTGAAACTTAAGATGATATTTAATATAAATTAACTTAATTAATTTTTTTTTTATTTTTATTAATTTTTAAGAAACCATGAAGCTGCTTTGGGATTACTTCAACGTGCGACTGTACTTCCTTCAAGAAAAGTTGCATTTCATGATGATTCAGAAACTGTTCAACAACGTTTACATAAATCATTAAAATTATGGTCACTTTACGCTGATTTAGAAGAATCTTTTGGAACATTTAAAGTATAAAAAAAACTATTTAAATAATATATTTATTTTCTCAAAATAAATTTCTTTCTTTTTCTTTTTAGTCATGTAAAGCAGTATATGATAGAATTCTTGATTTAAAAATAGCCACTCCACAAATTGTTATTAATTATGGCATGTTCTTAGAAGAGCATGGGTATTTCGAGGCAGCATTTCGAGCATATGAACTTGGGATTGCATTATTTAAATGGCCAAATGTTTTTGACATTTGGAATACTTATCTAACAAAATTTTTAAAACGTTATGGAGGAAGTAAATTAGAGAGAGCACGGGATCTCTTTGAGCAATGTTTAGAAAATTGTCCGCCAAAATATGCCAAAGGTAAACTTATTTTTATTTATTCTCTTTCACTCTCATAGTTAAAATTGCCTTTTTAAGTTTTCTTTTTACTCAAGTTGTCTATATTTAATCCTTTCTAAATATGTTTTTCAATCATTTTTATGACAACTATCTGTATAAATGTATATATTAATTAATAACGTTTTTATTATTTATTTCTCAGGATTATATCTTTTGTATGCGAAATTAGAAGAGCAACATGGTTTAGCTCGACATGCTATGGCTGTTTATGAAAGAGCCACACAAGCTGTTCTCCCGGAAGAAATGTTTGAGGTAAAATATATACTTTTTATTATATTTCTTTATTATATTATACGAAACTTTTTTAATATATCAATATATATTGCATTTCAGTTATATAATGTTTATATTAAAAAAGCTGCCGAATTATATGGTGTTCCCAAAACAAGACAAATATACGAAAAAGCAATTGAATTACTTAGTGAAGGTCATGCACGTGAAATGTGTCTACGTTTTGCTGAAATGGAAACACGTTTAGGTGAAGTTGATAGAGCAAGAGCAATCTATGCTCATTGTAGCCAAATGTGCGATCCAAGGGTATGTTCTATCTTTTATTTTCTTTAAATTTATATATAAACTTTAGTGTTTCATTCAGGTCCTATTTCTTATTAATTTTATGTAATGAGATGTACGCTAGATATAAAAGACACTCTACACTTGTTATTCAATAATTTAATGAAATTTTTTTAAATTTTAGGTTACTGCAGATTTTTGGCAAACTTGGAAAGATTTTGAAGTTCGCCATGGCAATGAAGACACAATGAGAGAAATGTTACGCATTAAACGTAGTGTACAAGCCACCTATAACACACAAGTAATTATATTTATTATTATTTTTTGTATTAATAAAATTATAGTTAATCTATAATATATGTGAATATATTTTTTATAGATAAATATGATGTCTGCTCAAATGCTATCAGCCAGCGGCGAGGCAGCTGGTACAGTGGCTGATCTTGCTCCAGGCGCGAAAGATGGTATGAGATTATTAGAAGCCCGGGCAGCAGCCGCAACCACAAATAAACCATCGACCTCGGCATCTATGATCAATTTTGTGCGAGGAGAGACTCAAGGCGGAAGTGGCGATAGTGCAACAGTCGCTAATCCTGATGCTATTGAAATAGATGAAGATGATGATGAAGATGATGACAATGAAGATGATAATGACGAAAAAGATGAAGGTATTTCTATTAAAATTAAATTAAAAATTATTATAGCCCTCTATTTCTCTCTCATATATGTATTCAGAATATTTTGGAGGCATTCTATTCTACTGTTCAATTCTTAAAACCAAGCTCAACACTTTTTTCTTTTGTCAGATATTCCAGTTGAAAAAGCTGTACCATTAGAAGTATTTGGTGGACTTCGAAAAAATGAAGATGAAGAAGAAGATGCTTAGTATTTTTATTAATATAAAAAGAAAATTATGTAAATATTCTCATTAAATTATACAATTTTTTTAAAGACAATTATTCAATCTTTATCTTTTTTTCATATATATTTCAAACTAATTATAAGCTATATTTTAATATCAACTATATTATTTATTAAAAAAAACATTTTGGAGTTTTTTGAACTTATTTATAAATGTTTTTATTGTAACAAGAATTTTAAAATTAAATAATGGGTTAAATCAAAACATTTAAATCATTATATTTATATATATATATATATATATATATATATATTTTGTTACAATAAAAACATTAAATAGACAGGACAGATAGTGTGCACGAACTATTATTGAACATCCTTCGACAAGAGCTCTGTCTATTTAGCCTTGTGGGAAACATAATTATACATTCACAGTTCATAAGCCGGTGTGAATCAAGGTCTATCAAGGTCTTTCGATTTCAAGAAATCCACGAGACATCTTCCATCAACAATCACAGTGCCAACCCAGATAAGTGAAATCATACACTCTCGTTCAGTTATTATTTAAAATTTAAAATAATTTTATTGAAGCCAGAGTGCTAATGATTGTATAATAAAAATAATAATAATTTATATATTTTATTTTACTTCCCCTTCCTGTTTATCCTTTTGGATGCTACAATATATATATATATATATTATTAGATTACTATTTCCAGATCCACATCTTTTATTAAGAAACAATTTGCATTAGTAATATCTCTGATTATGATTATCTATAAACCTCACAGGAAGTTCCATAGTCTACCTTTTTTGATTTTTGTTGAAATAGTATTAGTAACTTTACAACTCCATTTAAATTTATTAAAGTAAAAAGTTTTATGGTCTCCTATGTTTTCCATTCTACTATAAATTATTACTTTTAAATTATTTATAAATATATTAACAGTTTTTATAATCATACTTTCCTCTATTTTATTATCTGCAATTCAAAATATATTTATATTTTAATTAAAATATGTTTAATTTTAATGAATATAAAGGTGCGGTCCAGGAGTTGTGAGCCTTACTCGAATGCTATTTATCTTACTTATTGTTAGTATCGTTATTGTTACCTTTAGGTAAATTTACCACTTTGCCCAATCAATAGCAAAAAGCCGATATTTTAATTTGAATAACAAATTTAGATTTTGTAACTTCCCTTTAAATTAAATTTTATTAAAATAAAGTTATTTTCTTTTTCAACATCCCTGATTTTTTGTAATAACTTTTAAAAAAATAAACTAAAAAAAGTATACTTTCTCTTTATTATTATTACTATTTAGACTTCGAGATACACAACAAAAGCCAATTGTGTCGTAAGGCAGCAATTTTGAACAGCAGAGGGGAAGCGTGAGAATTTTCAAGAGAAAATATTATTTTAAAAAGTTCATTAAGTGATTGAAAGAAAGCATACCCACATTGAAAAACACTTGTTTTGGCATTTAAAATATAATTTAAAAACCAAATCCAAAATACTCAATATTGATAATGATTGTTGTGTATTGTATGATGAAAATTATGATTGAAAACTGGGCTGCGAATACTCAAAGGTTGAGAAACGCCATAAGCTCTATAATTGATTAATTTCACTTTTTCTCATTCTTTGACATTTGGTCAATATTTATTAATTTAATTTATTAAATTGCCCCCCAAAACCCAGGGACGTGCCTGGATATATGGCCGCCCTTCAAGATAACATCAAAGAAAAAAAATCAAAATTTAACTTTTAATATTTGTTTTATTATTTATTATTTATTAGTACAGTTCTAAGAATGAGATATTACTATCAAAAATTAACTCTACGCGATTTTCTGGAAGCAAAGTCTTCAATTGCTTCTTGAATACTCAAATTATCAGCCATTTCATTTTCAATCGCAATAATGGATAAATTACTGAGACGTTCTTGAGCCATTGAAGTTCTCAAGTAATTTTTAATTATTTTTAATTTTGAAAAACTAATGAAACCCGAAAACTAATGTTACATTGTACATTGATACACGAGTATTATGTTTAAATTGGACTGAAAATGTTTTCAAAATTAACGTAGATTTTTTCAATTTTCAATAAAAGAGAATTTATGTTTTATAACACCATACTTACTTTGCTTTGCTTTTTCCTCTTCGTTTGTTAATTAATAATTAATTGTTAATGATCATTAATCTCCAACGTGTGTCTAGGGTATTAAACAAGTTATTATGCTATAATATTAACTATATTGACCTCGATCGATATACAAAACCGTTTTTATATGAGTTGTAGATATTATTCTCATAGTATCGAGTACGTATAACATTGTAGTCATATTATATAAATATAAAATATATTTCATCGAATACATTTTCAGCAAGTTCGTAATATAAAATAAATAGATGATACAAAAATAAAACCAAAGTGACTGGGATGAAAAAATAATTGGCGTCTCTAAATATGTGACGTTCGGCCGCCTGCGTGGGGTGCACGCAATGAACGCTGGTCAGGCACGGCCCTGCCAAAACCCAGGGGACGGACACTGGGAAGTAGAGAACTGTCTGCAAGTTAGGGTGCAAAACTGTGGAGACTTCGAGTGCCCCGGGACCTCTACAGTATTTTAGAAGACTTGTCAGGAACCTTGAAAACTTATTGGATCTCCTTGTGGTCCCTACTTTACCTGTTTGTTCTTCAAGTTGGCCTTTAATTGATGCCAATCCTTCCGACGATTCAGCCACAGACACTAGATAGCTAGACCTATTACCTCCACACCCACCCCATGTTATCCGTCGTCGAACGACCCGCTCTGAAGCCAGCCTGATACTCTCCCAGATTCTCCTCAGCAATTGGTAGAATTCGGTCCAAAATGCAGTGTGATAATATTTTGTATCCAACATTTAAGAGGACTATTCCTCTATAGTTGTCACAGTCCATCTTGTTCCTCTAATTGAACCCCGGGCAAATCACTGAAGTCTTCCATGCCTCGGGTATCCTTTCGCTGGTCCAAATATCCTCGATCAGCCTATGCATTTCGAATTGTAAAGCTTCGCCTCCATGCTTAATCAACTCAGACGATATCCCATCCTCTCCAAGGCTCTTTTTCACCTTCATTCTGCCTATCTGAAACTTTATCTCCTCCAATGTGAGTGGGGCAACGAAGTCCATACATTCATTAGTTTTGTTAAACTCAAACGTAGAATTAGGCGGGTCACAGTTAAGGATGTTTTTAAAATAATTTGTCCATCTCTTGGAGATACCGTAGTATAAAGCATTAAACCGATATTCATTTAGAGACACCCCTTATTCAGCACCCTGCTCTTTGCCGATGATCAGGTACTAATGGCGGTTAATGAAGGGGATGCCTCATAGGGATCTAGAAAATGAATTTCAAAATGAGGGTTGTCCATTAATTCAAAAAATAAACAGAATATTTGGTTGTAGAAGGTTGTAGAAGATCCCTTGACCTCAATTTCAATTCCCACATATATATATATTTGAAAAATTATTTCCGGGTTATTTTCACGTTTAATTGTGAGATTTATTTCCTTATTAAGCTAATTAAATATTTAATTAATTTATTTAATTCTTCAATGCTTTATTTTTATTCAATTATAGTAATTTGGTGTTCGATGAATAAATAGTGACGATTTGAGCTCCATGAGACTAAATGATATTTAATTTCTAGTTCGTACCATTTACTAAAATTTATTTTTATTATATATTATATAACTTATACTATTATTATAACTTCTTTTGTTATTATTTTTCATGATATCACTTTAGCATAATCTGAATAACAGTATATTTGGAAAAAATTCGAAAATCACAAAGTTGCCCATAAAAATCGTTTTTTGTGATTTTCTTCCTTATTTTTTATATTTTTTCTTTGAAAGTACAATCGAAAAAATTAAAAGAATCGAAAAGTGGGAGGCTAACTTCTTTCAGGTCAGGACCCTTAACCTGATTGGTTGGGGGAAAGTCTAGCGAAAAGTTTGTTTAGGTAGACCAAGATAATCAAAGTTGTAAAAATAATTGAGAATTGGGAAAAGATAAGAAGATAGAGACAGTAGAAAAATCTAGTTACTGCGGTTTAGAACTTTCGAACTTTCGTTTATTAGCACGAATGAGGAAGTAAATTATTATATTATTTGTTTTATAAATATGTTTTATTTAAAGAAATATACTTATAATGTTCAATAAGTTTTAAATAAACCAAAATACTATTAATATTTTTTTGATAATTTTTTTTTTTTTTTGTAATTTAAATTAAATTAAATATATCGCTTCAATTTTGAAAATAAGGGTATTTAATAATTTTAATAATTCTTGAGAAGTTATAAATTAATATATTTTTAAAGAAAACAAGTTGAAATTTTAGAAATCATATAATACTCTTATTTTAATTTTAAAACATGGTAATAAATTTATTCGATTTAGTAATTTAGAAGGATTTGAAATAAAAAATAATATATTTTTCAACATTCCGAATTTAACTAATATTTATATATAGCGATTACATCAAAAAGTGCGGGTGTGGTGGGGCGCCATTTTCACTTATACAACGTCATAGCCAGTGCCGCTCAGGGCAATCAAGTATCAACATCAACCCCAACCCCCCGACACAGGCCCAGAGCTTTCGAAAACATGTTAAGAACATAGGGGCCACAAGAGGCGCTGCTGGCACTAATTTAAATCCGAAAGTTTTTCATAAACCAACCAACAGATGCCGCACCAGGCTCATTTTTAAATTCATGAAATCCATTTGAATCATTTTAAATATTGTGAAAGTGTCGTAAACATCTGATCATCTGATCCATCTGATCTTCAAGCGTCTAACATCTTAAAACAATTTGAAACAATTGTAAATATTTTATACTGATCCGACGCCCTCCAATTGCGATCAATATGTATAATGGTAAAGTAAGTATAATTAATATAATTTTACTATTATTGATGATTATTTTTCGCGATAAAGTTATATAATATCTGTACATATAAATAAATTTTTGATGTTGCAGTTTGTAGATTGTATTCATAAGAATTGTGTTACAAATTCTCAGCCTGGAGAAGAACGGGGACACATGTTCTGGTTGCCAACAAATGATTTTTTAAGAGAAAAATGGTTAAAACAAATGGGCAGGCTTGACTTGCTTGCCCTACCTTATAATAGTCTAGCAAAATATCGTGTATGCAACCTTCATTTTAATGATTATGATTTCTACACACCTGAAAAGAAGAAATTAATTCGTGGAAGGATACCCTTGGATATAAATCAAGATGGTAGGTTTTGTGATATTTAATAATTTAATATCCATGGTTGTGAAAAACAGAGGAATATATGCCGGAGTTGTATAAATTTTACAAATCTTTTATAATATTTTTACAGCATCACGTGTTAATACTACAAGTGATTTTGGAATGACCTCAGAAGAGCCAAATCTTTTTGAATCCAGTTCTGGAAGATGTACGTATTATATTTTTAATGTTTTAAACTCAATTCAATTTTCTTAATCTATATTATGTATCCATATGCTTGGTGCAAATTTATCTTTTAAAATTTACTGTTGTCGTTCATTAAAAAATGTATTAATAATAAAAGAAAATAATTTCAATAATTTTTTTTTATATTTTTTTTAGCAACACCTATTACTCCATCTGTTAGCTTGGCCTTCGAGGAGCCAAATATTTTTGAATCCAGTTCTGGTAGATGTACGTATTATATTTTTAATGTTTTAAACTCAATTCAATTTTCTTAATCTATATTATGTATCCATATGCTTGGTGCAAATTTATCTTTTAAAATTTACTGTTGTTGTTGACTTAAAAATGTATTAATAATAAAAGAAAATAATTTCAATAATTTTTTTTAATATTTTTACAGCCACACGTGTTAATACTACAAGTGATTTTGGAATGACCTCAGAAGAGCCAAATATTTTTGAATCCAGTTCTGGTAGATGTACGTATTATATTTTTAATGTTTTAAACTCAATTCAATTTTCTTAATCTATATTATGTATCCATATGCTTGGTGCAAATTTATCTTTTAAAATTTACTGTTGTTGTTGACTTAAAAATGTATTAATAATAAAAGAAAATAATTTCAATAATTTTTTTTAATATTTTTACAGCCCCACGTGTTAATACTACAAGTGATTTTGGAATGACCTCAGAAGAGCCAAATATTTTTGAATCCAGTTCTGGTAGATGTACGTATTATATTTTTAATGTTTTAAACTCAATTCAATTTTCTTAATCTATATTATGTATCCATATGCTTGGTGCAAATTTATCTTTTAAAATTTACTGTTGTCGTTCACTAAAAAATGTATTAATAATAAAAGAAAATAATTTCAATAATTTTTTTTTATATTTTTTTTAGCAACACCTATTACTCCATCTGTTAGCTTGGCCTTCGAGGAGCCAAATATTTTTGAATCCAGTTCTGGTAGATGTACGTATTATATTTTTAATGTTTTAAACTCAATTCAATTTTCTTAATCTATATTATGTATCCATATGCTTGGTGCAAATTTATCTTTTAAAATTTACTGTTGTCGTTCACTAAAAAATGTATTAATAATAAAAGAAAATAATTTCAATAATTTTTTTTTATATTTTTTTTAGCAACACCTATTACTCCATCTGTTAGCTTGGCCTTCGAGGAGCCAAATATTTTTGAATCCAGTTCTGGTAGATGTACGTATTATATTTTTAATGTTTTAAACTCAATTCAATTTTCTTAATCTATATTATGTATCCATATGCTTGGTGCAAATTTATCTTTTAAAATTTACTGTTGTCGTTCACTAAAAAATGTATTAATAATAAAAGAAAATAATTTCAATAATTTTTTTTTATATTTTTTTTAGCAACACCTATTACTCCATCTGTTAGCTTGGCCTTCGAGGAGCCAAATATTTTTGAATCCAGTTCTGGTAGATGTACGTATTATATTTTTAATGTTTTAAACTCAATTCAATTTTCTTAATCTATATTATGTATCCATATGCTTGGTGCAAATTTATCTTTTAAAATTTACTGTTGTTGTTCACTTAAAAATGTATTAATAATAAAAGAAAATAATTTCAATAATTTTTTTTAATATTTTTTCTAGCAACACCTGTTACTCCATCTGTTAGCTTGGCCTTCGAGGAGCCAAATCTTTTTGAATCCAGTTCTGGGAGATGTACGTATTATATTTTTAATAAAATTCATTAATCTTCTCTTAACTTTGAATAGATTTGCTAAAATGATTTAAAATAAAATTTTAGTTCGCTTAGGCTTTTCTGTATTAATTCATTGGAGTTTTTTATTTTAAACTTAATTAATTTTTGCAGGTGATCCGCGGGACATACACCTACAAGATCTCGGTGTTTCTAGAATAGAAAATTTATCTCCCAGGAAGAAAAGATTGTACCAAAGGCTCAACGAGGTCAAGCGACTATTGAACCAAGATAAAGAGAGAAAGAGAATAATTTCACAAGAATGTAAGCGATCAAAAAAACTTCTTCATGAATCATTTCAAAATATTAATGATATCCATAATCTACCTGCTCCTCTCTCAACTTTTGTTTTATCCACCCTTAAAAATTTCTCTGTGGTTAAAAATTCCCGCCGGTATACCCAGGAAGAAAAAGCCCTTTTCCTCTCCATATACAAACATGGCCCTAGGTGCTATCGATATTTACAAACAATCTTATGTCTTCCTTCGGTGAAAACTCTTGAACGATCGCTAAGCAATTTCGAAATGACAACAGGCATCAACAGTCAATTGTTTAGCTATTTGAACCTCGTATCCGATGGTCTGACTTCCAAGGAACGCTTTTGTTGTTTACTTTTCGATGAAATGGAGATTTCAAAATTTTTAGAGTTAAAAATAACCAAAGCTTCTTGGAAGGTACATGGTTTTGTAGAATCGGGGGCTGAAAGTGAGCTTAAACTCGCTGATCATGCTTTGGTGTTTATGCTTCGAGGCATTTCTAGTATATGGAAACAGCCTATAGCTTATTTCTTTACACGCAATGCGGGCCATTTAACTTTTAAGAACTTGATCTGCGAGGTTGTGCAGGCTGTTCATGAAAAGACCAAATTTAGAATCGTTGCCTCTGTCAGTGACTGTGCTCCGTGGAATGCTGCTGCCATTGATTTGCTTTCAAAGAACCCTAAGAAAGCAGAGCACACCTATGTATATAATATTGGAGATTATGAAATTGTTCATATTTTTGATCCTCCTCATCTGGTCAAATGTATGAGGAACAATTTTATTAACAAAGATATTATGTACAAAGGCATGAAGGCAAAATGCAGCGACATAAAGAAAGCGTACGATTTTGACGTAGCACCTCCTGGGAGATTCAGGACCACAAAACTCACTAATGTCCATGTGAATCCAACAAATCGTGATAAAATGACAGTAAAACTTGCTACGCAGGTGTTTAGTCGCTCCGTTGCAGGTACGCTTGCTTTGTTAACGAAAACAAAAGCATTGGACGCAAACGGCACGTGTGAGTTTGTTGGTTTCATGAACGACCTGTTCGACTCGCTTAATACAGACTATAAATCTAAAAACCCATTATCCAGACCATTGACTGATGAATCGCCTCATCTTGAATTTTTGTTGGATGCGAGGCGGTCGTTGAGGGATATTAAATTTTTTGAAAAGGATACGCGCAAGGAAGCTACTTACCCTCCATTTATGAAATTATTTATTGCATCAATCAGCAACGTAGTGAATTTGTGGAAATCTCTAAAGAAAATTGGTTTTGAAGAGCTTGCTTTAAGATCTTTTAACCAAGATCCTTTAGAGAATTTATTTAGTGTTGCGAGAGGGTTGTGTGGGGGCAATACGAAACCATCAACTTTACAATTCGCCGATGCCTTTAAAACTGTTATTTTGCAAAATACTGCAAAAAGCAGTTCAGGTACGAATTGTGAAGATGATGGTGAACGTATCCTTATTTCCTACAAGCATCTATTAAATCCACAATTAACTTCTCCCGAACCAAAACCTAACAATCCTTTCCCTCCAACACTCCTATCTATCCCCTTGGGTACTCCCGCACACCCTGATTGGAATACAAACAACGTTGCTGGTACTTTGATAAGACAACTGTTGATAAATGAATGTCGTTTCTGCGTGAATTTCGCATGCGGGGAAAGCAGAAATGATATTCACAAATCAACAGAATTGCGGCAAAATGAGGGATGTTTTGAAAAACATCCCTCAGATGATTTCAAAAAACTAATATCTAAAGAGATGGGCAAGTTTTACCATAATATCCCTAGCATCATCCATCTTTCAAATATCCTCTCTTCTTCCTTTTCAGATCCCTTCTTCGAAACTGACTTTTGTCCCTTGCATGGTGATGATTTCGCCAAAAGATGTAGCCTTCTTTTACATAAAAAAATGTTGCTACATTTTATTAAATTGTGTAACAATATGATATGTAAGAAGGATACATCTTCTACAGAAATCATCAACATTTTCGTCAAATACATTCTATATTCTCGATCATCTAGGTAAATCAACGTCCTTGTGTAATTTTTATTTAAGTGAGAAATTTAATATAATATGTTTAAAGAAAAATATGTATAAAAGATTTGTTTACAAATGAGATACACATCATTATTGTTAATGATATTTTGTAATAATCTATTTTCAAATAAATATGTCACATACAACATAATTCTTTTCTTCTAGACATGCAAATTATGAAATTTTTCAGTTAAGTGAAAAATTATTTATTTGGGGACAAGACATACATTTCAGCAATTTTTTTAAAAAAAAAAAAATTATTTCTGAAATGTCAGTTTTAGCTCTAAATAAATAATTTTTCACTTAACTGAAAAATTTCATAATTTTTTCATTCTTCCCGCTCCTCTCATTCAAATGATTCAAAATGGATTTTAAAAATGGTGCCAGGCCGGTTTTTTCACATCATAGTTCATATAGGGGTCACTTTTTAGCAGCAGCGCTAAACGCTGTTTCACGAATTTAGCATTGCGTGTCGGGGGGTTGATCAACCCACTTGTAACAATCCATGTTTCTTTGTTTTTTTTTTACAATCGCTAACAAGTATTTTAAATAAAAGTCTAGATTTTGATTTTGCAGTTTATTATTATACAATAATATTAATTTTATTTAGCAGATTTTGGATATCCATTTTGTAAGTATTATTATTATTTAATTATCAAAATATAATAATGAAACTATAAATTTTAAGTAAAATAGGGGCGTCTCCAAATTTGGTATTGAATGTATTATTCAATTAAACTGTATAAATAGTTTATATTAAATAGTCTAAATGTAATATAAGTATTATTGACACTTTTTCTACATAATAATAGTGATTTACTAAAAAAATGTTTCTAATTTCGTGAGAACTTTTGACATTATAATCATAAAATTCCAAATTCTCTTAACGTTGTTTTGTTTTTATTAAATTAACTATTTTAAATATTATTTTTAGTCATTAAATTTGAAATATTATTATCTAATATATTTTATTTTTTTTATTTTTATTGTTCATTGCACTATATAATAAAAATATAATTTAATATAAATTTATACTTAAATTGAGATAACATAAATATTCATATTTATTAGATATTTATTAGACCTTTAGCCCGTCTCCTGTATAATTACCATATTATTGACTATACTAATAATTCTATTTTGATATTAGCTGTATATGTAGATTTTTAAAATAAATATATATATATATATATATATATACATTGTGATCTTTATATGTATGAAATAAATAGTGTAATGTGATGAGACCCTATAGTTTATACTAGATATATTTTAGAATTTTCGATTTTTAATCTTAATGTATTAATATATAAATATATACATATATATATATAATTATCTATATTATATCTGTTATCTATCATATATTAAAGATATATTAAGACATTATTAATTAAATTAATTATATAAATAAGACAAATGTTAAGAGATTATGTTATTTAAAAGTTTTTTTAAATCTTTTAATAAATTATTTTCCAAAAAAAAAATGAAATTAAAAAAATATTTTATTAAGTTTAATGGGAATATTATTTTTATGAATTTAATTATATAAATATATATATAAATAATCTACCCAATACTAAAACTAACTTTCTTTATTTATCTGTTTCAGCTAATTTACAAAAATGGGTGAATTTCCTGCAACAACAACCACTTCTGTGACAGCAACAAACACCACAGTCCAGACGAATCTCCGCTTTGATTCTTTATATATACGGACTATTCCTGGTTTTTTAAAAGTTTTTCGAATAATCACAGATTTATTGGGATTTATTTGTATCAATGTCTCTTTGTATTCATTTCATAGTCGAGGATCATTTTTTGATTTTGTTGCTATGGTTGGATTTTGGTTTTCATTAATTATGCTAGGATTGTATCTTTTTCATTTTTTAGAAAAATTTTACAAACTTCCATGGTTGAAAATTGTAAGCATATTCATTTTTTATACATTTTTATTCATAATAATAAGAATATCTGATTCCAAAATTTGTATATAGATTATCTAAAAAATTTTACGATTTAAAGTTAATTAATTTTGTTTAGCAATTAGAGAAAAGATTTTAAATTATATTTCTACTTGAAAGAATTCTAATAAAATACACTTATATAAATATCTCTTGGGAAATGTAATCATTAACATACAACATAATATTGAATTTGTAAAATAAATTTTTGCTGAAAGTAGTTTTTAGACAACTTGTTTATAAATACAGCAAAGAGAAAATAAATATATACGAATTAACTCTTTATTTAAAAAATTTCAGGAACTGGTTTTCTGTGTAATTTGGACATTTTTTTATTTAATTGCTGCATCATTAGCAGCTGACTTTTGTGCACAATTTAACCTTTCGTCTTATGGAGCAGCTTCGGTAATTTTTATATTTTATTTTTAACTCTTAATGTATTAAATAATATTTTGTCACATTTATTTTTTAGTTCTTTGGATTCGTATCAATGATATGTTATGGATATGATGCTTACTTGAAATACATTGACGTTCGTGAAGGTAAAATAGCACAGGGAGATCGTGTTGTTAATAAAAGTGTCAACATGGCCACAGCTTAAAGGATAACAAAAACATTTCTTTCATTTACTCATGCATTCATTCATCCATTAAATTTAATTACTATACTCTTTTAAAAAGAAATCTCATTGATAAATATGTACTATTTTAATATCAAATTTTAAAAAAATTTATTTAATTAGGCAAATAACGTATAATATATATATATATATGCAAAAATTCATATTAATTATAAGGTAATTAATAATGTGCCTTAGAAAAGAGAAATTATTAAAGAAAAACAATTCTTTCAAGATAATATTATATAAATGATATATAATATCTTCTGTTAAAAAAATATTGATTAAACAAGATTATTTTTAAAATCCACTTATCAGGGAAGAACATTTTTGTCGGATAACGAAAATTCTACATTTTTTAAACTATTAGTTATTTTTCAAAATTTCTAAAAATGATTACATCATTTCCTTATATGTTTTCCAGTTATAGTTGACACTAGTTTTTAAATTAATTATATAAATAGCAAACATATCTTAAGAAATTAATCACATAAAAATAACATTTTAAATTCTTGATTCATAATTAATATTTCTAATTCTAAATATATTAGATATTATTGATTTTGGATATAATCACAGATTTTTGAAAAGAATCCAATTTGACTAAAAACTATATTGCAAAAAATATTTTTTTAAATATAAATTTTCATATTTTAATATATGTCATATTTAAAGTAAAAAAATTTAGTATTAATTTTAGAAAAATTCAATCTTTTACAAATATTTAAACAATATGTTTTATTTATACATTTGGGAGTTGGTAAAAGTGCCTTGATTAAGAAAAACTGTGATTTAAAATTTCCTCAAAAAAAAAAACAAAAAATACAAATGATTATTTGGGGATTCATTAAATATTCGTTAAATTTAATTTTTATTAATATATATTAGATTATACTAGTTTTAATCTTTTCTAGTAAAATCTTAAATTATTACTTATTTTAATATTTTTCGATTTCTTGTTTTTTGTAAATTTATTAACTTTATTTATTAATATTATATAAAATATTATTAAAAAAATTATTAGTAATCAAATTATATATTTTAAATAGGATGTCTACTCATCCCCATAAACTTAATATTGGAATTCGATTTTACTTAATTAAAACGTTCCTAATTTTTTTTAAATATAAATTGTATATTATTTTAAAAATATAGTAGATTTAAACTTGAATCCTAATTACAATAATTTTCTTACCCATATATAACTACATATAGGATTCAATAAATAAAATTATACATGTTTCTCTTTTACAAAACCTTTAAAAAATATTACAATTATTTTATTTATCAAATTAAATCACTAACTAAAGAATCAATCATTTGTAAAGATATAAATTCTAAGAATATTTACAAATAGATATATTTATATATTAAAAATACTAATTAGAGATGCTAAAAATTTTTCCGTCAATATATTATTACCTTAATCATGTTTCACTTCATTTTTTTTTAAAATGAAATTAATAAACCATGAATCCAAGATCTATAAATAAAAATGATATTTTTGGTGATATTTTATACTAATATTTATTTAATGTTACAATTAAAAAACTAACTTATTAATAATACACGTACTTAAATATTTATTATAACATAATTATTTGTTTTAAAATTTTATTTTTGATTCTTTGTTAAGATCCTTGTAAAAAATGTAAACTAAAAAAGTATATATATATATATACTAATAATGTTAGAAAAACTTAAAAAAACAAAAAAATTGTATAATGTGTATATTATTAATATACTCTATATTTGTAAAAATACATTTTCAATGATTTATTTAACCATATTTAATTTATTTTTTCTTTTGTAACTTTGTCCTTCTATTTATATTTATGTTCATCTATTTTTTGATATATGATAATTAATTTATAATATTAACAGATAGCTTTTATTAAGATGTGTTTGATCTTTTTATGTGTTTATGTTAATTAGTATAAAATTATGAAAACAATTTAGTGGCGATAGTATATAAATGTATGTTTTGGAGGAAGAACAAGCCTATTTATTTTACGGAAATAAAGCAACTTGCTGGTGATTTTCTCATTATAGCTAACTAATTTTTATTTTTGAAGATTTCACACATGTAACTTTATCTAAACCGCCAACCCCTTTCTATATAATCTCTCTATCCTAATAAATATGTAAATACATTTTGTTGATATTTAAATTGACGATGACAGTCAAAAAATAATTATTTATATTTATTATTTTATATTTTATTGAGATTAACAAAGAAAATATCTTATATCTATCAACTTTTTTATTTGTTATTCTAATCTGTAATTTTTTTTTTATTGCTTGTATTTCCCTTCCTATATCAATTACTCCTACGTTTTTTGGATATTATTATTTCATTTAACTGAAAAATAATATTTAATTATAACAAAATTTGTGTGTTTTCCATTTACTTAAGTATAAAGTTAAATTAAATCTATTGAAATATTCCATACTTAATTTATATATTCCATTTTTTAATTATTAATGTTAATTTAATTCAACCTTTTTTCTTCCCCAATTTATATAAATATTATATAAAAATTAGAAAATTTGATTAACAAAAAAATAAATTAAACGTGACTTCTTTTATATATTAATTGTTTATTAATTATATTTTGTATTTAATTTAAACAATATAAAATTTTAAATCTTTGATAATATCTTTTATAAAAAAAAGCAGAAACAAAACAAAAGTTTATTTGTGCTTGGGTTATTATATATTATTATTGTAGAAATATTAAATGGTGGATTTTTTTACAGCCCGACGATAGGAAGGGAAGGTATTGTTTTCACACCAAATTTCACATGTGGAAATTTTTACATATCTCCATGAATCATCAATTTTCTTATCAGAAAAAAGTATTTTTAGCATGATGTCTGTTCGCCAGCCGTCCGTTGTGTGTTCGTATACATGTATACAGCTCGAACGGCTCAACGGATTTTGATATAATTTGATATATTTACTTAATGCATCAGTACCATGAATTCATAAACTTTTGGTGTATATCCGGACACCGGAAGTGGTAGTTTACAAAGAATTAAATTTATATTCATTGTTGGAAAATATTTCACTTAAAATATAGTAGTAATTAATAATTGAGTAATTAAACTAAAAATAAGAACTAGGATAATATAATTTAATCATTTTAATTCGAGTTTTAAAAATATTATTTTGATACTTTATATATATAATGTATATAATGTTGTTTGGAAATTAATTTATTTCAAATCGTCGGTCTGTTCTGTGCCTGGCCACAGCTCAAATTTTATTTATTAGAATTAGAACTGTCTTAAGACCCCTCACGCCTATCTTTTCTAAATGAATATTAACTATTTACATCAAAGAAAATTGAAAAAAAAAAACTTTTTTAATGGAACCATAATTTACAAAAATTAACATTGATATATTTCAACTACAAAATTAAATATTATAGGGAATAGTTATAGTAGGAGGGCGGAGATAGCTACCCTAGAATTAAAATTCATAATAATTAAATTGTTATAAAGTAATGGAAACAAAACAAAATTTGGCTCTCCACACTAATATATCATTGTTTTAATTATCTACCATTTTTTTAAAATTTGCCTTTGTCGTTCTAAAACAAACTTAATCTCTCATCGGTCATCATAGACAGATTTAATAATAGACAATAAATATATAATTAATTATAGTAATTATTATTACATTTTTAACAAATCAAAACCCCGAAGATATAAATTTTTTATAAATATAAATTTACTATTTATGTAAATCTAATATTTACCTTTCTTGTGAATAGTTTTTTTCATTTTTTTAGAAACTAAGAATTTTAATTAATATTATTAATTTAATTAACATAATTTCTAAATTTTAGTTATTTCTATTACATTCATCCTCCATCATATCATTATCATTGATCAAAAAGCACCCCAGTTTCAGAAAAAATTAAAATATACAATATTAAATCTTAATTCTTAAATTGATTAAATTCTTAATAGATTGGCAATAAATATTACAATAAATCTATAAATTAATTATATTAGTTTGATTTACATAATTTTTTAGATTAATATTTATATATACTAAAATTACTTTTAAAAAAATAAATAAAAGATATTCAGTATTAATAACATTTTTTTTTTTTGGTTGCATTACAGGTCCTCTCAGAATACCAATATTAGTATAAACTCACTTTATTTTAATATCTTTAATTACTTCACATTATATATTTATAATAAATGATAAATCCAATTTTTATTTATTTAAGAAATTCTATAATGTATTAATAAAAAATATTCGACTTGTCTACGTCTAATGGTATATATAATTAAAATAAAATTAATAAATTTTTATATTTTATTTTTGATCAATACTTAGATATATATACACATATATACATATATTCTTCATATGGTGCGTCTGTTGCGAATGTTTGCGATTCTTATAGCGATCTGAACTTTGTCTCAAGAGATCAGAGGCGTGGGTGTATATATTATATATTAAATTATATAATATATAATATAATATAATATCTATCTATCTATCTATCTATATATATATATATATATATATTATAATTATGTAAATATTTTAATTAAATTTTATATTTTTGATTATACTTACTATTTTAAAATAAAAAATATTTATTATATATGAAATAAAAAGCAAAATAATATTATTAATAAATTTCTTTGGTTTTATTAAATGCAAAGGAGCTCAATTTCTCTGAATCTACTAATTCCTCCCTTCCTTCACTCTAAATATTTATTTAATTTTATTGGTTGTATATAATTTGTATTTATTTTTATGATTTCATTCGTAAATGAAATAGGTTTATTAATAAGAATTAATTTTTATAAAAATTTACATTTTCATCCCTTCTCTCAGAATAAAATTTTTAATGAAACAAATTTAAAATTAAGATAGGTGTTTTAGCGATTTTTCTTTTAATTCAAAAAATTATTGAAACATATACCAGTTTATTTTATTTAAAATAAAGAAAAATCAGAGTTGTTTTCTCTTCTAAATATATTTTAGAAAAAAAGAAATACACTTTTTGAATTGTAGTAATTGTACTCCACGTTGGTGCTATTTTTGTTTATGTTTCTTCTTCATGAGGCGAGTTTTGCTAATGATGGTGATTTTAACTAATAGAACAAGACACATATACACGCATAAATAAAGAGAGGTTCTTCTTTCGTAATCTCAGGTGTGATTCGGTGGTTACGGCACGTGCCTCAGAAAATCTCTCGGGCAGAACCCCCCTCCTGTTCATCCAAATGATTTCAGTTGTTCGCTAGACTTATAGACATTCGCATAACAATAACTTTTATTCAACATTTTTTTTCTCTTTATGCTTAAAATTAATTTCGTTAATATAAAACAATAACATGTATTTTATGTAGTGCTTGTAGGTAGGTGTATATCTGTATAAAAAAATTACACAATAAATATTTTTCAAAGTGTTGATAATGATATTGAGTTTATAAATACTTTCTTTTGATATTTTATCAATTTCAATTTGTATTTAAAAAAAAAATATAATAAAAAATAAAAATATGCCTAATGAAGTTATACGATGAGTGAAACTTCGTGTACATCAAGTGGTCAATGGGCAAAATTGGACGTGGAAGAAGAGGACGATGATTCACAATTGACATCAAATATTTCAAGAATTTCAGCAGCAGCTTTAGCTGCTGAAACTGCTACTACACTGGAACTTGATTCTCTTGAGGTAAGGGAGAGAAAGAGAAATTTGTCTTTAATCAATTTTATAAGAATATATATAATTATAATTTCATTTCTATAATAATATTCTATAATATAAATTATATTATATTATATTATTATTATATTATTAAAATTCTATATTAATATTCTATAATATTCTTTAATAAAAATAAAGAATGTATTATTATATCAATTTTTTAAAAAAATATTAATTTTTAAATTCCATGTTTTTGTTAACGCGATTAGATATTATATTCTCCTCATGATTTATTGTTTTTAATCCTGAAAAATAATATTAATAAACATTAAATTTAAATTTAATTCCAATTTTTATTGATATGTTGTACATTTTAATTACGTTTATTTATAATTTTTTTTTTAAACAATTTTATAAAATTTTCCTTTTATTTATTTAAGATGTTTATCACTCCTCCACTTAATTGTGTTTTTATAATTCGATTGTATGTAGAACCTCAATACCATTTTCTACTTTTTCAATGAATCATTTTGGAGGGATAAAGATATAAATATTGGATTCAGAAAGTTTTACTCTTTTAAATCAATTTAACCATTTAAAAATACAATTTTTTTGAAGATTCAAGTCTTTGACGCTTAATTATAATACTAATAATATATAATATATACATATATTATTTATATAATTCATTTAGTATTATTATATTATTAAATTTATTTTACATTAAACAAACGTTGTTCACTCTTGATTGAGAATAAATAATTGAATGTATAAATTTTTTAATTAACAATGACTTAAATTAATTAAAATTTATTGGTTCACTGAAAAAGAAATATGTGAAATATTATATTTTATACAATTCACGTCAAATCATCATAAAATATAAATGAATTTAAAATATCTCCTAGTAAAAGTCACCTACATTAATTATCTTTTTTAAGATCATTAAATTTATTATTATATTTATTTATAATATTTTTATATACTATAAGCTATATATAAAATAGTCCGATTTGTGTCACAGGTGATACAAGTGGGGAAGCCGCAATGATTGTTATGTTATTTAAACAAAAATGATATATGCAACTACTTAAAAATGATATTTGAAATATTAAACAACAAAAATTTAAAATTTTTTTATTAATATATTTAATATTGTTTAATGTCTGGATACAGTTATGATTTTGAAATTTAATTAACTTTTAATTTATTCTTATATAAAATAATAAATAAACATGCCGTCTTCGTCCGACTGTCCTGTTCTGTTTAAGGTGGATTATTTTTAAAATTTCACTGTCAATAAAGGATTAAGAATTGTTCACTTATTCAAATTTTAAATACATTTAAAAAAAAATTAAATCTTCATTTTTAATTATAAAATTTAAGAATGTAAATAAGTTTTTTAGAATATTTACATATATATATATATATATTTCCATAAAATTTAATTTAAAGTTAATAAGTTTGCAAGGCTAAAAAAATAACCAATTAAATAGTTTTAATTATTTTCCTTATCCCGAAGTTGACTTACAATAAACTGATTTTTTAAAAATAAACCTTCAATTACGGATTAACTTATACGACTGTTTGGCCTACTAAGCCAACAGTTAAATTAGGGCAGGTGCTATACTTATACTGAGATTTTCTTTGGGGGAGGGAGGAGGGCTTGAGTTAAATTTAGTATAGAAATATAAACTTCGCATTTAAGAATTTTAGTATTTCAAACTATATATTAAAAGTTAACTAGAGTTTAAAGATAAAATATTAAAAGCCGATATCACCATTTTAAAAGTATAATTCTATTTTCCTCAAAACACTTTAATTGAATTGTAAATTACTGAATAGATAAACTATCATACTATCAACAACATACTTTTTAAAAATATAATTTAACTATCTGACTTTCATTCACTAATAAAATATTTAAGACATTTTAGTTGTAACTACATAATAAAAGCTGTGACAATTTACTTTTAAAAAATAAAATATAATTTCCGGACTTTACTAATAATATATATTTAAATATAATAATATATATTTAAAAATAGTATTTAAAATTTGCAAATAAAGAGAATGTTAGAGAGGGAAATAATGTGTGTAAAATTTCATGTTTGTTCAATTGAAAAAATATTAGATTGAATGAAATCCTTCCGGAAATAATATCTTATATATAGTCGGAGAAATAAAACAAAAAAACAAGGAGAAATTCATCTCCATTTTATTATCTTTAAACAAAATCGAAAATTTTGAAATCTTTAAACAGATTTCTAAAAATTAATATTCATTTTTTCTCAACTGTATTGATATATGATTTTTAATATAACTTTAAACTATGCTAAATTATAGTATATATTGTATGTAAAACTATTCATTATTTTTTATTAATTTTTTTTTTTTGGAATAATAAAAACAAAGTTATAGTGTTGAAAAATATTGACGATGTTTTCATACGATAATTATACATGTATTATATCAAGAGGTAATTAATAGGTCGTTTAGTCAACTCTTCATTTAATCAAATTGAAAGAAAATATAGGTACTTTTAAGTATAGAAAAACTAATTCTTAAATAAATCGCCTTCATGCTATGACTAAAAATAATTTTATATATAAAAATCAACAAAATTATAATTAAATAAATTTAAATATTCGAATAAAATAAAAAAAAATTATAATTTTCATTTTTTATTGTAAAATAAAGTAATTAGCTATTTATGTAAGTGTGGTTGCATACACAATCCTGGTGAGATCTCTGATAAAATTAGCTGGAGTGTCTCCACTCGACTATCTCGCAATTTGAATTGGATTAAATAACATAATATATTATATTTAAATTAAATTTAATTAATTATAAATTATAAATAATAAATAATAAATATTAAACCAGCGCATGTTTGGCTTTTTGTTGATGGCACCACGTCACGTGTTGGCGCGTGAGATTTGCAGTGTTAAAAAATTAATTCTGGTAATTTCAGCGAATCAATCAAGCTGAAATTCTATATATAGCAGTTTTATACAATTATTAATCATGTGAAAAATTATCAAACATATATCTTTATTTTTACGGTCACTTTAGAGGAAAAAAAATCAAAACGTTGTAGGTAATGACCCTCTTCCGGTTGAGCTACATTTCTCAAAAGTTGATAGAAAACTATGAATTTTGAATAATGCCCATGTACCAAATTTCATCATTCTAGCTCAAACCGTTTTTGCGTAATCTTGCCTACATACATACACACACACATACACACACACATACACACACACATACACACACACATACACACACACAGACATTTTTCTCAACCTTAGTGAAAATGATTCAGGAACCTTCAAAACGTATAAAAACATCAAAATCTCAACATCGAAAATTTTCGTGATCGCAATACTATCTCTGGCGAGATAGTAAAAATGAACTCTAAAAGCGATACCCATCCTAATAGATGTAATATAGATATATAAATATATCAAAAATATTTTTATTAATTTAAAATAAGAAGTAAATATTTAGTTGAAAAATTAAACATTTAGAAAAATACCATTTAAAATTAAACTATATTCTATAAAAACAATAGTTTATTGAATTTTCTTTGAGTATATTAATATGAACAAAGTGAGAGTACTTTTTATAACTGGGAGATGTTCAAGAGGAGAAAAGAAAAAATGAGGGAGAGAGAAAGCATAAGGAAACTTTACAAATCTACATCATTATTATTCCATTGCTTTAAAAAGATCTGTCCGTCCGTCACGGCCCGTTGAAAGGAATACAAGTACATTTCTTTTCAAACACTTATATGTATATAAATATATATATTTCTTGTTCCGCATCGTCTATATTATTTGAATTTTATTTTTTAAACTTCTGAAATATTTAATAAAAAAAAAAAAAAAAACAAACAAACAATAACATACATACTAAAAATCTTCTTCCCATTCTTCTTCTTCTTCATATTTTAATAATAATTTCCATTTTCTTATAATTGGTTCAAATTTTATTTATTAAAGAAATTAAATAAATGAAATAATATTCAGTAAAAAAAAAATTAAATTTATAATAGAAAGTGAATATGCTCCTTTAAACTTCCCATTTGCCCTCCTTATAAGAATAAGTATTTTTAGTCTTATGCTTATAGTATTATAAACTTATAAACAATTTTAAAAGAAACGCATGATAATAAAAAAAAGATGAAATGAAATTTTCTGCTATGAGATAAAGTGAAATAAGATAAATTCTTAAGTGAATTGACGGTATCCCCACAGCTACACATATTTTACATTTATTTTACATTTTTACATTTAAACATATTATACATCTAAACATTTTGTCTCCACCTAATAGAAATCTAGATAGTTATTCTGATTATGATTATGAAATAAAATGAGTCTTAATTATTTCAATTTAATATTTTAATTTTCAAATATCATTTACATATATGTTTATATTGTCCTATTTTTAATATCATTTTATGTATTAAAAAAAACAGAAGAATATTAATAATATATACCTACGTATTCACAATAATTTATTTATATTTAATATTTAATAAAAATACATGTTACTATAAATTATAAATTATTATCATGATAAACTAAATTATGTTTTTGAATATTTTCTATTATCAGAATATTTTTTTTTTTGTGTTCTAATTATTTGTCCACGTGTCATAAAATCTGGCCCTTAATGTAGTAAAAGGTCCTGACAGGTTGACTGCACTTCTTCAACCGCAACCGATCCGCCACTGCCCATACTGACAAGGGGCTCGTGGCCAGTCATTGGAATTTTTATAAGATATGCCTTTTGATACAATATAATGTGTTCCGCTTGAAGTCATTGCTGTTTATCTATTTTTTTTTCTTCTTAATATGACCATTTCTTTTTAAAAAAAAGAATATTATAGATTAATTTAATTTATTATTTTTTTTAATAGGTAACGGCTGGGCCGTCGATGAACTCAACAGATGCCCTGACTGAGCTCGATCTATCCGATAATGGTCCAGGAGTTGCGGACTCGCCGCCAATGGCCACTACCAATACGTTGGCAAGGGTTCCTCATCCACTTGCGATTCGGCTTCGACGAAATAGCCTAATTTCCTTACCAAAATGGCTTATACGGCTTGCATCACTTCTTCAACAACTCGATCTAGCAGATAATCAATTCAATACACTGCCACGATCTCTTAGCAATTTCGAAAGGTAATTGGAATGAATTTTTATAATAATTTTTTTTTTATTTATTTTAATTTCATTGGCCATAAAACCCTAAACTCATTTCATTCACACTTGATAATATATACAAGATTGAACTTGGCGAGTTTTGATTCTATAATTATAATCATTAAGTCTCAATCATTTAATTAACAACTCAATAAATAAATTATTAAAAAAGAATAATAGTAATAATAATAATAATATTTTCTTTAATAATTTCTTTAAAGAAAAACTTGAATGGTCCTTGTGTTAATGAATCCAACTGTTTTTGTGGGGGTGGAAGTATAGAGTTATTAAAAGAGCGGGAAGGGGGGTTTGGGGCGGAGCTTTAGGCGGAACCAACTTCTTCCGGTCAGCATGGGTGGACTGGTTGACTGACTGGCCCAAAGGTAAAGAAGTAACCGGGTCCGACAGTCAAACACAAGTCCTTCTATCTAGTTACTCGATGTATATGTGTTTTTCATACTTTTTAATGTACAGTTTCACGAATATTTATCGTAAGTTTTGTTTTCATTTACTTTTATTGATTTTATTCTTATTTAAAATAAATAAATATTCATAGACTATATTTCGGTTGGATGTAGGTAAATCGTAACACTGGTTGTATAAATTCTTAAATTTTTTTTTAATTTTTTTTTTATTCACTATAAACTATTTATTTAAAATTTATAATTAAAAAGTTTACTAATTTTAACAAATTCAATTTCATTTTATCTACTAAAAAAATAATAAAAAATACTTTAAAATTTTCGAAATAAAATTTAAATATGAGAATTTGTTTTTTTTTACACTTCAATTTGAATTATTTCAACAAATAATAATTCTTACATTTTTATAACGGACAAATTTTTTGTTATTCTTCCATTGATAATTTTCTAGATCATATGCTAGAAAATAAAATCATTTAATATATTTTATAGGATATTTTTTTAAAATTGAAAAGCAATTTATTATTATTAAGGTCGGAAATCAGGTTCTTGAAATATTCAAAGCAATATATATATATTTCTTTTTCATAATCGAAATTTATTTAATAAATATAATAATCATATTGCCGGCTTGTGATATTGATGGGATTAAAAGATTGTATCCTGAAATATATGCAACCAAATGTACATTTTCAAAAACGGTAAAATACTCCTATGAAAATTTTAATAAAATAAAAATGAGAATGATTTCTCTATAGAAGTCAAAGGTAAGCATCCCTTTTTCTAAATCTAACTATGTTTAAGTTTATAAAATACAATTTTCACAGATTTTGTTTAATTGTTAACTTCAATTTTTTATTAAAACAACTAGACGAATTTTTTTAAATGTATATATTACATTCATCCCTTAATATATAAATAAATCGATTACAATTTGTTTACTTTTCTTGTAAAAGGTGATTAAAGGTGTTTATGTGTAATGTTATAGGGTAATCATTCCACCCCTTGGAAAAGTTGAATTATTAAGAAACCAACCGTAACGGCGACAATAAATCTAACTGAAAGGTTAATTGTTCAAAAAAGAAACATTGGAGGGGTTGTACTCATATAAAAATTTATTTCAAATATTTTCATACATATTTTTTTTAAAAAAGGAAAGCATTTTTTTACATTGAATGTCTCTTTCACGTCTTTATATTGATTGACGTATCATCATTCTTCCGAAAATTTTACTTATGATGTTGTGATCTAAAATCTAAAGAATTTATTTTTTTTTATATAAGAAATTTAAATTTATTTTTATAAAAATCTTATTTCTAAAAAAAATATTATATATAATATAATATAATAAAAGTAATCATAAAAGAGAATATATTTAAAAAATTATTTTCTTTGGGATTACAAAATAAGATTAGTAGAAAAAGGAGTTTGTAACGAATGTATATATTTTTATATATTATAAATATGACAAAGTCACCCCAGGCGGTGTTGCACAATTAAATGGCAACATCTAAGGGATTCCCACTGGCCCTCGGTGCGGTTGATTCTATTCTCATTCTCTTAATGTTCTCAAGTAATCCCATATGTTTAGGGAGAACATCCTTTTATATTTATTCAATTAATCCCTGTAACTGGATTATAATTATATTATTTGTGACTCCCATAGTGGAGAATTTATATAATATTCTCTTTAACTTATTATAATTCTACGTTTATTAATTGTAATCGTGTTTAAATTGATTTAACTACTCCTTATTGTCCTGTCTCTTCGATTTGCATTACTCTGTGAATAGCATGGCGCCCAACTAACTTCATCCTCGCTGGACCACTGGAAAGGCAGTTTGGACTCTTCAAGTGCTTGTAATATTTACCCTATTCAGGAAAATACCCACCTGCTTACCTGTGGAGACCTAAACCCTTTTTCCATTCCATAAAGTCCATTTTTCCCTCTCCCACTTCCCCTCCCCTCTCTTTTATCATATTTTCCCTCCCTCTTCCCCTCTCCTTGTAAGGAGCCTACTGGCATCCCGAACGTGGGCCCACCCCTTACGAATTGGCGCCGAAAGTGGAGCCCCCTTACTAGTTTAATTTTTGAAGATCGAAGAAGCAGGGAGCCTATCAGGTTAAGAATATTTTCCATTTAATCTGTTAGAAAATAAAACAGTTTAGAAATGATGAGTTATGTATACACCTATTATATATGAATGTAGGTAAATTAGCAATAAATTTAGATATTAGATTCGCTTAATAATTAAGGGGGAAAGAGATAGATAGAGAGTGGGTTTAACAAGTAACATTTTTATTTATTATGCTGTACTTTAGGTCGATACACAATTTATTTTTTAAACTATAAAAATTATGTAATTTGATAATAGTATTAGATCAATAAAAATTATTTAAAAAAATTGTTCCTTGACATAATTTAATATATATATATATATTTGTATATTTTAAATTTTATTCGAGGGAAATTATGAAATAGATAATTGATTATATTATATTTTTTAAAGAAAACGTAAAAAAATAACGATAGTCGCGGAACCCTTGGGCTTGGTTCACGGAACCCCAGGGTTCCATTGAACCCAGTTTGAAGACCACTGTTCTAGCTCAAACCGTTTTTGCGTAATCTTGTCATAATCTTATGCGTAATACACACAATCGCTGAAAGTACCGGAATTAATTTTTTAACACTGCAAATCACGCGCCAGCACGTAACGTGGTGCCATCAACAAAGAGCCAAACACGCGCTGGTTTAATAAATATTATTTATTAATTTTAATTTATAATTTAATTAATTAAATTTAATTTAAATTGAATATATGTTAATTAATTTATTTCAAATCTACGAGATAGTCTAGTGGAGACACTCTAGCTTATTTCTCTCTCATTCTACCCATGTGTCCCGTCCATCGCAATCTTCTTGTCTTTGTAACTATATTTGTGGGTGGATAGAGGTAATGCAATTCTTCTTTATGCCGTCTCCGCCATTCCTCGGTAATCACATACTTCTTCGGTTCATAAATGAGAAAAAGAGCCCCATTTTGAAATACCCTAAATCTATGTTCCCCCCCCCCCCAAAGTCATAGACTACACCCACACCCGGTGAAATAATTTTATTTAAATATATTAATAATAATAATAATTTTGACGAAATAAAACTCTTTAATGCATAATAACAGGCTTTAAGCCTCGTGAATATTATAATCCTTTATTTTAGATTTAAAAGAAAGTATTAAATTATATTTTTAATTGAGATTAATATACATTTGGGTACTTCATTTCTTTTTCTTTTTGAATATATATTGTTAATTTAGTGTGGGTGTGTATTTATTGTTGGGATGAGATGTTGCAAGTTGTTGGCCAGTTGTTCTGGCGAAGGTGGCGAGGGCGGAGGAGGAGACACGGCTGGACGCCAAGGCCGCCACGCTTTCTCGTCGTTTCCTCCTTCTGAAGAGGACCCTCTTTCAATGACGACCCTTAGTTCCCTTTCCATTCCCTTAACCAATTTCAAACCCTTAATTATTCTCACATCATGCTTGTCTTGCTTTTATATTCTTTGTTCAATTAATGTACCAATACGTTTTTTTTTAAAACAAAAAGAAATGTTATTATTATTCTTTCAACAAGTTTACACAAATCAATTCAAATATTATGATTATTCGTATTATTTATATTTCTATAACCATTTAAATGAAAATATTTATACATACTTATACAATTCATACCTTAACAAAACAATTATTTATGAAATTTATCTTTTATCAAAAATATTATAATGTTTTTTTATAAAATTCACATTAAATATTTTATTGAAACAAATTGTGATTTTATTCTTATCTATAACAAATCAATTTTCAAATATAATAATAATGTTTGCTCTCCTTTTACTAAACAAAGGCTCATATTAAATTAAGATTAAATCATATTTAATTAATCGAAAAGAAAAAACAAAAAAACAAAAAGGTGAAGTGATGATGGCTAAAATTAAAAACAGAGGCCAACCAACCATGCTTAATTCCTTCCTTTCTAATTCTCAAAGAAAATTTAAATAAATAAATAAAAAAAAATAACTATCCACACTACTCTTAAACAATATATTTATTGTTGACCCTTTTTAACTCTGGGCATTCACTTTATAACTTTTTAGAATAAAGATTTTTTTGTTAATTTGGTCATGAAAAATTACATTTACAGATGGAATATTTTGAGATTGATTCTATTATCTTAAATATAGATATATATATTTATTTATTTTTAGATAAACTTTTTAATTAATAGATTCATTAATCTACATTTAACAATTAGCACACGGACAAGATAACTGAACTTTGTGTAAAATTATATAATATAAAATTTTATTAGTTTAGTGAAGAAAATTGAAAATAATTATATACATTATATTCTACCTTAGCAAAAGCAATTACTTTTTAGTTAAAATCATTTGATAAATGTGTCAAATCGTTGGATAATTATAAATTTAAATTGAAAATTTGTTTAGAACTAGAAAATTTTAATTTTATTTATTTATACAAATAAAAAAAAACTAACGCTTGATCTAAATTGTTTAACAAATTTAACCACTTTAATAATTTTGAGTGTTATAAAATATTTTTGCTTAAATTTTAAGTTTTATTATTTTGTAAAAAATATGGTTTCTTATAATATTTTTTTAAATTATTATTTAAGGATGCATTTTTATATGCAAATTGGCTATAAAGTGACGACCCGAACTTAAATCTAAAACAAATAAATAAATATTAATCCTAGTGACGCTAGTTACATTGGAAACCACTTTCGACTAACAATATGACAAAAATTTCTCTACAAATTTATTTTAATTTTAACTTGTGGAAAAAAGTTCTTTGGTTAAAACGAGCTTCTTTCTCCCTTTTCTCTCTTCTTCTCATCAAACCTTTCTTATATTTATTCAATAACAATTTTGTTTTAGACTACAAGAATTTCGAATTGATCGGAACGAGTTGACTGGTCTGCCATTGTGGTTAATCTCAAGTTTGCCACGACTTCACAATCTTTACGTAAATTCTAATCGTTTAAAATCGGCTGAGCTGGCAATGCGATTGCCTAGCAATGGGTCCATTTCCCTCGCTGATGATCCCGATGCCATTGAAGAGAGTCCTCCATTGCAACGATTAGAACTCAGGGATAACCAGTTGGAGGGGAGTCTCACCTTGGCACCATATCAGGTTAATCATCATCATCTTTGGAATTTTATTAATAATCAGGAATAATTATTTATTTATAATTATCATCTATTTTTTGTTTATATATATATATATATATATAAAGTACTTAATGTATAGCTTTACAACCACCTATGTTTTTTTTAATAGTTTTCCATTCCATATACACACCTCCATTCATACTTTTATATGCGAACTACGAGTAGTTATAAAAGGTCCTTTGCATGTTTCGTTAAATTTTTAAAATTCAAATAGTCGTTTATACGTTCAGAGATAATAATCTATCATATTTCTTCTCTATTGTATTTTATCCTTCTATGAAGACGGAAATTGTATACCAAATAATAGAGATGAGAACTTAAGTTAATGGATTTTAATCAAAAATAAAAATTAATAATTAAATTAAAAAATACTTCCTAGAATTACGTTAATTTAATGAAGTCAGAATAATATAATATTTATATTTATTTAAGTATTATTTATAACAAATATCTATACATTATCAATAGTTCTTATTTTGTTATCAAAATACACATCTTTTTGAGAATAAAGTAAAACCCAGAGATATGAAGCACAATTTGGGTTTTTGTCAAATCACATACGCTAATACCTATCGATGCGATATGATTATTGGTGATAATGGTACCTAGGACTATTAGGAACTTATAGCATAAATTACATTTTTTTCATAAATCATAACTACTAAAATTTATAAAAATAAAAAAGTTATGTGTGAATAAATAAGTCTTAATATTAATTTTAAAGAATGTGCAAAAACGTAGAATACACTATACATACAAAAATTGCAAAAGAAAACAAATTATGAACCTTTGAAATAAATATGATTTTGCTTGTGTTGATCTTAAAGATGGCGGACAAAACAAATCCCCCTTACACGACGGTTCTCTTATAATTAAGCTATCATCTGATCGCGCAGATGGCTTCTATCGTCCCCAATGCCTTTCTCTTACCAAAAGGGTTGGTTATCGAAATATAGAAAACACAAGGGAATATAATATATATCATTTTTTTAAAAGCTTGTAGTTATACTTAAAATATTAAATATGAAAAAATATAGTGAAGAAACAAAAATTTTAAAAATATATTTATGATCAATACATTAATGATAATATATTAATAATATAATAAAAATATAATGTGATGTTTATTTCATTATAATAATTATTATATAGTATTATATACTTTCACTTTACTTTTCATATGTAAGTATATATTTTCTAAAGATCGTGTGAAAAGAAAGATTACGATCCGAATTAAATAGCTTTTATTTTTTTCATAATTGTTTTTAATATTAATTCATTATTATTTTTCTCGGTTAATTAATATCATGTTAAATATATTACATTGCTTATTATTATCTGTGATATTACTATTTTTGAAAAAGTTAAATTTCAAATTTATCTATTATTATTAATTTTCGTATTGATATTGATAAAATAGATCCAAATGAAAGGCGGAAATTGTATATCAAATAATAGAGATGAGAACTTAAAAGTTAATGAATTTTATCAAAAACAAAAATAAATAATTAAAATAATAAATCCTTCCTAGAGTTACGTTAATTTAAGGAAGTCAGAATTAAATAATATTTATATATTTTTTTTTATTTTTCATCATTAATCATTTCTCTATTTTTATATAATTATTTATAAAAGTAAATGTAAAATTTTTAATAATTTCATAATTTAATTATACGACTGGTCAGTAAGTTAAGTAGTTAATAGATAAAATACACAATTAATTCAATAATTTAACTCTGATCTTAATTTTAAATCAGATAGTGACTTTTGCAATTCAAATTCATTATTAGAAAAAATGAATTCAACGTCTGTTAATACTTTTCATATTTGATTACCTGAAATATCTCCGATATTATTTATTTATTGAATATTGAAGTTATTTGATTTTATTGTTACTGTCACATATTGATATTTATTTATTTTGAATTTTCGAATTCTAAAGAAATTTGTTGATATTATTTGATTGCTGAGGTATTATATGATATTTTTAAAGAATTTTTATTTAATAAACCTAAAATTATATTTCAAAAAGGATTTCAAAAGTTGTGAAAACCTTTTTGAGACCCTGTGTATAATCTTCTTTATAATCTTTATTGATAATTTGATTGGTACATTGTGAATATGAGATATTAAAATAAAAATAAAGAAAAACCGATTATTTTTTTAACATTAATGTAAACTATTTCAATTATCTTTTTTTTAAAAAAATTTGTTTAATTTTTGTATAATATAATATAAGTTGACCTGTGGCCAGGCGCAGAACCGACCGACGGTTTGAAGATACAGAAACAATTTCAAATAATTTAAATGTATCTATTAATGCAATAATAAACAGATATGGATAGAACAAATTATTTTTAATTTTATTTTATTTATAATATATAAGTAAGAACTGGCTGGGACGTCGTGAAAGTGGGTGACGTCATATAATTTTAAATTAAGAAAAAAATAATGAAGATGATTTTCCCGAGGATAAAATCAATACAAAGTGCATGTTTTGTGGAGATATGTAAAAAAATCTCCTCATATGAAATTTGGTGTGAAAATAACTCTTCCCTTCCTATCGTCAATCGCTAATACTACCACTTCTGGTTTCCCGATTTGCACCAAAAGTTGAGCAATTCATTATACTGATGCATTAAGTAAATATACTAAATTTCATCAAAATCCGTTGAGCCGTTCAAGCTGTACACATCTATACGGACGGACGGACGGACAGACATTATGCTAAAAATACTTTTTTCTGTTAAAAAATTCTGATTCCTGGAGATATGTAAAAATCTGGTGTGAAAACAATACCTCCCTTACTATCGTCGGTCGGTAAAAACTGATAGATTTTTAAAATTTTCACTTATTGAAAGTAAAATAAAATTACAATTAAATGTACAAATGAATCTTAATACATGTATATAATTTGTTGAGATTCTTTTTTTAAATATTCATACTTTAATTTAACATAAATAGACACTGATTCCGAACGAAGAGGATGCGTTCTCTCTTCTTTCATAAATGAAAAAAGATACATTTGAATTTCATCGTTATACGATTTGTTTTTCCCATGCTTTCTCACTCCTTTTGTTGATGAATCGTTTGCACTGCAAGTTCAGAAGAAATTCAGTCTTCCACATGCTATCATGCCAAAACGAAAGTTGAAAAATCGCCGGGCAATTCAACCATCCTCTGGTCCACCAATTGGATTTACAAATTTCGATCTTACAATACCAAATCGTTTCCATTTATATGATCTACCATTAATTTCATCGAAATTATTAAAACCATTTAGTGAACCGTGGCCTTTGGAGAATTTTGCTCAATTGAAAAATCGTCGTGCGTTGCAACGCGAGGAACTCAATTCGAGTGATCGTCGCCGTCAGGCACTTCAAGTGGATGAAGAGACACTACTCAGTTTGAAACACCGGGCAAGGCAATGTGCACGGGTATTGAAAAAATTACGAAATCTATTACCACCTCAACCGTTGGTTCTTCAAGCTAGATTACGAATTGGGGATGCACTTCGGAGACTCACCCTTGATGGCATTCTTCTCCAGGTTTATTCCAATTACTGTCATATTTTCTCTCCCTCTTAATCTATCTATTAAAAATTGTATCAAACTGCTATATGTAGAATTTCAGCTTGATTGAATCGCTGAAAGTACCGGAATTAATTTTTCAAATTGACACGTTGACTGGCAATCACGCGCCAGCACGTGACGTGGTGCCATCTACAAAGAGCCAAACAGGCACTGTTTTAATAAATATTATTTATTAATTTTAATTTATAATTTAATTAATTAAATTTAATATTTAAATTGAATATACCTTAATTAATTTATTTCAAATTTGCGAGATAGTCGAGTAGAGACACTCCAGATTTTTTAAAACTTGTGTCTGAAATCGGTTTGTGAAAAGGAACTCTGTTTTGTCCATTTCAAATATATCCAAAACACAAAATGTAAAATATCTAAAATATTACTCTGATTTTATAAAATAATAGTCAATTTTTTTTTTATCTTTTTCTATATTTATTTATAGAATTAATATTCATAGAACATTAAAATTATTAAATAAATGCACAATAAAGACTTTAATTTGAATATTAATAAAAATTAAAATCAGAAAACAGTATATTATGATAATAATATTTTTCTTATCAATATATTAAGTAGGGGCGAACTAATGTTGTCTAGAGCCCACTTTAACCTTAGTCCGCCACTGGTACTAAGTATGTAATTAAAAAAACATTGAAATAAATAAGCAAATTATATCCGTTTCAATGAAATATTCAAATAATGAAAACTATAATTAAACTTAAAAATATAAATTTTAATAAGAATAATTGTATCTATTAATAACAATTGTAATAGAGTTTAGTTGAGAAAAAATACTTCTGATGGTAATGTAACAACCGAAATGTCCATAGAGGAATTAAATCAATTTCACCGAGTATTTTTAATAAAAAAATTATCCTTATTAAGATTTATTTATGTACTTATATTTTTAAGTTTATTTTTACTATCTCGCCAGAGATAGTATTGCGATCACGAAAATTTTCGATGTTGAGATTTTGATGTTTTTATACGTTTTGAAGGTTCCTGAATCATTTTCACTAAGGTTGAGAAAAATGTCTGTGTGTGTGTATGTATGTAACCAAGATTACACAAAAACGGTTTGAGCTAGAATGATGAAATTTGGTACATGGGCATTATTCAAAATTCATAGTTTTCTATCAACTTTTGAGAAATGTAGCTCAACCGGAAGAGGGCAATTACCTACAACGTTTTGATTTTTTTTCTTCTAAAGTGACCGTAAAAATAAACATATATGTTTGATAATTTTTCACATGATAAATAATTGTATAAAACTGATATATATAGAATTTCAGCTTGATTGAATCGCTGAGGGTACCAGAATTAATATTTTAACACTGCAAATCTCACGCGCCAACACGTGACGTGGTGCCATCAACAAAGAGCCAAACATGCGCTGGTTTAATAAATATTATTTATTAATTTGGATTCATAATTTATAATTAATTAAATTTAATTTAAATATAATATATTATGTTATTTAATCCAATTCAAATTTGCGAGATAGTCGAGTGGAGATAATAAATAATATAATATTATTATTATGAATATATTATAAGTAATGTAGTTATTTTAAATATATAATTAGTGATAGGAAAAGTGTAAACAGATAATAAATGGTGTGATTGAATGCAACATAAAAGTCGTTAAGTGATTATTTTTTTTATAAAACATTTGAACAGGTAGATAATTTTACTTTAATGGAATAAGTACATTAATACACAGTGAAGTGTAATCACTTTTTTATCAAGAGTGCTTTATATATCTATACAATAAAACAGACCTAATAATGTCTAATAAGTTTTTGTTTATTACTAGAAGTTATATTTCAATGATAATCAACGTCCGAATCATATATAACCAAAACTATATCAAATTAAAAAAAAACATTTTTATTCTTATCTAAATCAATTAAATTTTTTCTTTTAATTAATTTAAATATTAGGAAATTCAAAGATTTAATCATAAGCACACATTGAAACATTTTAATATATTAAAAAAATCTGGAGTGTCTTCACTCAACTATCTCGCAAATTTGAATTGGATTAAATAACATAATATATTATATTTAAATTAAATTTAATTAATTATAAATTATGAATCCAAATTAATAAATAATATTTATTAAACCAGCGCATGTTTGGCTCCTTGTTGATGGCACCACGTCACGTGTTGGCGCGTGAGATTTGCAGTGTTAAAATATTAATTCTGGTATCCTCAGCAATTCAATCAAGCTGAAATTCTATATATATCAGTTTTATACAATTATTTATCATGTGAAAAATTATCAAACATATATGTTTATTTTTACGGTCACTTTAGAAGAAAAAAAATCAAAACGTTGTAGGTAATTGCCCTCTTCCGGTTGAGCTACATTTCTCAAAAGTTGATAGAAAACTATGAATTTTGAATAATGCCCATGTACCAAATTTCATCATTCTAGCTCAAACCGTTTTTGCGTAATCTTGGTTACATACATACACACACACACAGACATTTTTCTCAACCTTAATGAAAATGATTCAGGAGAACCTTCAAAACGTATAAAAACATCAAAATCTCAACATCGAAAATTTTCGTGATCGCAATACTATCTCTGGCGAGATAGTAAAAAATAATCACATAAAGACTTTTATGTTGCATTCACCACACCATTTATTATCTGTTTACACTTTACCTATCACTAATTATATATTTAAAATAACTTCATTACTTATAATATATTAATAATAATAATAATATATTATATATTATATTAATGTACCTAATTATTATCAGTTCTAATATTTATCTAAATATCTTTATATTAATATATATATATATATATATATATATATATATATATATATATTATTTGTATTATTGTAGGAATTACGTGAATTGGATGTATCAGAAAATAGTTTAGAACGTTTGGATGTCCGAGCACTTCGTAGTCTGGAGACATTACGTTGTGCAAGGAATCGACTAGAACGGGCTTCGATTCACGGTCGCCGACTTCGAACCCTCCTGGCCGGCAATAACTGTGAGTCATTCCCCCCTACCATTTCTCTTTGATCATGATCACGGTGCCTCTTACTTAAAAATAATAATATAAAAAGAAACCAGATCATTATCATTACAAATTAGAATTTCAATGAATTCATTTATTTACATGTATTCTTTTTTTTTTCTTCATTAAAATTGTTATTTAAGCATTAAAGACACGAAACATAAAATAAATTTGATTTAAACGGGATTTATTTAAAATATATGAAGATAATAATAAAAAAAATATCATAAATCATATGTTTTGTTTCACATAATAAAATTGAAAATTATTAGTGAAAGGGGGAAAAATTATATATATTTTAATGGTAAATACGAGGGCAGTTCAAAAAAAGACCGAACTTTAGTCATAAAATATTTATTACAATACTTACAATTTTACAAATACTTGTCCCCTTCAAAGTACTCCCCGTTGCTTGCTATGCACCGTTCTAAGCGTTTTTTCCACTGTTCAAATGCTCCTTGGAACTCGTTTTGTGTAATGTTGTTTAGCTGTGCCAGCGATTTCTCTTGAATTTCTGGTACACCTTGAAAACGGCGACCTTTTAAGGTGGATTTTAGTTTCGAAAATAGAAAGAAATCCGCTGGGGCCGGATCTGGGGAGTATGGAGGATGTGGAAGAACAGCTGTTCAGTTTTTAGCCAAAAATTCGCGAACTTGGCGCGTTGTCGTGGCGCAAAATCCAGTTCTTGTTCCATAGTTTAGGTCTTCTGAAGCAATGCCCACGTTTCAGAAAAAGATTTACCGATGTTTAAACAAAATTTAATGTTACTACGTTCCTCTTCAAAGTCCATTTTCACAGACCGCTGGCAGTACGAGTTCACTAAATTGGTTCTCACTGCCAACTGATCGATCGCTGTGATGCGCGCGTTTCGTAGTATTTTAAAAAGTTCGGTCTTTTTTTGAATAGCACTCGTACATACTAATAATATAATTAGCCTATTGCAATTTAAATTTACACAATTAAATTATTATTATATTCATTTGTAGAGAATTAGGTTTAGAATTTTATGAAAAATATTCACTTATAAGAAATTAATTATAAATTGATTTAATCTCAAGAGTATGATGATGAATGAATGTTTTAAAAATTCTTCTTGAAAAATTACTTTTGTTTTTTTGTTTTTGCTTTCACTCAGGAAATTAAAAAAAAATTATAATTTTAAAATTTGAAAATAAATTCATTGGGTATATATATATCCTAGAAAAGTCATTATTCAAATAAAACTAAAATAATATTTATCTAATTGTCTAATAGTTGTTTTTAAAAATTTAATGTTTTTTTATTAACTTACATATATGTATAATTATTAAATCAAATTAAATGTTTAAAATTTCAAAATGGTTAAAGAAAATTTTTATTGACTTTAGGGATCTAGGCCAAAATTTTATGAACTTGTGAAGTATGAATAATCTACATGCTCAAGCTTTGAGCGAAAAATATTTTTTACCATTTATTTATTTTTATAAAGATACAATTTTCAATTTATTCTACATAGTTAAAAATAACTAACAGGCTCATAAATTAGAGATATATTTATTTAAATAAATTATAAATATACTAAAAAAATAATTAACATTTGTTATGGTCAAACGTTTTCACCACAAGAGTGGAAAATCATTGGTTTATTTCTAATACTTTTGTTGTATACGTAATTTTAAGGTCTTAAGGAGCTACAAATTCAACCTGAACCTGATAATCTGCAACATCTTGATTTATCATAGTAAGTTCATCGAATATGTATTTCATATAAAATACAAATAAACTTCTTTATTCATTTTTCTAAAATAATTTTTTTCTAATTTTCTTTTTCTTAGTAATGAATTAGAAACGTTACCTGCATGGTTGCCACGATGCAGCTCTCTTCGTGTTCTGTTCGCCTCCAGAAATCGTTTAAGAGCACTTCCCGATGCGTTTCTTCGGGAACTTTCTCCACCCTCATCTTCACCTCCACTTAATTCAATGATCGAATCATCACCCCCGTTACAAACCCTTCAATTATCATATAATCAATTAGTCGCATTACCAACTCGCCTTGCCTATTTGCCTCTTCTACAAGAATTATTCCTACAAAGTAATAGTCTCGCTGCACTACCTGATAATCTCTTTGAGGCTCTTCCAAATTTACGTGTCATGAATCTCAGTAACAACAGGTAATTTCAATATAAATAATAAAAATTTAAAGATATATTTATGATACAAGGTTGTTCAATTAGTTCGTCAATATTAGACCTAACGACGACATTTTCATATTTGTTCTTTCTTAGGAACACATCAAAAGATTCATTTGTGAAACTGTTAATTTATTCATTGTTTAACCGCCCTTTATATCTAATGTGTTGTTCCTTTTTTCAATATGGACAAAATTGAGCAACGTGCGTTATCAACTTCTTTGTAAAGAAAGGTTTATAGACAATGAAAATTCATACCGAAATGGTGAATGTTTTGGGTAAATCTGATCCTTCAAAAACAATGGTTTGCAAGTGGGCTAGTTTGTTCAAAAGTGGTCGTACCAGCCTTAAAGTCGTTGCGCGAGAGGGACGTCTTAAATAGCTGCCGTGGAGGGATATTTTGCAGAGCTGCCGGAAAGCCACTACAATCAAGGGATCCATAAATTAGAAGCACATTGGAATAAGTGTATTGAAGTTGAGGGAAACTACGCTGAAAAAGTCATTTTTACAAATAAAAATTGTTTTTTTCATTTATGTTCCGCGAACTTATTGATCAACCTTGTATAATATAGAATATTCAATTATATATTACCTATATATGAATAAAATAAAATAAATAATTAAAAAAAAATTAAGTTCCAGTGTTTTATTTATAAATGCACTAAAAACTAAAAAATAATTTTTCTCTTAGCCTCAATAAGTATATTCTTTTTCATGATGGGGTTGTACAGGGTGGGGCAGAAAAACCTATCAGATTTCATAACGTTATAAAATTAAAACCACTCAGCTTGTCAAAAAATTTATTTTATTAACATATCGCAAATTTTATGCCATTATTAAATTTAAGTTTTGAAAAGCATCACTCAAATGTCGTCCTTGGGAGCGGAACACTGATTTAGGCACTCGCGGTTTACTAGATTTGGACCATACAGACAACCAAGCAAGTCAAATAAAACACTGTTAAAATATTATAATTTTCTTTTAAATATAGATAAAACTTTTATTTTTTTTAGTTTCAGTGAATTTCAATCAGGTATTGTTTTATTTTCAGGCTCTGTTCTTTACCTTATTCCAATATAATGGATAGAGAGGAGGAGATCCTGTTAGAAAAGGTTTATCTCTCTGGAAATTGCCTAGCAGCTTCTGCCTTGGAGGCTCTTTCGCGAGCTGTTCATTTACGCACCCTTCACATAGCTTATAATTGTATTCAAGAGGTAAACAATATAAATTATTTTTCTCTTTTTAAATTTTAATTATTTATAATCTTTTGGTAGGTTTCAGAATCATGCTGTGCCGCCTGGCCTGAATTAGAAGAATTAGTACTTTCAGGAAATCGTCTTGAAACCATTCCTGCAATTTGGGTCAGCCAATTGCCTCGTTTACGTGTGTTACGACTCCATTCAAATCGACTTCATTCTTGTCCACCTTTTGTCAATATGCATGAACTACGAGTTCTTGATCTTGCCTATAATCGAATAGAACGAGTGGACCTTGAAAGTCTGGCACCTCAGGGTAAGTTAAATCAGAAATGCTCAAACCATACTAAGTTTCCATATTCATTGTCTTATTTAGAAGAAGTAATACAAATTAATATATAAGGTACTTGAATTAATAATGAGCGTTTCACACAAGAGGACGACACGAGGGTATGTTTCAATGTCTTCCCGCTAAAACCTATAGTTTATGGTCGTCTTGAATAGCTTGTATCATTTGGTTGAAACATAAACAACAGTACTAAATATTGTTTCGAACATGTCCAATTTCATACCAGATAAAGTGTTTTTGCGGGGAGTTCTTCTTCATTATTTTAATAATGAAGAAAAGTGCGGCCGAGAGTCATAGAATCTTAGTGGAAGTTTACAGCGAGTATGCTCTATCTGAACAATCGTGTCGGAGATGGTTTGGACGCTTTAAAAGTGGTGATTTTGAGCTCGAAGACAAGGAACGGCCGGGTCAACCCAAAAAGCACCATTGGGTGTGCGGGTAGCGAACCTGTCTCACATTCATATGGTCCCGGGTTCAAGTCCCGGGCCTGGCAAGGGGTCTATGGGACGGAGTCAACCCAGCCTCCGGGAACAACATTGAGAGCGCCTCCGATCAAGAAAATCAAGGAAAAGGTTGAGAGGACCCGTTCTACTGATCATAGGACACCTCATTGATATAACCGGCTTGATAGGCGTTGTCCTTGCGCAGGACGTACAGTCAGAGGTTGTTTTTTTTATAGTTATATGTATGCACGTGTAATAGAAATTGGCATAACTTATAACTGTTAATCAACCTTTAGACTTAAAATTCGATTTCATAAGCTTGGGTCTGTTTTAATTGCCATACCTGACCCTTGGTAAGGGTTCTATATAAAATGGCTCTTACACAAGTAACAATAGTAAAATACACTTTTTCACTTGACCATTTGGAAAGATAGTGATTCTTCTCACACCCTTGAAATTAACCCCTCTCCATCACCTACCCCTTAACTTAAATTAATATAAGTAAGTTGTCGTTGAGAGCGAGTAAGGTAAAGACATAATTATATTTTTTGATAAATAAATAAATATTATTTATTTATTTAAGAAATATAATTAACTTTTGTTCTAAGTTGTTCAATGTGTGGTTTCCAGTACAATTTATTAATTAAAACAAGCTCTAAGAATTTGACGGAATCCTGGAAGACGAGTCGATTTCCGTCATGTGTTAAACGAGGATCGGTCTCTGTTCTTAGCCTACTTAAATGTAAGCAAGAAGTCTTTCTAAGGGAGATTTTAAAACCATAAAATAATTTTTAAATTCAATTTTTATATTGCTACAAGAGCATACTTCTGTAATGTAAAATAAAATAGAAATGTTCAAAACGTATTTTATTGCTCTTCAAAATATTCTTCATCAAAATCAATACACTTGTACATGCTTTCGAATCAATTTTTAAAGTACTTTTTCTTATCCAATTGAGGAAATATTTCTTAATTAACTATCTTTATTATCTCTATTATATCCAATTGTTTTGGAACTTCACATTTTCCGTATCTCCAGGATTAACATCGCTAGATCTTTCTGGAAATCCTCGATTACATGTTGACCCACGACAATTTCGACTTTATCGAGCTCAAAGGCCGCTAAGCCTAGTCGACGTGTCTGGACGGGAACGAAGCAGTCTTCCATCTACCCCTGAATCCTCAACAAATGTCAACAACGTAAATGGACCTCAACCTCCTTGGCGGTTGGTAATTATCTAGATTCAATATCCAAGATAGAAATTGTATGAATTTTTATTTTTTAGTTTGGGTTTTGCTGAAGTGTCTACCAACGGACCATCTCCTGCAGTTGCTCAAGTCCGTTTAGGTTCGTTTTGTAATTCTACAGAGGCACTTCTTGGATTGGTCGATGTAGGTGGATGTGGTGGTGGAGGTGGTAGTCGACAAGCTGCTCAAAATTTAGCCAAAGCGCTTCCACGAATTTTACTAGAACATCGGTCGGCTGCTCAGCAGCAACACGGAAAGGCTACGGCTGGTGGAGTCGGTGGCGGCGATTATTTAAAGAAAACACTACTCAATGCTGTACGAGAACGACGAATAAACGGTAAAACAAACTTGATATTATATTTCGATTTAAAAACTAATCGAACGAAAATGTATCTTTGATATAGGTCGCTCGACGGCTAGTGCCACTTTGATTCATGTAGCGTCTGCGGGAGGCAATTCTGCAGGTCATGTCTTAAGAATAGCGTCGTTGGGTGAGGCACGTGTAGTTCTTTGCCGTGCTGGAGAACCAATGCTTTTACCTATCAACCAATGTTTTTCATCAACAAAATCACTAAAACCTCAAGTAAATCAAAACCACAACTCCTTCAATTATAAAAAAAAATTATTTAAACTCATTTTTTTTTTAGACGTCCGATTTAATAAAGAATGATCCGATGTGTGCTGAATTATCAGTCGAAGCTCATGATGAACTACTAGTGGTGGCAAATGAAGCATTTTGGCGGACAGTAACCATTGAAGAAGCAACGGAGGAGGCACGATCCGTCTCAGATCCAGGCTTGGCTGCCAAACGATTGCAAGATCTCGCTCATAGCTACGGATCGGAGGATGAACTCTCCATCATTGTTTTACGATTTCATGTATGTTCATCTACCTGCAACCGAGATCATAAAGAGGGCCTTACCTAAATTATGAACATAAATTGACGTAAATTATTTATTAGCAAATTTGTATATTCAAATTTATTTATAAGTTATTACATTTATTATTCTTAAATAAATAATAGGGATAGAGTATACAAAATTTGCACCTATTTAGTTATCCATATTAACCTCACCATTTTTCAATTCAATTCAATTTGTCTAAATTTAACAAAATCTATATATTTATTCTATTAGTTCTTCGCCTAAATATAAAATTTTTTTACCGACCGACGATAGTAAGGGAAATTTCACATGTGGAGATTTTTACATATCTCCACAAATCATGCATTTTCTTAACAGAAAAAAGTATTTTTAGCATGATGTCTGTCCGTCCGTCCGTCCATCCGTATAGATGTGTACAGCTTGAACGGCTGAACGGATTTTGATGAAATTTGGTATATTTACTTAATGCATCAGTATGATGAATTGATCAACTTTTGGTGCAAATCCATAAACCGGAAGTAGTATTAGCGATCGACGATAGGAAGGGAAGGGTTATTTTGACACCAAATTTCACATGAGGAGATTTTTTACATATCTCCACGAATCATGCACTTTGTATTGGTTTTATCCTCGAGAAAAATCATCTTCATTAGTTTTTTTATTAATTTAAAATTATATGACGTCACCCAGCACTTCATGACGCCACAGCCGGCTCTTATATATTAAAATAAAATAAAATTAAAAATATTTATGTTCTATCCATATCTGTTTTTTATTGCATTAATAGATATATTAAAATTATTTGAAATTGTTTCTGTAGCTGGAAATTAATTTACATCAAACCGTCGGTCGGTTCTGGTCTGGCCACAGGTCAACTTATTTTTCATTAATTTAATATTATTTTATTATTAAATTTCACATTAGCCTTGGTTCTAGGATTTAACACTTACAATTTCTAAATTTTTTTTTTTTTCAATAATGAAAATCTTGTATTATTTTCTATTTTGATTTGTTTTTAAGGATTGTGGCGAAACTGATGCTCTCATGCGTGAACTCCGAGCGACGTTACGTGGACGTAATAAGGGGCAACATTTAGCAGCAGCTGCAGCTGCAGCAGCATCCGCTGCCTCTTTTTCCCCATTACCATGTCCAGCCTGTGAGGGCCGGAGCTCGCCATCTGGTCAAAGTGATCATGAAGCGGCCTCCTCGACTGCTGGCCGTCTGGCACTTTGCACTTCGAATACTGCACCACCATCTGATGAGCAATTTAAATGCTGGGAGTATATGCTTGAGCAAAATTCCCAATTGTTATTAGATCGAGAATTGGACACCCTCTCACGTGGATTGCGTTCATCCCGAGTATCCAATCGGCCAATGTTACCTAATTATGGAAGGTAATATTAATCTAAATTGTAGATCCTTTACTAGATATCATTTACCGAATAGACTAATTTTAAATAAAAAATATCTTTTTTGGTTAATTTCCATATACTGAGCCGGATATAAGGCGACTGCCGGGGCGCCAAATTTTGAGGAGCGGCAATATAAAAATAAAATATTTTTTATATTCATTATTTTTTGTGTAATTTTGATCTTTTACTATCTTTTTTAATTTGTAGTAAATTTGAATATTCTTGTATGAAAGGGTGCCAAATTTTGTTTTGCTCGATGTCCTCATAACTCTAGAACAGACTCCGTTCTTATATTTTTTATATTATATTTTAAACTTATCGAAAAATCATCATGGCTGAGCAGCTTCTAAGGCTATCCTAGTCATGATAATGGCCAAACTCCGAAGGGAGACGGCCTCTTAAGAAGAAGAAACTTATCGAGAAGTTATTTAAGAATTCCTAATCAAATTAAGAAAATAGATTTGTCCAAGATGTTTTGTTTTTATTTTTAATAATAAAGAAATATAATAATCACAAAATTATTATTTGTTTTTTTAAATTTTCCAGTTGCAGAAGTTGGGCAAAAAGGGATCCATTATGGCAAAGCAGTCCTCATCTTGGACAGTCACTTTTTAATCGACAATTCGGGAGCACACGCAGTGCAACGCCTTCCCCTAGGTTCGTTTAACTTAGTGGCAAAAGTTCAGTTGTATTTAGGAGAGGGTTTCCAACAAAGAGCCGCGATATATTCATATACGAGATCTGTTCAAAAGAAAAGGTTAATTTTGAATTATTTCGAAAAATATTTATTTTTTCATCAATATCCATTTTGTCCCCTTCAAAGTAATTCCCCTCAGATATAATGCACATATGCCAGCGCTTCTTCCAATCGTCGAAGCAATTCTGAAATGCGTTTTTCGGTATGGTCATCAGCTCGTTCTTCGATTCCGACTTTATCTCATTATTTGTGGCAAAAGGCTTTCCTTTGATTGGTCTCTTCAGTTTTGGTAATAGGAAAAAGTCGCAAGGAGCCAAATCTGGAGAATCATGTCGTTGAATGCCACAGTTAACATATTAAGTGCGTTGGAGCACTTTATTCCATTTTAATGCAAAATTTAATACAGATTCTTTAAAAAGTCGAAGAACACACAAAAACGTGACTCTTTTCAGTTGTCAAAAACAAACTACTAATCCAAAATGGCTGATTGAAACATGTGTATCAACATTCGCTGAGTACTACATTTGATTATCGAATGTAGTACTCAGCGAAAATTCAAAATTTACCTTTTCTTTTGAACAGACCTCGTATTACTAAGCAATATCTTACCTTTAACCATATGCCATAATAAAATTAACAATATTTTTTTAAATAATTACACTTAATTTAAATACAAATATTTTGTTAGTAAATTATTTTTGTGTTATTTGTTATTTATTCTACACTAAATAAATGATAAAATTTATATTGTTAGTTAAATATAAATAAATTTAGATAGTTTTCAAGAAATGAATTATTACTATTATAAATTAGTTATTTTTTAAAAACTTAAAATATATATTTTAAATTTTGACTAGTGTTTTTTATGAATCAATTAAGTAACAGGGATATTAGGAAGAATATTTTTTTTTTAAATTTATCATTCAAAGTTAAGTAGAGAGAAGAATCTAATGTAATTTAATTGAAAAATATTTTTTAAATTTTTGTTATAGAAGAGTCGACGGGCGTCTTACACCATTAATGGGTGGGCCACATGCTGCCTATTTCAGTAGTTTACAACGTTTAGCACCTTACAGTTTAGAATGTGATTTACTAACTGCATTACCAAATCAACTTCAACAACAACAACCACATTTTAGACAGGCACATCATCCACAATTGGACTCCTTGGAGGCGATTGATCGAATTGATCATTATTGGGGTGTTGCAACAACAGAACTTTAAATAACCATCTTTTTCTTATTTTATAATTTATTATATTCGAACCATCCATTAAAACTGATTATTCTCTTTTTAATTATTTTCTATCATGTTCTCTTTAATAGTAAAGTTATATATATAGATATATATAATATATTCATATAAAATATAAATAAATACGATCTTTATAAGATTTAATAAATTAAAAAAATGTTACATATGTATATAAATATTATAATAAATAATTAAATTCTAATGTAATTAAATTTTTTGTAATTTTTATTTAAAATAATTAATTGATTTTAATTAAAAAACTATTTTTCTTTTTTATTTACTTCTCAATATATATATTCTTTATTTTAAACGGTATACTAAAAGATAAGCTAATATTATGAGGTAAGATATTTGACTTAACTTTAGATTCAAAATATATTAACTTTATTTTATCAAATATTTTCGTAATTATTTTTTGATAGACAATTGAGTTTTGTTTTTATAACTTTAAAGTGTTTCAGAGAAATTGGACGAATGTATTTTATTTAAATTTAGTTACTTTTCCCACATCTTTAGCATATATATTTTGTGTTTAAAAAATGTTCCTCAATCCAAGAACCGCCACAATCTGGCTTTTTATGAAATTAACAATGAGCTATCGACCAGAATATGTTGAAGTCGGAAGGAGCGATGTCTGGTAAATACAGCATGTGGTAGGACATTCCATTGAATCGCATCTCTAGTTTCCTTAACTCTTTGCAGCATATGGAGGAACGTTGTGTTGAAAGATCACTTGAAGATGTTTGAAATTAAATGCTTAAATGGTTTCGTAAGCATGAAGTAGTTCATAATAATGACTCCGAACTAATGGCCCTCTTTGCTCTTTGCCGCTGAAATCAATCACCATTTTTAAAGCTGGAACTAGTATTTTAATGTTATATAATATAAATATCTGATTTTTCAAATATTATTACATTTTTTTTTTTATTATTATTTTTAAAAGACTTTATTAAAGAAAATAAATACAAATATTAATTGAAGGGTTATCAAATTAAAAATACATGTCACCTCAAATATAAATTTATTTGGTTTTCTCTTAAGCTTATAAAATCCAATCATTTACATTTTTTTTCAGTCTAAATACATTTTTAAATGATTGATTCGATTGTTTTTTCTAAATGAGTATAGACAATATATATATACTCAAATAATCATTCATCTTCTCTTTCACATTATATTTTATTAAACCCTGACTTTGATTAACAACCAAATAATAATATAATAATAATATAGTTTTTTTTATATTAAAGGAATGCATTTTTTTACTTTTATATTTTGTTAATTAAAAAAATGTCTTAGTTTAATGAAAACTATCCTAATGATTTTAATTATTATTAATAATAATGAAAATAATAAAATATATATGTTGATAATAAAATAGCTGGAAACTAGAAAAAATTCGCAGAAAGTTAGATTAATCACAGGATTTTTTTTTAGGAAAAAATAAAATTATTAAAAAAAAATCTCTATTCTTTGTAAAAATATTATACTAAAAAAATTTAATCTTATATTTGGTTATTAGGAAATATTATTAAAAAATCAAACATCTTTTTTATGAAATTTTTCAATAGAAAAGATTTATACTTTTATACATAAGAATAAATATTACATAAATAATATATACACACGAGAATGTAGATGAAACTACCATATATATTTTATTATAATACTTGATCATTATGGCTCTTAGTTTTCTCGAGTATTTAATTAAATTAAAATTAATTTTTTGATAGTCATCATTTGGTCAAGAATAATCCGCAATTTTATCATTTCAATAAATACAAAAAAATAATATTTTTTGAAAAATGTTTATTATAACTTTCATTGTTTTTTATAGGCCAACGTTTTGATTAATAGAAAAGTTTATAAATAATTTTAAAGAGAAAAATAAATTTAAAATTTTAATAAAATATATTAAATCCTTGTAAAATGGATGATGAATCTGTTTTAATAAAAAATAACAAATAAACATTTTTAAAAGTTATAAATAAAAGGAAATGATATATTTTTAAGATTTTCCCTCTCAATGAATAGAATTTCAAAATAATAATTTTTTGAAACCATTTATTCAAATTATATTAAAAAGTTGTAATAATTTATATTAATTTAATAAATATTTATATAATATTAATGATGAAGAAAATAATAAATTAAATAGATATGTAAAAAGATAAAGGGATATTTGAGTATTTGTTAATAAACAATGAACAGAAAAATATCATACCAATCATTTAATTGATTTTATTTATTATAAAATAAATGCAGTTGTAAATGCATTGCGAATAATTTTTGACCGATTCTCGTGTATAAATATCTACAGAACTATATATCTTTATATCTATATATATAATATATATATAGTTATATAGATATTTATATTATATATATATATAATATATATAAACATGTTATTTGAAGAAATAAATATGTTAATTTGAGTTATGCAAATGCAATGCGTTGTGAAATCATAAGTATATAAATTATATATTTTATATATAATGTAAAATATAAAGAATCATCTCTTTGAAAAAGAATATATATATATATATATTTATATATATGTAGGTATGGGTATTTTTCATTTCAATACTTCACGTTCATTGTTTTTTAATTGATCTATTAAATATTTTCCTTTATAAAGAAAAAATTATATAACGTTTCAAAAAGAGATTGATGCAAAATTTTAAAAATTTGCTGGATTTTATAAATAAAACATTATCAGAAAATCAGAACATAGAAGTTTGACTTCAGGTTCTCAGAAAAATGACTTAATATTTATTGCACTTTATACAGAGGTAAAATGTTCTGATTCAAATAAAGTATTAAAAAAAACCAGAAACTTATCAACCTAGTTATTTGATATATATATATTTATTATTTTATAAATAAATATAATAACCATGTTGTATTGAGTTTATTCAATTGATGAAACGTATATAAAGGAAATTTTGTCTGAAACAAAAAAAATTATTTTTAAAGAGGAAAAAATCCTATTCTTATTTATTTATGTATAATTAAGTAAATTTTTAGATAGACAATTTGATATTTTAATAAAAATCTTTCAATCGCATAAAAATTGTCATATTTCATTTTAAAATGAGCAACATATAGGACAAATATTTAATAAATATTACATTTTAATCAATAAATAAATAAATCTTGTATTTTAAATCGATAATTTTGTGAATAGTAGGAATATTTTCTTCTTTCTTTTTATAAATTTATTGATATATTATTGATATTATCTTCTAATTGAAATTTTATATTGTGAACCAATTGGAATTTCATTAATCGATGTATATTTTTATTTTAAATTATTTTGATTGTAAAATATTTTATATTTTTTAATTATTTTAAATAAATTAGAAAAAATACATTGAATGTGAATTAATAATAAATTTGAATAAAATAATTTGTTTTAAAGTTTATTAGAATATAGAAATTTTTTATAGGAATGCTTAATTGAATAAATTAATTGTCAAAAATAAATCACAATAGTATACATATGCAAATTCTTAAAGAAACTTCGATATAATTATATGGCCACATTCAAAAGAAACAAAACAAAGAATATATACATATATTTTTTCAATATATTTATTTTTATATAAATAGATCGGAGGGAAGGGAAGGATTTAGCGAAAATATATATATATATTGTAATTAGACCGACACCTAGTAGAGTTGGACTTCTATCACGATTCATATAATAAATAAATGATAAAAATTAAATGATTTTAAAAACTTTGGTTAAATAATGAATTGATTTTTAAGAAATCACATTTAGGCTCTGTCGTTGCTTAAGTTTAGTTATGATTATGACTAAGAAAAATCATTAATAGTCCATCCTTTTAATTTATTCACCAGACCATCGCATTGTTCATTCTAATAATTTTTCTTCAATTGATTATTATTTTAATTTTTCTATTCTCTTTTGGACTTTTCCGTCAGTGTTGACATCTACGTATACAAAATTTTTTTTCCTTTTTCAGTTTTTTTTCTTATATATTAATATTTTTCATTTTTTATAATTTTTAGAAAAGAAAAAAATTCTAGAAGAGAAGATACTTAATAATAAAGCGTATTTTTTGCATATATTAATAAGAGTTTTTAAAAAGATCTTCTCAATTAAAATTGTTTTTTAAGCTATTAAAACATTTTTTTTAAGAACATATTGAAATATCTATAGCAATAAATATTATATATATATATTAAAAATGATATATATAAACTAAGAATGATAATGAATATATATATATATATATATATATATATATATATATATTAATGATTTTGAAAAATAGATTCATTTATATATTAATGGAAGTGCCCAATATTTTTTTGTAGAACGCGCGATCCGGTGGGCGGAGGAGTCAATTTGTCAAAAGGACAAATATATCTACACGTATTAGCTATGATAAGATAGCAATTGACCTCCTGGGGCCTCCCGTGGATACATTATCCATTGAAGACCACTTTTTACTTCCCACTCGAAGAACTTCTGCAGTTACCTAGAATCATAATATTAATATTTATTGATATTAACTTTTAAAAGACAAATTCAACTTGATATCTCTAAATTTCAATCTTTATAAATAAATAATTAAATTAAAATTTTAGATATGAGTGAGAGAAACAAAAGATAAAATTTTAATAAGCTAATGTAACACATCGTTCAATAAGTTCCGAGACTAACAACGAAAACAACATTTTTTTTTTCAAAAATCATTTTTATTCATCAATATAATCTCCTTTTAGAGTGATACAATCTTCCCAACGCCTTTCCAACATTTCTATACCATATTTATAGAAGAATCCTTTGCTTCAAAATTGGCTTCAGTTTCGGCAATGACCTCCTCAATTCGAGCAAATTTTTTTCCCTGGCGCATTTTTTTAGCTGGGGGCTAAATCTGGCGAATACGGGGGTTGGAGAAGCAAATAAAAGTCCAATTCGTTCAATGTTGCCATTGTTTTCATGTACTTGTGGCATGGTGCATTGTCTCATCGTGGCACCCACTTGGAAAAAACTTTTTAAAAAATTTTTCATGAAGGATTGTAAATAAGCTTCCAGAAGATATCTGTGTCATTTCTGCAATCTCACCGAATTCACTTTGCGATTTTTCATTACAATTTTTAACATTTCACTCACATTTTTCTGTGTAACGGCTACCCTAACGTTCACGTAGAGGTTTGCACTCTATGGAAACGTGGCCACTTTGGTACTTCTCGCACTATCTCTGGGTTAGTCTCGGGACTTAGTGATGTGATGTGTTAAATATGGTTTACTTTTTACAAATTCAGTCATCAGTCGCATAAAATTAATCTAAAATATTAAATTAAAATTAAAAATAGAAAGCACGAAATAGATACATACTTTATCTTCGCAGACACGGGACATAGCTTCGAGTTTTTGCGCTTGAGCTTTGCTCAGCTGTTCCATAGGAAAACTGAGGTCGTTTGCTTCAGCTAGGGTGCGTAAATCAAAATAATACTTTGCATATACGCTTGAAGGTACATTTATATTAAATTGAAGTAATTCAAGAAATTGCCTTTCTAATTCATTCCTAAAATTATTATTAAAATTAAAATTATTTTTTAATATTATTTTATACTATAATATAAATGTAAAGTAGGTGAAATGTGATATTCTACTAATTTTCTATACTTTTAGGTTTGAGTGAAAGTTTTTATTATGAAAAGATATATATAGCCATAAAAAAATTTGAAAAAAAATGTTTAAATAATCTATTATTGTGACCCATCAAAAGTCAATGATATTTTATATCTAATGTTTTTTATGCCCTTTACATGAAGAATTTATGAAAATAATTTAAGACTTAAATTTTAATAAAGCATATGCTTGGATTATAGTGATGATTTCTAAACTAGTTCTAGTCCTAGAGTATATATAGATTTTTCATTGTAATTTGTTTCTAGTTTGCACTTACATCACTACACAAATAATAAACAATTATTATTTTATGTTAGTATTTTTTATTTATTTAAATTTAAACAGTTTTTTCTATTTTTCTAACCCAATAATTATTATTTTTAATTACTTACATATCCTCAACTGTAATGTCTTTCAGAATTTGACAATAATCTACATTCCAAACTGCCTGATCATCCCAAACCTTTGAGGCTAGGAGAATTGCACCAAGCACAATTCGTTTCCAATTTGCAGGTGTAATATCCACTTCTGCATATGTCAATAGTCTATAAATAAAAATAATTTTTTTTATAAAAAATATTTTTAATATAAGAGAAATCAAATCATTTGTTATTGAATTTTAACATTAATTTAAAATTTAAAGATATAAAGTTAAATTCATTTATAAATTATATATATATTATTTTCTTAACAATCTGATATTAAGTCAGCAAAGGTATACAATTATTTTAATATAAATATTTCTTTTTCTAACGTAAAAATTAAAACTTATTTTTTTAATATTACAAATTAAAATAAATAATAAAAATATAAAAAAATTGATTATTTAATGATTTTTAATTTTGGCTTAAGAGGTAAAAAAAGATAGGAGTACCTTTCTAAATAGACAAGAGTGATTATAGCGCATTCCGCTGTTAGTTGAGCAGCATTAAATAATGTTCGAATAAATTTATAAATTCTTCGGTGTTCAGGATTTTCTTTATCATAATCATCAGAAACACCTTCGCGCTAAAAGATTTTTCAAATAATTATAAAATCAATTATATTCCATTTTATTTTACTTACTGTAAGTGGATGGAGTTTTTCATCAAAAATGTCGAGTTGGCGATGTGATGTTCGATTTTTTATATGATAATAAATGGCTAACGATACACATTTCACAGTATTTTTTAAGTTAGGCTGGGATACAGTGCTATCGTCTAAATATATAGTAGAACATGAGCTGCTTTTTTTAATAGGTCGCACATCAACTAGCTAAAAATTAATTGAAAAACTGTAATTACAATACTTATGTTAATAACAAATAAAAAAACTTACATGGTTTTGACTTTTCTTCCTTACAAGGCCATCTAAAATAAATAAAACATTTACAAATTTTATAAAAAATGATATATTATTCCCCTTCCCCTCCTGATTGATTTATGTATTGGTATAAATATTGAATATAAAGAAAATTAATTCTAAATTATTTAGTCATATAGCTCGATACAGTTATGGTGTTATGATTTAAAAACAGAACATCAAATATTTAAATAAGGAAATGAGAAATCAGTCGTGAATATATTTTAAATTTTCCCAATAACACTACTCTTTATTTTATATTTACTTAGTGTAACCAACCGGTCGATCATTTTACTAACATTTATGTACTTTGTAAATTATTAATCCATACATTTAATTTTGTTTGTAATTTATTTATTATTAGTATTATAACCTATCGTTATACAAAGGTAGTACGCGTATTAAAAAATGTTAGTCTTTATTTGCATTATGTCAAATGTTGAAAAATATTTAAACATAATAATAGATTAACTCAACTAATAAAATATCTCAATCTCAATCTTAAATTTTCAAATTTTTTGAGTGCAAATTGAGTTCAGTTAAAAATATTAAATGTTAATTATAATATGAATTTTCAATAAATAATGTGATTAATTTGAAAATATTTCATAAGAATATTTGATTTTTAATGTGAGTTTTCAAAATAACGATGTACGAAAATATTAATTATGTTATAAACAGATAATTGTTTATTATATCTATATTTTGAATATATATGTAAATTATTTTAGTAAGTAATATTATTAATATCCTTTGGAATATATAAAATCTCCAATATTTATTTATTTTTCTAATGAAAAGAGAAACTAATATATTCATTTAATAATTGTCTAAATCTATTATATTTTTATTGTTTATCAAAAATTAGAGATATATCTGATTCAATGGCTATATAATTAAATAAATACATCAATATTCTTTGAATGATAAGAAAATGAAATATTTACTTTCGATTGATGCTTTGCTTCTTTCCATGAAGATGGTGCCTGCCTTTGGATGCAGTGAAGGATCAGTATCCCAATCTTCAGGTTCACGTTCACTAATATGTTGTAAATTGCCCATTGACTCTTCTCCTTCGGGCAAACATTCTTCAAATCCCCCATCGGTGTGCTCCTTTCTGCCTGGTTGAGGGCTTGCATATGCACAGCAACTATTCTTGTTCCCCATTTTAATCTTTTAAAGGGTATATTTGGTCCCAGTCTATATATATATATTCATGGAAGGGTTGAAGCAAATGATAATGTTGAAGCAAAGTGAAATAATGGAATATAAAACTATATAAATATATGTCCACTTGATATTGTCATCCACCAGCAAACATCATGACGAGATAATAAGTGCCTGAGCACATTTTATTTACATATTTATATACCTGAAACAAATCAATTTTTAATTTCAATATATTAAATAATTCATTGACAACGCCTAGATAGTTATAATAAAATAATTTGAATTGTAAATGAATGAAATTTTACAATATTACCAAAAGAAAATATATAATAAGATTAAAAAATAATATTTTAAAATGATTATTCATAAATCAATTTTCTTACCCTTAAATCAACATTCTTTTTAACTGAGTTTAAAGATAAAAAGAATATTATCAGCCATTACAAATCATACAAATGAAGTGAGAGTGAGTGAGAGTTATAGAAAATTTATTGATAGTTTCATATCATATTTAAAATTTTAAAATTAGTATATTTTTATATTGGTATTATATTAGTATTTTATAAAATTTTGATTTAAAAGTTAATTTAGTATTATTTTTGATTAAAATATTAAAAAAATTTTTTTATTTTATTTAAAAATTATAATTTTTACTAGATAAATGTCTTTTTTTAATTTTATTTTAACATATTTTCTTTTTTTTCTTAATATATTTATAAATAATAAAATATATAATTAAAAAACTGACAATTTATATAAGATTATTTTTTTTATTTAATTTTTTTGTTTCTTGACAAAATATATTCCTTTTCTTTTTATTTTCTTAAACAAATAGGTAATTAAAATCATTTAAAAAGCATCTAAATTTAATATATTTATATTTAATGCTCTAAACTTCAAAAAACATTGGAAATTTTGATCTAAGAGACTAAAAATCAGACAATGAATGAGTAATGGATGGGGAGATCTGGCTACCCACCATCATCACCTGGGCCACCACAACTTCTCCTCTCTTTTCTCCATCTCTTTCTTTTGCGTTGCTTATTCATTTCAGCCTGGGATTTATCCATTTAATATTTAAAACACTAAAATTTCTTTGAAAGATCCAAACAACATCATAGAATCAAATTATTTATTTATTTCATTTAAAAAAGAAGAATTAAAAAGATTGTGATTGTGAATTTTTAATCTATTTTCATATATCTATATCTTTATTTATTTATATATTGATATATAAAAATATATATATATATATATAAATCTATTTAATAAACAAAAATAATTAAAATAATAAAAATGTCTGCAGAACCAATAAATGTGAATATTGTGGATAGACCTCCATCACAAATGGACGATGTAATCATTTTGGAAACTGATGAATCGTAAGTTTTTATTTTTTGGTAATTATGATCATTCTTGCGTTACTAATAAAAACAAAAGAAAATTAAATTCACCACTTTTTATATCTTTGTAGATGAATGATTGACAAATACTTGTAAATCATTTAATAAATGTTTAAAAGAACATGTCTAATCTTTCCTTTGAAATAAATATCTAATGTACTTTTATTATTAGAAAAATATTTCTTTTTTTATTTTGCATTTAATTTTTCTAAAGTCAATTTAAAAATTTATTGAATTACAAAGAAATAATTATTTTCTAATTTGAAATTAATAATTTTTGTTTATAATTTCCCAAAATCTTTATGCTCAAAATAAATTATTTTTATTTGAAAATGTTTACAATTTTTTTCAAACATTTTGTATATTTTCATCTTTAAAAGGGAATGCATATTAAATAATAGTTAATAATCTCATTTCTTCACCAAAATATGATTTAGAGGTTATAATTTCAATATTTATTATTATTTAATTTAATTCATAATTCATAAATTAACCTTGTTAACTCATATATATTAATATGCAGCATTTATTAACATTATTAGGATTATAAAATATAAAATCGACAAAAAATCGATGATATTTAATCACTGGGTTTAGGTAAATTATAAAATGATAGCAGAGTGACACTTTCATATTTAGAGGAGTGGCACAAAATTAAATTATTTTATAAAATTAAATAATAATAAACTAAAAGCTTTATACTTTTTACTAATTTTGTTTTTTCTCTTAATTTAAGCTTGGCTGAATTGAAAAAAGAAAACGGCAATGAATTATATAAAATCAAAAAATATTCACAAGCCATTCCATATTATACAGAAGCAATTGGTAAAATATTTCATATATTAATTCTTGCTTACTTTCATAACTAGTTATTTTTTTATCAAAATGACCATATATGAAGGTTTTAAAAATTTTATCTATATCTCTGTGCCGCAAGGGAACTCAAGAATTCTTAAATGCAGCAAGCACATTACTCCAACTCTCCCTATTCTGAGTCACCTCTATTCTACTCCTAATCTCTTCCAACTCCCTCCCATTCATTTTTATATTATCTATCCATTTGTGCCTTCCTTTGTCGCTTAGTGTCAATCTACAATCTCCTCAAGTTTGTGAATCTAACTATTATTGGAAATGTATAGAGGTCATGCAATTCCTTTTTATGAAGTCTCCGCTATTTCCCAGACATTTCATCCTCTAAATACTAGGAAAAATCAAATTCCCTGAATCTGTTCTCGGCCTTCAAATTATAGACCACCCCTCACACCCATATATACCTACAGACAAAATAATGATTTTAATTTTGAAACCCTTAAATAATGATTTTGATAAAATGAACAAGAGGCGTTACTTGCGACTCTAACCTTAATTTAAATTCTTTTCGAATATTATATTCTTAGAACTTAAATTTGTAAATCTTTCTACATTTAGAAATTCTATGTTTTGTAAATATGATATTATTTTCTGATATTAAATATTATGTCTTGTATTTATTAATTTCTAATCTAACCACTTTTTCTTTGCCTATCACTTTTCTAATTTAACGAATCTTTTAATATATTTAAATCATCGATAATGTATATTACTATTTGTCTAACAAATACAATACAGTGAACGCTCTATATAAGCAACCTCTATACAAGCTACTTGTTTTTAGTGTAATTGTATACTTATATGTATGTTTGATAGATTTTGATAAAACTTTACTAGTAGATTCCTTTTTTGATTTCAAACAAACTTTCTTCAAGAAATATGTGGTGGTCGTTTCTAGTTTATAAGATAAAAATGATTCAAGTTTGCATATAAATCCATTGATATTATATTTAGCTTCCATGTTTTCTTATTTGACCACCAGATGGCTCTACTAATTTTCGGTTTGGATATAAGATTAAAAAATTAATTAATTAAATATATAAATATATCCAAATATTATATCCAAACTAGAAACGACCACACATACTTGTGAAATAATTCATTTTACTACTTCTTGAAGAAAGTTTGTTTGGAATCAAAAAATGAATGTAGCTTGTATAGAGGTTGCTTATATAGAGTGTTCACTGTATTGTAGTTCGGTTTGGATATAAGAAAATTATTTAATTAATTAATTTTTTAATCTTATATCGAAACCGAACTTAGCGAAGCGACCGCCACATACTTTTTGAAGAAAGTTTGTTTGGAATCAAAAAAGGAATCTAAAGTTTTATCAAAATCCATCATACATACATATAAGTATAGAATTACCGATTTTAATCAACTGTTCTGTATAAACAACTTATTTTTTTAAAGCTAAATATTTGAGTTCACAGTTGTTCACAATAACATAACGTCACATTGTAAAAAATTCTTTATTTGAATATGTTTGTTTTGTTCTGCCAGTATTAAAGTTAATCTCTGTTAATTAGAATAGAATTTCTGTTAGTTTCTGTTAAATAATAAATTTATTAATTGATATTTTTGTGTTTCAAATTCAATTTTTTTCTATAAGAAACTTTTTTATTGAAATTGATTCAAATGGGTTGCTTTTATATAGAGCGTTCCCTGTATATCATTTGAATAAATTGAATCATTATATTTATTTTAATTAATGCAGAGATGTCAACTACGTAAAATGAATTATTTCACAAGTTTATTTTTATTTGATAATGTAATCATATTGTATCATGGTTATGAACCTTTGGTTATTTATATTTCTTTAATCATAGTCAGCGTAAATGACCTTCAATAAAAAATGGGTCCACCCTTCTAAAACAATCATTTATATTTATACATTTTTAATTAATATGATATAAATTAGATATTTTATAAATAAATATTTATAAATTAATATGTATATAGGTCTTTGTCCTGAAACTGCCAGCTATTATGGAAATCGTGCTGCGTGTTATATGATGTTAATGCAATACAAAGAAGCATTAGAAGATGCACGTAAATCAGTTGCATTGGATCAAACATTTGTCAAGGGATATGTGCGAATTGCAAAATGTTGTCTTGCGCTTGGCGATATTAATGCAGCAATTATTGCTGTAAATCGTGTTTTGGAACTTGAACCTGGTTCCTCACAAGTAATTATCATTGTCATATATATATATATATATTCATATTAAATATTTCTTCATATATAAATGCAAAATGATTTTTCGTTTTAATTTTTATTTAGGTTACATCTGAATTATCTAAAATTGAAACTATTCGACGATTTGAAGAAGAAGATCAAAAAGCATTTTCACAAAAAGATTATCGAAAAGTAAGTTAAATAAATTTCTAATATTTCTATTTTTGTATAAATACATATAGAATTTTTTAATCTTTTTTTGTATTTTAGGTGGTATTTATTATGGATCGAATTTTAGATATTGCAAATTGTCCAAAATATAAAATTCGTAAAGCTGAATGTCTTACATATCTCGGTCGATATCAAGTAAGGAATTTTCTTTACCTTTTTTCCATTTTTGATTATTATTATTTATAATTAAATATTAAATTCTCAAATAAGAAAAAATATAAATGAAGTTATTTTATTTTAGGAAGCCCAAGACATTGCTAATAATTTACTTCATCTTGACAAAGGAAATGCTGATGCTATTTGGGTAAGAGGAATGTGTCTTTATTATGAAGATAAACTCGATCAAGCTTTCCATCATTTTCAACAAGTTTTACGATTGGCACCTGACCATGTAGGCGCTAAAAAAAGTTTTAAAGTAAGTTTTTTTTTGTCTTAATAGTTTGTTTTGTAATCAATTAATTTTTTTTTAAATTATATTTTAAATTATTTTTTTAGAGAGCAAAGGCATTAAAACTTAAAAAGGAAGAAGGGAATGAAGTATTTAAGGCTGGGAAACTTCAAGAAGCATTTGCCCTTTATACCCAAGCACTTGAAATTGATCCACTGAATCGTTCAACAAATGCAAAATTATATTTTAATCGAGCAACAGTAGCATCAAAAGTAATTTTTTTTAATTATTATTAAATTTTAATAAAAATCAAAAAATAATATTGTCTTTAGATGTTAGGTATTCAATTAAAATTTTCTTGATTATGAAAAATAAATCATATTTATTATTAAAATATTTTTTGCCATTATATATTTAAATTTGATTTTATTCTATTTTTAATTATTAATATATTATTTTAATAATTTTTATTTTAGCTCGGTAAAATTCGTGATGCTATAGTTGATTGCTCATCAGCAATTGAATTAGACCCTATGTATTTAAAAGCATTATTACGAAGAGCAAAATGTTATTCTGATCTCGGTGAATATGAAGAATGTGTTCGGGATTATGAAGCTGCATTAAAAATGGATCGAAGCAGAGGTAATAAATATATAGAGATGCTTTTTCTTTGATTTATGGATAACAAAGTAATATTATAAAACCTTTATACAAGGTTATTTTATTAAAATTTACATTCAAAGTATTATATATATATAATATCCGATTTGCCTACAAACGTGGACACAAGCCAACACTACAACCAGCCAGGAGTGACATTCCCAATCATAGAACCAGTAAATTTCCTACAGAATTGGGGACTTATCCGGGATAATCCACGAATCCACGTGGGATTAAATCGATGATTGGGACCAGATGAAAAGAAGATTAACGGCTAGCTGGTGAGTTGAAGTGATCCGCAAAATAAAGAGTGCCAAAAAAAATACATAAATCAAAAACAAAAGATTTTCCCTACAAAGAAAAAAGAAACGTCAAATTGTTTTAACTGTGGCGACTCTTCACATCAATCTCCATCTAAAGAAAAGGGTCAACCTTTAGAAGACTAAAACGCTCTCCACTAAACAAATCCAAATTGACATTATCAGGCCTGAGGAATGGATGTATCAATGTGTTGGGCTCGTTTGAAACGTCAGTTTCAATTGACGCCGAGGACTTGAACACCCAGGTTCAGGTCCAAACCCATGAACGAGGAAGCAATAATTGGCCAGGATATCTTGACACAAGCCCTCGTCAACTTGACTCTGGAGCCATCTCTTTTAAAAATCAAGTCTGGCGTTGAAGAGAAGAATATAAAAGAAGAAGTTGAAGGAGTAAGAAAGAAAAGAAGAAGTATATAAAAGTTATAAATGAGGAAGTCGTTATTGGAGCAAATATAAAACCATCGGCTAAAGTCCAAGTCGAAGACATGATTTCAAACCATAAACCAAGGAAGATAAAATCGGCGAAACTCCGATATATTGCATCCCACGGTGACCCCTACATCGAGCGAACCATTGTCGATAATTAAATGTGTGAATGACTGCATGAGTGTGTTATAGAGAGTCACTCACACAGATTATGCGAGCCAAGTGGTAGTCACGCGCAAAAAATGTGCTCTCCACGTGTATGCATTGATTATAGAAGAAGAAGAAGATAATGTCACTCCAGCTCTTCGGGCCACTAAATTTCCCACACATATATATATATATATATATATATAATATATATTAATTCCTTAAATTTCACCCTTTATGTCAATGTTATTATTTTATAATCCTACGTTTATTTGCTTTATGTTCCAACATACTGACTAAAAAAATAAATTATCGTTTATTTAAAAATATTTAAATAAAATAAAATTAAAATTAATTTTCCGGTTAGATAATCATTTAGGGAGGCTACAAAAACATTCTCACTATTAAAAGCATATAAAATATTAATTTAGTATATTTTATATAGTATATTTAACTTTACAAAGAAGATCGAAGTCATATACTAATTAATTTTGCTTTTTAGATTAAAACTTATTGAAAAGAAAAAAACTTCTTTTTTTCTTATAATATTTTTATAATTTTCAGATATAAAATATCTTTTGCAAGAAGCTAAAGCAGCCCTTAAAAGATCAAAAAGAAAAGATTATTATAAAATACTCGGTATTGATAAAAATGCTTCTTCAGATGAAATTAAAAAAGCTTATAGGAAAAGAGCAATGGTATTATTTTTTAATTTCTAATTATTTCTACTTATGAAATAATTTTTAATTTGTATTTAATATTTTAGGTATTTCATCCTGACAAACATGCAAATGCTACAGATACGGAAAAGAAAGAACAAGAAAGACGTTTTAAAGAAGTCGGTGAAGCTTATGGAGTTTTATCAGATCCTAGCAAACGAGCTCGTTACGATAATGGACAGGATCTAGAGGATATGGATCATCCGAGTTAGTAGAATGATTTTATTTTTTATTTGTACATTTCCAAATTAAATAAAACATCCTAAATTTTTTCTTAAAAAAAATCATTTGATGTTTTTATATTCAAAGCTGAGTTCTGTTATTATTTTAAGTTTACAGAATCAGTTGTCGTTTATTTGAATTGTAAAGGAGATTATAAAGAATTAAATGTTTATTGAATTTGTTTTAGGTAATATTGATCCTAATCATGTATTCCAAGCTTTCTTCGGTGACGGCGCTTATGGATTCCCATCAGGAGGATTTTCATTTCAATTCGGCTAAAATATTATATAAGAATTATCTCATTTTAATAATTCATATATATAATTCATGCACTATAAAAATATCTTTAATAATTATATTATTCTTAAAATGAATGACAAGAATAATAATTAGAAGGCTCGATTTTAGCGACATGACTGAAAAATACACATTTAATATTGTCCCTTTCCCCTAAAAAAATATAATTATAATAATACACTGGTCGTTGAATTCGTTTAAGCATTCTAGACATACTTTTTTCTCTGTTCTTATTAGAACATCATTTAATTGAATAATTATTTTTTATTTATTTAATACAATCTTCTTTTTAAAAATACTTGAATGTCTTTCTTTTTAAAAAAATTCCTCTTGTCCATTTTTTGAAAATATATGTCCAGAGACGTATGATATATATTTGTAGGTGTATATATTTATAATATATATATATATATGTATATGTATGTATGTGTTATAATGTATATATAAATACAGTTGAAACGTTTTAATTTTCCAACTAAGCGTTCTTCACTAGCCTTAAAAAACCTGTTCTTTTTTAAAAAAGAAAAACGAAATTTTGTTTTTTTAATTAAACAATAATTAAATATTTGTTACAAAATTGTAGATATCAGTTTATATTAAATAAATAAATATTTATTGGGTGATAATAATATTATATTTGAAATTTTTTTTAATGCTTCTATCTATATATATAAATGCTTATATTAAAGAAATATTTTTTTCATCTAATATAAGAGAAAAAAAATGTTATTTATAATTTATAAATTTTTACTGTGATGAAAGTTTATAAAAAATAATGTTTAAATTTCATTAAAGTCAATAATATGAATAAATATTTGTATTATATATGTTATATGTTCTGATTATCCTTATATGTATTGTAAAGATAAAGGATTTCTAAATATATATATATAATAGATGGATTTTGTCTAATTAATAATTTCTTTCACAAATACTATTGCTTTCCTTATTATTAATTAAGTTAAAATATATTGGATATAATGAAAAGAATTCTGGAAGACCATGTTATAAACACAATCAACCATTCTCAAATAATCTCTTGGATGATCTAATTTACTCATCTTTGATCTCATTTTTAATTTGTTATATATTTTCTAAAACGTCTCTCTAAAAATTGGTTGACTCTACAAAGAAAAAAAAAGAAGAATTATCGACAAACAGAACATTCATAAGGTTTTTAGAAAACAAATTCATAATGACAAAATAGAAATAGAAATAAGGAAAATAATATAATATATATATAAAAGATACAAATTATGGTAGCAGATGAAAAAACAATGATGATATTTTCAGGGACATTTAAATAAGTTTAATAATTTGGCCTTTTAGATTTGGATTAATTTTAATAATAATATAAATAGAAAAATATATAAGGTAAAACCGAGGAATATGACGCGTAATTAGAGTAATATCAAACGCAAATACGCATTATGACATGATTATTGGTGTTAATGATATCTAGGACTAATAAATATTCATAGCAATAATTACAGCTTTATTCTTAAAAATAAGAACTAATAAAATTTTAAAAAATAAAAAAGTAAACTTTTCGGTGGTGATATTAGGCTCCCGGGTGGGCGATATTGCTTATGGAATATTACATGTAAAACGAAAATGATTGAAAATCTTAAATATATAATTTGGAAAGCTTTAAGAATTAAAAGAGTATATATACATAACATAACTTCATAATAAATTGTCACAAGTCTTGGAATATGAATATTTCCTTCGTCTTACTAAATTGTTTGGTGGGTTCAATTTTTCACTATTATGCAGAGGTAAAATGCTCGCTATTTCCCTCGCACACACATTGAAGGATATGTGAATAATTAAGTCTTAATAATAATTTTAAAGAATGTAGAAGAACGTAGAATACACAATAATTTCAAAAATTGCAAAAGAAAACAAATTACGAGTAATCGAAGCAGGAAAAGAGGTGGAGCTGGAAATTAATATTGCTAAGGCAAAGTATATACACAAAGTCTTGAGTCCTGAGTTGATCAGCCTTTGAAACCTGGGTCTAAATGATAAGAAAACATTGATTCTAAAATTTAAAACTAAAATGAATAATTATATTTTGAAACGTGTAAAAATCCTTAGAATTATATATGTATATACTAAACAATAGATTTCACATAGAATCTGATTTCTTTTCAAAAAAATAAAAAAAAATGTTTATGTGTAATTAAACTCACTCATTTCACCCAACCACCTGAATATTCATTTATTTTATTTTTAAATATATAATTATTAATTTCCTGGGTTCCCGGGGACGAAAATAATCCAGGAAAAATTACCCTCTAATAGCAAGTAATTATAAAAATATAAATATAACAATGAGAGATAAAGCGAATTTTAAAACTTATTTTTTTAATTTTATACTTTTAATGTTAATTTTTATCCACACTACATTGTAACCACAATATTTTATTTGTCTTATTATACTAGCAAAAATTATATTTTTGAGATATTAAGGATTTTTTTGAAATTCACACCGTAGATAATATTTATAAAGAAAGATCGATCTGTATTGGTTTCAGCTTCAGGAAAAATCAACTTTATTAGTATTTTCTTAATTTAAAATAGTAAATTTAAATGACGTCACTATGTCCATATTGAAATTTGCCTCCCGCCTTTTTTTTAATTGATATTGTATTTTATATTTAAAATATTTTTAAAGTTTTTATTTAATTTCGATATAAAATTGAAAATATTTATTTTTTTAATAATATTTTAGAATCAAATTACTGCAATAACTACAGAGGAATTTCTCTTTTGTCAACATCGTACAAGATTACCTCGAAAATTATTTCAATGAAATTAAGACCATATGCAGAGGAAATATTAGGACAATATCAGTGCGACTTAAGACCAAATCTATCAACTGTAGATCAGATATTCTCATTAAGGCAGATATTAGATTGCATTGGAGCTGGGCGAGGAACCGCCGCCTGAAAACCTGATAGGGTTAATGCTGGGCAGCCCAGAGAACTGGCGCGCGGTGGCCGATGCGTGTAGGCGGATCCTAACAAGTCCCCGAGGGTAGATGGGCCTCCCCCCTGAAGTAATACCTTACGGTGGTTCCAGGGGGGCTCTTGCAAAGGTCCAAAAAAGGGGGGTTTTTAGCCGGTTAGAGTCCGGCACTACCCCGTTGGGACACCAACTTACAGCGGGGATTTTCCCCTCCTTATACATAAAAAAAAAGAATATAAAACGCGAATTCACTATCTCTGATCACCAATTTTTTTTAGACTTTACAATGCACATGACTCAATAGACCGGGAAAACCTTTTTCAAATCTTGCAATAAAAGATTGTGTAGAAAAATGAATCGAAGCAGGAAAAGAGGTGGAGCTGGAAATTAATATTGCTTAGGCAAAGTATACACACAAAGTCTTAACATACAAAATATACATAGAATTTGAAAATGTAGAAAAATTTAAATACTTATTTTCTATAATCACGAAGGATAATAATATTCGATAAGAGTTTAAAGCGAGGTTGCAATCGGGAAACCCTGTTATTCATGCAGTAAAGGGGCATATATCGTCAAAATGATTATCAAAGGGACCTCTATCCATCTCCAGATATAGTTAAAATTATAATTTGGCTAGAATGGGAGAGGAAAGAATGGCGAAAAATATATTGGTGGGGAGACCGAGTGGGAAACATCCGCTTGGGTGGACAATGTAGGAAGGGACGTGAGAGAGATAGGAGAATAGGGATACTTGGAGAAGTGTGGATGCTGCGGCCAAGAATTTCGAGTTCTGTAGAGCCACAGAGATGGTAGAATCTAATTATTATATAGTATTTATTTAATTGCGCCTGTAACAAATATAGTTTTATTTATCCTTTATTTAACAAATTTGAGTAACTACAGGTAGTTCATAATATTAATATCATTTTTTCTAAATTAAAAAATATGATATAAAAATAAGAAAATTATTTTAAAATAAAAATTGGAAAATAACTTATAACCTTTACTAATCGTTGAGTTTTCATTCAAAAGTAAAGTTTGATTTTCTTGATGTTGATTTCGAATATCACATAAATCCACAAAGGTTAAATTATTATCATTTGATTCACATGAGTTATTTGTTGATGGAATGAATTGTATAATTTTTAATGGACAATTTGGTTTTATACAATGATTTGTCTCCTCATTAATTAAATTTATTATATTAAGATTTTTTAACCAACATAATTCCATCCAATTACATAAAAATGTATTGTTTTTATAATAAACATTAAAATCCATAGATGAATATAGTTTCGGATTGTATTTAATTAAACTATCATTTTCTGCTATATTAATATGATTATTTGTAAAGTTGATTAACATTTTATTATTTATATTTAATGGTAGAATTCCATCAAAAGAATCTGATTCTAAGTATTCAAAAGTATTTGATAGTATTTGAATATTATTTGAGATAATTTGTAATGAATTATTTGTTATTTTATCCATAATTAAATTATTTTCAAAAATGAATTCATCACAAACGATATTCAGTGCTTCAGTTTTTATGGAAGAGATAATTGTGTTTTTGATTGCCACCTAAAAATAAAATTTAAAATCATTATATGTTTTTTAAAATTTATTTCATAATAAAACACCAGATTAAAATTTATCAATCTCTCAAGCAAGTTCTACAAGAAAAAGTCTCTCCCAATAAAAATTGTTGATAAACATTAAATAGATAATCAATCAATGGATATACATATATATCTAATATATAACTAATATAACTAATTTTTTAATATAAAATAAAAAATATTCCTTTTTTTGAATTACTAAAATCTTAGGAGATAAGATATATCAACTACCGAGCAAGGAAATTGACTCACTCATTAAAAATCAATTCCATTGATTTTTTTTCAATTACAAATCCAAATCCCCGATATCTATGCTATTGTTGGATTACTTATTAAAAAAGGATTTCAATATAAAAATTTGAAAGCATAATCATCCAGATTTTTTAAAATATAGCTGTTTAAAGGAAAAAAGAAAAAATGCAGAAAAAAAAAATTTCCTAATTGAGTTCTTTAGCTACAAAACTCTGGCTTTGGCCAGCTTTTAAAAGAGTCACAGTTTGGGCAGCATTAACTAGAGCCGTATCCATTATTATTATGAAAATCTATAGAAAATAAAATTAAAAATATTTATGTTATATCCATATCTGTTTCTTATTGGATTAATAGATACATTTAAATTATTTGAAATTGTTTCTGTAGCTGGAAATTAATTTATTTCAAACCGTCGGTCGGTTCTGCGCCTGGCTACAGGTCAACTTATTAAATATGTTTTAATTTAGTATCACATTTAAATATATTTCAAGATATTAAATACAAATTATTTAGAAGAATATAAAATTAAATTGGATAGGTCGATTTTCTTGCTCGGCAGTATATATATTTAAAAAGATATACCAAATTCCCCTCTCCAAAAACAAAAAGTAAATATATTTCTGATCAAAGATTGGTTAATTCTGCTAGATTTTATTTGAAATTTATTAAAATACCAAAATTTTTCTATTCAATATTTATTTACTTACATTTCAAGACCTGACATGAGATATATAAATAATTAAAATAATAATGAAGGAAATAAAAATTTGCTTACCGTTTTGGCGACTACTGTTAATGCCATTTCATTAATAAATGATATAAACGAATTGTTGATAATGAATTGACCATCATTTATATAAAGATTAGAGAGTGTTTTTGATTCCATAATTGGCAAATGGACATTATTAAATATCATTTCTTTGTGAACAGTTAAATTGGAAAATGCTAAATACGAGATTTGTGCAAAATTCACTTTATTAAAAATTAAGGTTCCATACGCCAATTGTTTTTCATGAAATGTATTCTCTTCTAAAAATGGAATTTCTTCTATATTTTCAAACGTTAAATTTTCTATTAAAAATTTCTCTTTCGATGAGATAATATTCATTAATTTAATATTACGAAATGTTAATGCTTTTAATGGTCTCGTTAATTTGGATGATGTTATTAAGCTTGCACGCAAGTCATAACAATTCTCAATAATAAGAGATTCGTAATTGTGAGGAATATAAATTTCTTCAATAGTTAACATCTAAAAAATAAAAAATTCTTTAGTATACATTATGGTGGATATTAAAAAGTTTCCGAAATTTGACATAATTTAATCTACCTTTAAAAGTGAAATTTTTTATAATTGAATTTAATTCAACCTATAAATTTATATAGCTTAGGGCATTTCTTGAAATTGAATATTTTTGAAATTAGCTGGAGTGTCTCCACTCGACTATCTCGCAATTTTAATTGGATTAAATAACATAATATATTATATTTAAATTAAATTTAATTAATTATAAATTATAAATTGAAATTAATAAATAATATTTATTAAACCACACACATACACACAGACAGACATTTTTCTCAACCTTAGTGAAAATGATTCAGGAACCTGCAAAACGTATAAAAACATCAAAATCTCAATATCGAAAATTTTCGAGATCGCAATACTATCTCTGGCGAGATAGTAAAAACACTAAAATTCACTAATTTTTTTTTCAATGGTCCTAGTAATAAGGTAAAATCTATTTTATGATTATGCCCTCTATTTATTAAATATATACATTTATTAATATTAGGGAAACTTACTTCATTAGCATCACATTCATAAGAAATTGTTTTTGTTTTATTTAAACATTTCCAACCAGATGTAAAACAATTTTCAAATTTTAATTCCTTAGAAAAACTAAATAAAACAAAATATAAAATAAAAAAAACAATTTTATATAAGAAAAACATAATGTAAAAAATGAGAAAGGTGTAAAATAATGTTAACTTCGAACAGAGAATGCACTATATGATATATGCGTGGGTACATGATTTTGTTTTATCAGTTTGGTCCTTTATATTATCTTCAAATGATTTCCTGTTCAAAATAATAAGAAAAGTTTCTATTTTAGTGAATAAGATAAAATAAGAAATATAGTCAGTTTCACACATATAATTGTTTAAATTTCCGTTTTTTAATAATAATAATGAATTTACAAATAATTTATTTATAAATATAATAAATATAATAATATAATATAATTTATTTATAATATAATAAAAAGAAAATCGAAGAATATATAGAATATGCAATTTTTAAAATAATATTTAATATAAATATCTTTTTATTTATTTTTTGTAGCGATACTGAATGGTTCTTGAAAGTAGTAAAATCCGTTTCCGTTCATGATCTATCCAATTTTTATCCTCTTCAAATTTCTTATTATCTACTTTATTTATCTTTAATCCTTTTTATCTCGAAAACTAGAAGTTTACCCAAGAATTGCCTAAGGAAAAAATTTCTTAGAATTAATCAAAGAATCAACTGGCGAAGTTTCATCAAATTCCGAGAGGTGCCCGGTGTTTAGAAATTCACTTTTTTCAATTTTCTTCTCCAATCACGAGGTAGTCTAATATTAATGGATGTCAAACAAAAACCAAAAGACCCAGCTGGTTCAAATTTCGATAGGAGTCAGCTGATAGTTACCTGCTGACAAGAGCAGTGGCGCAACCAGGGGGGGGTTTTGGGGGTTAAAACCCCCCCCAGGAGAGAAAAAAATATACATTGCTGTATATTATGTACTATATTACAAATAGAAAAGAAAAAATATAATCCTTCTTTTTATTTGAAAAAAAAAATAATTCTTAAAGTATAACTTAGTGTATAATAAGTAAGTTTATTTTATTTTAAAAAAATTTTAACAAAAATAAAAATTGCTTATTTTTTCGTACAGAATTAAATATAAGAAATAAAACATTATTATTTCTCCTAAATCATAAAAAACAAAAGACTTAATACGTATAAGATTACTAGATGATTGTGAAATTTTCCAATTTGACTATTATTTAAATATAAAATACATAAAAATATTACTCAAATTCTAAATATTTCATAAAAATTATGAAGCGAAGACTAATTTTTTCAAAATGGAAACGGGTAAAAATCCCTAAAGGAAAAAATCCATAAAAGTCAAAACTCTCTCTCCCTAAAACCAAATATCCCTAAAAAGAAAAATCCTTAAAACCGAAAATCCCTAAATAAAAATATCCATGACTCAAAAAATCCCTAAAAGAAAAAATCACTAAAAACAAAATTTTTCATTTTTGTATTAATTTTAATTGTGATTAAGAAAATTTAATTACAAGGTGAGCATGACACCCAGTTGCCTGAGACACGAGCTCCCAAGGAGGTAATCGAGCCTGGACCGAAAGTAGGGAAAAATAGGTAAAAAAATACATACATATGGCCCAGACACGTGATTTTTCCAAAAAAATAGGGGTGTCAAATTCGTATGTAAAATAAAGGGAATTTACTCAAATTTCGTTTATTAGCATACGTTTTAATAGCTTAATGATTCCAAATACAAAATACACCATTTGCACCGTATATTTCACCAGGGAATATATAACGCAATTTGTGAAATTTACAATCATCAGAGGTTGTCTTTTTCATTTTGCTCAATGCATTTATAGAAACATCAAATCAATGCCAGAAGTTTTGAAGCTCTATAATGATATAGATAATCCTGACAACTCCACTCATTTACAAACTCTTGCAGCTTTGATTTTGGTACCACCATCAAAAGTCATTGTAGCCTACCAAGCATTAGCTGGACGACCAACAGGGCAAAACTTCGTGATCATTTTTTTTCATTCGAGCGCACTTGGCTAGGTGAACAATTTTTGGCTGGCTTTTATGACCCCGAATTCAACATTAGAACATTGGAACATCTACGATGCCACTTTGATGGGTTTACCTCGAACAAACAATGCATTAGAAGGTTATAAGACATCTGTATGGGTCACCTGATTAAGCAAATCCATATTGAGCATAACCTTATCTCTTTGGAAATCTGTCGTGATGTTCTTGGTAAGAAGCCTGATCCACCAAGGAAACGATTCAGCGACTCGCATGATGAGCTTCTGACCATAATGAAGGCAAACCATGAAAAATGGGACGCTAAAAAACCAGATGGAACAGATGTGATGACACCAAGCATAACTACCTCATTCAAGTCTCTTCGGCTTTTCATTATTAAATAAGTACAAAAAAATTAGGGAAATTTTTTATTTAGGGATTTTTTCTAAGGGATTTTTACATGATTTCTTTCAAAATATCCTGCCACTACGGGCGGACGAAAAGCTTTCGAAATCTTAAAGTACTTGGGGTGACCCATAAGTTTCTTCGCTTTTTTTGATGCGAAATGAATACACGATATTTGTTGGTTAAGGTTGATTTTATATGTTATGTATGAACCATTCTGTTCTATAACCTTCTTCCATCTCCCAGGAAGCCTGATTATGCCCTCTTTCCAAAATAGTTGAGGCTTACTTTCAAAATATTCATTTAGGTGCGTTTTTATTTCGATTATGGATTTGAAAGATTTACCACGGAGAGAGATTTTTAAGGAGAGGAACAAGAAATAATCGGATGGAGGAAGGTATGGGGAGTATGGAGGATGAGGTAGAACATCCCAATCAAACTGTAATAATATTTGCCTTACGATCAACGCAATAAGCGGCCTTGCGTTGCCGTGATGGAATACTACACCTCGTCGGTTCGCCAATTCTTGCCGTTTTTCTGCTATGGCGGTTTTTAGTTAATTCAGTTGATTGCAATATTTGTCAGCATTGATCATATCACCTTCAGGAAGGAGCTCGTAGTACAGTACACCCTTCCAGTCCCATCAAATGCACAAAAGAACCTTCTTAGGATGAAGCCCAGACTTCGCAACAGTTGAAGGTCTATTTTCTTTAGACCAAATCCGTTTTCGATCCACATTTTGATACAAAATCCAAGACTCGTCTCCAGTGACAAGACTCTTTAAGAAATGATTTCTTTTGTGTCGCTGTAGAAGCAAATCGCACGTAGGGACGCGCTTTATAAGGCCGGTCTCCGTCAATTGGTGTGGAACCCAAGCTTCATATCGACTCGCATATCCCATTTTGATTAAATGCTTATGTGCCGTTGTTTTGGGAATGTTAGTTTCACCAGCTATCTCGCGCACACTGTATCGTGGATTTTCAGCACAGTCTTGATAATATCCGTCGTTGCTGGGTGGCCAGCTCTAAATTTCTTAAACCAATTGCGGACGGTCCTAATAGTCGAAGCACCAATCCCGTAAACGGTGCAAATCTCTTCTGCCGCAAATGATCTTTTGGCTCTCCATAGTAGAAAAATTTTAAAGAGACTTTGTCACCAACGAAACGAATTCTGAAAAAGCTCTGGGATGATTAAATAAGATGCCATAAACGGCTAAGAGATAAGCCTGCATATATATATATAAACATAGGCAGTTAGATTCATTCATAGCGTGACGCGGAAAAACTTATGGGACAACCTAATAGTTTTTTATAAATAACTCCTTTATTTATAACGGAATTTTGTAAATTAAACCACATATTGATATTTGTTATTGTAAATTTATTCAAAAAATACAAACATATACACAACGTTTCGATTGCTACTTCTGCAATCGTTATAAAGCGACTGCACTGTTCGAGCGTTCAGTGACAACTCCTTTATTATTAAGATTAGGTAAAAATGAATATAATGAAACTTTTAGTAAATTTGATTCCCTATAAATTTAATATGATAGTATGATAATTCTCATAAAAATCGGTATTTATTGAGAAAATCAATAAAATATGCTTTGACACATCTTTAAACTACCCTTACTTATGGTCCGATTTTGTCCAACAACAATCCAATCCCCGCCCATCATTCCCAAAAAAAAAACATCTAAATATCAAATTTCAATACAATATCTCATTTTGTTTAGACGTAATCTCGGTAACGAGCCGGTTCAAAAATTTTTTTTTGCAGTTTTGGATTCAGAACCGTCTGAAAAGTGAAAATCTCAAAGAATCTCGGAGCAAAAATTTTCAAAATTTTCCGATCATCGTATAAGCTATCCTTATTTCATGAGGAAAGCTAAAATAATTTACTTATAGCTGGAAAAAAATATTTTCTTTCTAAAACTGTGAATACGAGTAAATAAAATACAAAATTAAATTTTTTTGCCAGATTTTGTAAAATCAGTGTTTCATTTACAAAACTTTTTTAAATATTTAATATAAAAAAAATCTTAATGAAAATTTGTCTTTGAGAGAGCCCGGGGGGGGGGGGGGGCGCCATAGGAAGGTGGAGCGGCTAGTCAAAACCCCCCCCCAGGATCAAATCCTGGTTGCGCCACTGGACAAGAGTAAGGTTGCCATTTCATTTAAGAGACAGGAAATTCAAAAAGTCACGGACTTATTGACCTTCCCTCGTAAAATTGAATTACTGAGATCTTAAATCGAATCAATAGAAGGATATTTAAGCTTAATTCTATTTAAAGATTTTAATTAAAAATTTATAAATATCTATAAACAATATATCAGTAAAAAGTTATAAAATAAAATAAAATTTTTAACGAAATATTTTTTTATTGATATTATTAAATTTAAAAAAAACGCGAGGACTGGGGTGGAAACTGTTCAATTTTAAATAATGAATTGATCGGCGATCGTAGGGTGATCAGATTGTGTAATAGCAAAAACGGGATAGTGTTATAAAATGAAGGATTGAGAATTCGAAGGTGAGTTCTTTATGCATAATATATATAAACGTTATAATGGCATACAATCAAAATGTTTTTATAGACCCCTTCTTCATTTTATATAACACTGTCCCGTATTTGTCACTAGTCAAAATGGTCATACTATTCTATTTATTTATTTTGTCTCGTTAATTGTTCATATAAGAAGAAATTCATTATAGGAAAAGTGGAAGAAAAGCGGAAAAAACATGGAAGAGATATACATACTAGAGAGTTAAAGTGCCACGAAATGATATTTTTATAAGGATTTTCAGTATTGTTGAACCATAAGAAATAGATTAATAAAATATTGGCTAACAGTAAAGTTTATTGTCATTATAACATTTTTTTTTAAATTTTTACAATATATAGATATATATGTATATATCTATATATACATATATATAATTATATATTAACATACCAATATGATATTTACATTATAAAATATTAACTATCATAAATTATATAGCTTTAATATATATATATTAATAATAATTATAATAAAAATGAAAAAACATAAATATTTTTAGATTATTTTATCACTATTTAATTGATTTAATGAAGTATTTCATTACATTGCTATTATCAATATTTAACAATTTATTATTTATATATAATTGAACAGTGTGTAATTAATTTAAGAACAGTACTTTATTAGTGGTATATTTTTCTATATATGGTATATATAAATATAAATATTTACTAATAAATTTCAAAAGCAGGTTATTATATATTATATTTTGGAAATATTGATTATATTTTTAATATATTTAATTAATATTTAATATTATTAATGTTAAAGGGCAATGTGCTTAGAAAAACTTTTAAATACAAATTGATAAGTGATGATAACGATTAAGAACAATCTCAAATGAGGATAAATATTTTTATCCTACTCTATTGATATTTCTTTGAAATCTGATTAAATATGGTGTTATATTAGATATAACAGGTTTAAGTATTCAAAGAACCAAATAAATATTTTATCATTATTCGGCTACTATAGGAGACCATCATAAGGCCTTAAAAACAAATATGGACTTTCTTATTAAAAAAAATAGTAAGTAGCTTAAAAATAAACTTCTCAAGGAGGGTCAATGATTAGTATTTTGAAATAAATATAAGATATAAAAAAATAAACAAAATACTTAAATTTTATTTTTCTATATGTGGAATTTTTATAATCAGATTTCTATCAATCAATTAGTAAGATTTCAATTTAATTTTCTCCAACAATAAATTGAGTCAACAATTTGTTATATATATATATAAATACACTAGAACAAATTTTTTTCTATATTTTGACAAAAGTAATCGACGATTTTGTTTTTATTTTATCAAAAAAAATAATTAAATTGATGATAGGCACTTTATGGTATAAAAATATAAAAAGAAAAGAAATCATAGAATTAATAAAAAAATTAAAGATTATGAAAATGTCAGAGAAAGAAAAATTAAATAATATTATTATTTAAAAATATATGGATATGATTCATTCTTAAATATATACTTGATTCTTGTAAAAAAGTAATATTTAATTTAATATTTGTTAAATAAATAATAAGATCATAGTTCGTACGCACTTAGATATGAAAATAGCATTTAATCAAACACAAATAACAAAAAATTAAAATATTTTTTTAAATTTAATATAAATTCTTACTTACTACTATAATTAGATCTATTTAGAGATAAAATATTTCCAATTTAGTAATTTCTAAAAATTAAAAAAACAATCAATCGTATTTTGTTAAAATCTTATAATTAATTATTGCTTTTTCTAATTAGATATATATCTATAGATATATGTAAAATACATATTCAATTCTATTCAAATAACATTTATTCAACCTACAAGATAAATATTTATAAATCATATTAATAAATATCTTGATTAATTAATTCAAGAGTAATAACAGTTAAATTGACTGTATAAAATGAAGAAATATGCTTTTTTACAAAAAAAGGAAATTGCTATTTAGTTCTTCAAATATTTCGAATTTTAATAATTAATTTATAAACTTGGTTTTAACGTATTTGTGTATAAATAGAATAGAAATATAATATTTTTTTCTATATTAAATAAAATATTATAATTCTATATTTAAAAACAACAAATTTTTATTTATTTCATTGAATAATTAATCATTCCACTTTAATCTTCTTTGACAGTATTTGAGATTCTTATATATCTATAATAAGGATGATTCTAATGCATATTGCCCTCTATTTATTTTTTGAGCTTAATATTTTTTTTTAAAAAAAGAGTAGGCCTCATGGCTATTTTCTTATTATTATGAGACTGATATTATATATAAATATATAAGTTTATAATGAAAATCAAATTTACTCTTTTTAAAAAAGTATACATGTATAATATAATATTAATTTTTGGTGTTGGTTATAAATGTATATATTATAATAATTATTTACCTATATATTTTATATATATAGGTAAATAATTGTTTCTAAGATATTTTATTTTTAAGTTCTATATTTATTTATATTAAATAAAGCTGAAAATTAACTATTTTTTAGTGTTATACACATATAAATTTACTTGGCAAATAAATTAGAATAAATTGAATTCATTGAAAATATTTGTTCGTATTGTCAAAAGTTATTTTAAATGATATATTTCTTGAGATGCCTCATTATCTAAGTGAATTTATTTAAATAATTATTAACAAATGTGATTATTTATTTTTAAATTAACACATTTTGTCATTATCAATACAAATAATAAAAGTTCTATTTGTAATTATATCTATTTTCAAAAATATAAAAAAATGATCCAATTTTATTTATAATTTGTAGTTAATATTGTTAACTTAATGATAGTTTTTAAAATCAATTTTAAAAACGTTTTATTTTGAAACTAAGAACATGCCTAAATTTTTAACATTATTTCAGATATAAATGAATTAAATGTTATTATTAATATTAATATATGTAAATATATGTATATTCGCCTCGTATCATCATGAAGAAGTTGTATTTTCATTTAAAAATTCTTATACTGTTTTTGCAATTTTGTTTTTTAATAAACCACACTTTACCAAATATTTTGGTTTTATTATTTTAAGAAAAACCCCTAGACAACGAAATTCCCTACGAATTGGAGGCATTTCCGGGATTGAAAACAAGTCGTTTATCGTCCGGGCAAAAGAATAAAGATTAAAGATTCAGGACTTATTCACTTTCAAAATTTCTGTGAATAATCGTCAAGAAAAAAGATACAAGATTCAAGAAACAAGAATATATTCAAGATGATGAAATTGACCGATTCTACGGAAATCACAAAAAAACATCAAACAAATCAATCAAATTGAAAGGTCTAAAAACAATAGTAACGGGTGACGCAAAATACCGCCTAAACAGAAAAATCCTACTCAACTCTGGAGGGTTCAACCTTGAACTCAGAAGAATATAAGAAAAAAATTAAGAAAAAAAAAAAAGAAAATCTTTCCAGTATTCAACTATCATACACATGTGATATACATAAACTTACTCGACAAGGCAAACGATCAATTCAAGATTTAGCAAAAACTATAGTGGACAGCGAATAAAATATAAACTCCAGGAAGAAGCTCAAAGGCATTCCTAAAAAAGTTAACGCCACTGATATTTTAGACAATTCGGAATCACCATAATAGACAAAAACGAAGAAGCCTTTGTCTATTATCTCCGAATGAAAGAATGGGTAAACTAAGTAAATGCAAGCGACAGGGCCTGATGGATTACGTCATCCATGTTCCTGCAAGACGCTCTTAGTTTGAAGGACTTCAAGCGTCAAATCAAAATATGCGCCCAAATGCGAAAAACAAAAACTCAAGAATCAGTCACTCCCGTCAGAAGAAATCAAGGAAAAAAAAACAACCAGACGAGGTCAACGAAGCCAGTCATCAAAAAACGGTGCTTCAACTGTGGAGACACTCAACACTCGACATGCCCATTCAAAGACAAAGGGACCAAGTGCTTCGGATGCAACTAGTTTGTGCACACCCCAATGCCCGAAGAAGTCCACAAACAGGAATATCAACATAGTGTCAAACCATGTCGAAACAAATAATCTTAAAGACACCACATAAAAGCATTGATCGACAGTGATCTTCTAGTCCAAGCCGAAACAACATTGGGCCCCACAGGCATCACTTTAAAGAAGATAACAAAAGAAACACAGCTAGTGAACATCGAGGTGGAAAGTGCATCAGAGATGAATCTAACTCCAGACTTAAGCAAGGTACAAAAAGAGGAAATCGAAAAACTAGTGTTAGAATATTCTCCACCAAAATCCAAGACCATTAACGTGCTAATGAATATTATTTTGAAAGACGAGGAACCAGTTTGTCGCAGTTCTAGACGTCTACCACCCATTGAAAGAGATATAGTCGACCAACAAGTGAACGAATTAATCAAAGAAGGAAAAGTGGAATCCTGTTACTCAGAATACGCTAGCCAAGTAGTGATAATCAGGAAGAAGTGCGGCACCCCTCGCATTTGCATCGATTACCCCGGTATCAATTTCAAAATGATCAAAGACAAATGTCCTTTGCCATTGATCGAAGACAAGCTGCAGAAGGCAACAATTTTTTCAACAATAGACCTCAAGAACGGTTTTTTTCAAGTAGATTTCGAATAAAATAGTCGGAACTCCAGAGCTTTCATAACTCATCAAGGGCACTTTCTGTTTTGAAAAGTAGCGTTCGGGCTCTCTAATTCCCCTGTAGTATTCACCCGCTTCGTAAATCAAGAGTTCAACGACCTCATCGCCCTAAGTAATCCCCTTCATGGACGACCTGATTATACCAAGATGAGCACAGCCCAAATCGATGATGAGAAGCTCCGAGCATAAAAGAAACCCTTAAAAAAAAACTTTCGAAGACTATCTATTGAAGGACATCCTGTATAAACAAATCAATAACTACTGGTGATTTCAGGAAGAATGCAAAGAGAATTAAATAAAAGATATTCACGAAAATGGACATCTATAGAAAATAGAAAAAGTGATAAGAGGCGAATATTACATTCAAAATCTAAAGGAGAAGATTAATCAGAGCATCAACAACTGTATCACCTGAATTCTTCCTAATAAGAAAACTGGAAGAACTGCCAAGGCAACTCGAGCTACTGTACGACCGAAACAATCAAGGTTTGGTTCTCAGGCTCGGCCGGCAGCATCGACCGATTTAACCCAGCGCCTGTTTCATCTCAATGTCGATTGACCCACAAAGCGTTCCACTCGCTGCAGTCTCGTCACCACCTGGGTCGCCGCATGGCTCACGCCAAGAGCAGCCCAGCAATTGGCCAATAAGCGGATCTCTAATTGGCCGGTTCAACGACAAATTCAAACCACGATAGTCGTCAGAATCTTCATTATAAAAAGACCTCGGCGCGTTTCTAAAAGCATTCTCGGTTTACCCATTAAATCGTACATAACTCAAGAATTAAGAAGATCTAAGAAGAATTATTATTCAACTGAAGAACTGAAGATGTTGTATTTTCATTTAATAATTCTTATACTGTTTTTTAATAACTACACTTTACCAAATATTTTGGTTTCATTGTATTAAGAAGTACCGCTAGACAACGAAATTCCCTACATATATATATACATATAAATAATATATAATAAAAAGAATTAATAGAGTTAATAAAAATAACATAGATTGGCAAAGTACATGTCTTTTCTTTTCATTCTCTTAACTAATTCAAAGAGTATTTTAATTTCCTTCCCCCCAACAAGCGTTCCGTTTAGTAAAAATTTTTCTTTTCTTTTCTTTTTATGATTTTTATTATTATATTAAATATTTTTATATTAAAAATGGAAACTATATTAAAATGTATCACTTAATAGTCTTACAAATTAATAATGTCTTTGTAATTAATAATATAAATTAAAATAAGCAAAACGAAATTATCATCATCACTCATTAATAATAAATTAGATATAAAAAAATTCAGTTAAAAAAAGACTAGATTTCAATTTAAAAAAATTATAACTATAAGAATATAAAATTATAAAATTATATATTTGAAACAAAATATATATTATATTTGCCTTTTTTTATAAAGAAGATGATATAGTTAATGGACACTCTTCTTTATTGGCAACAACAAGGAGCTTATTCGTTACAATTGTCCAAAAATTGTAATTTAAATTAGTGATTATTCTTGGAATACTTGATTAGTAATTGTATAAAATTGTTTTGTCATTTATACTGTTGGATAAAACAACTTTGAGGAGAATGTTTTATCAATTCCTATCTTCTCTTTCGAGTTTCTACTCGAAGGAATAGTAAACTTGAATGGAAAAATTTTAGATAAAATTAAACGTTGAAATGAAAGTGATTAAACGATAGAAATGTATGATAAAAGAGAAAAAATTAAGAAATAGTGATAATTTTTTCAATTTATTATTATTATTATTATTGTTATTATTATCACTATTTAAATGTTATATAAGATGAGATAAGGTTATTGTAAAAAAATTAATAATTAAGTAAATATGCATTTGAAAAAATATTGATTAGTTTTTATTTATTATACACTAAAAACTAATTTATCTACCTACGTACGTCTTTATACTTGGATAAATAAATACATAGATATTTTTAGTACTTGCCCCTAGCTGTGTTTTAATTTTTCTTTTAAAAATTATTATAAATTTTAAGATGTAAGGAATGTAAGATATATATATTCTTTTAGAAAAAAATAATTTTATAAATGGGGAGATTATAAAAAACAATAAATATATATGATAAAATTATAAATAGGACCGTTTAACGAATTGCTATTTACAAAGTAATGAAAGTGAATAGTGTGAAATTTGAAAATGAATTAAATTTAATCTTTAAGAGATTAGAATTATTGATGTATTTATATATATAAATGTTGTGTGCAAATTCTAAGATATATACCTTGATTTTTTTTCTATAGTTTTGAAATAAAAAATTAATAAATTAAAAAATAAAAAAATAAATACATGTATAAATAATTTTCAATTATTTATGAAGATAAACAAGGAAAGCTTTTGGAACTTTTCCTTTTTGATTGCCTCTTTCACCCATCACATAATCTTCATTATTTTCAATTTCTTCAACTACGATGACCTAAAAAAAGACAAACATATTAAAATATTAATAAAATAAAAATTTATATGATTATTAAGTTTTAAATAAAATGATATTCAAAGTTTTAATATTTTTTTAAAAATTTTAATTCAGAGAGACATAGCTCATTAATTCATTCTTCCCTAAATGATGGTTATGATGATGTGGAGAAGGATCAAGACTAGTGGTTGACAAGCTAGAGTTTATCTATGATTGTGTTTAAAATTAAGTTGATTAATTTTTTTAATGAACTAAATTCAATTAAAAGTAACAGGTAACATTTTTTTCGTTTATTATTTATATAATAATAATAATAATAATAATAATAAAATATAATAAATACCTCATCTGCCATAAGGCTTAATTCCGATGCATCACTGGCATCATAATCATAAATCACGCGTGCTCTTTGACGGTCATCCTGAACTTCAGGGGCGCTAGAGGCTAGGGGCGTAGAATAGGGAGCGGCCCCGGATGGCGGGGATAAGCTAAATTAAACAAATCAAATTAAACAAAAAAAAAATCACATATTATTAAAGAAGCAATTTCAATCATTTCAAAAACAACCAAAAAAACAAAAATATAACTACAAAAATAAATAATAAAAATTAACAAAACACATGCGCCAAAGTAAATTAATTCAATTCTACAAATTAAAAAATTTAAGAAAATTAAAATAATTAAATAAAAAAAAATTATAAGTAGCATATTATAAAGGATTTAAGAGAGGATATAATTATATTTATTCAACTAATCTAATATACTATATATATATATATAATAGGAATAGTGATAGATACTTATATATTTATATTTAAAATGGGTATTCATATATATATATAAATATATGCATTTAATTGAAAGATTAAATGAATTGAATGAATAAGAAGAAAGTATGGACGGATAGACCGAAATAGTAAACAAATTAATAAGAATTTTTTTTTAAATAATACAAGTTGGCATAAATTTTGAGTTCTCTAGATAAATAATTTAATTTAATATCAAAATTAGGTCACATTTTTTTATATCTATATTTAAGTAAATTGAATCTACAAATACATTATATTTGATTTATCTTTAAGATTTTTTTATAATTAGTTTAAATTTTGATTTGATTTATTGTTTAATTTTTACATAAATATTTAATTATATTTTGAAACCTATTCACTTTGTCTTTTTAACTAAAAAAGAAGTATTTTTCTATCAATATCTATTTCATAATAAAAGCATTCATTTGTTATTTCTAATTTGATTAAAAAAAAATTGTTTTTAATTAAGGGAAAATTGGGTTTCGGATACAGGAGAAGTTGCAGGTGTGGTGAGGTCAACGTCTTCGCTGTTCAGACGTAACAGGGGTGCAGGCTTTCGCTCACTGAAACAACACATTCAAAAGCTACAACAGAGAAGAGATGAAGCAGCAACCATAGATTAAATAAGCAGGATAATTAAAAAAAATATGATGAATATTTGTGGAAACATCAAAAGCATGCATTAATGATTTAATAATTATATATTTAAAAATAAAATAAATGAATATTCAGGTGGTTGGGTGAAATGAGTGAGTTTAATTACACATAAACATTTTTTTTATTTTTTTGAAAAAAATCAGATTCTATGTGATATCTATTGTATAGTATATACATATATAATTTTTACACAGGTTTCAAAATATAATTATTCATTTTAGTTTTAAATTTTAATCAATGTTTTCTTATCATTTAGACCCAAGTTTTGGAGGCTGATCAATCATTTTTTTCACAAATAGATTAATTTTTATTATTTTAAAAGGCAAATTAAACTAATAATTATGTAATTTAATATCATTTTTTGTGCATAAACAAACATATATATATATAACGTATAATAAATAAAAAGAACTTGGAACACCGAGCTATCGCTCGACCCTTTAACAAATTTATACAATTTATTATTATAAATTTTAAAAACTTTACAATTTTTTAATTATTTATTACAATTGTTAAATGAGTTTTCTACCATCAAAAAATTTGTTTCCTAAAAATTAATTAAAATACTTAATTTTCATTTCAAGATGAAAAATATATTCAAATTTACTTGATGGAATATTTGATCCTATTATTTTTTTTAAACTTTGTGGATTTATGTGATATTCGAAATCAACATCAAGATGTTAACTTTTGAAGAAATTTATATTCCTCACAATTACGAATCTCTTACTATTGAGAATTGTTATGACTTGCGTGCTAGCTTAATAACATCATCCAAATTAACGAGACCATTAAAAGCATTAACATTTAGTAATATTAAATAAATGAATATTATCTCATTTAAAGAGAAATTTGTAATAGAAAATTTAACGTTTGAAAATATAGAAGAAATTCCAATTTTAGAAGAGAATACATTTCATGAAAAACAATTGGCGTATAGAACCTTAATTTTTAATAAAGTGAATTTTGCACAAATCTCGTATTTAGCATTTTCCAATTTAACTGTTCACAAAGAAATGATTTTTAATTATGTCCATTTGCCAATTATCGAATCAAAAACACTCTCTAATCTTTATATAAATGATGGTCAATTCCTTATCAACAATTCGTTTATATCATTTATTAATGAAATGGCATTAACAGTAGTCGCCAAAACGGTAAGCAAATTTTTTATGTCAAAAATATAATTTTTTCTAGTATAATAAGATAAGATATGATACGTATATTTTCTTGCCACCTCCTTGTTAGTAGAATAATATTCCTTTAAATAATTGTAATGTAATTAAAAAACTAATATGAAAGTGTAAATACCTGGCAAATTCTCGTTGTAATTGTTGCATAATACTATTGCATTGTGAATAATAGCGTACTTGAGCATCAACAAATTCATGAAGACATCGTAAATGACTTGTATGGCTGCTACTTATCCCTTCCAAAAGTAATTTTGTAATCTCTGCTTGTCGATCAAATTCCGATTGGGCAACACGAAGATCTCGTTCAGCCTATAAAAAATTAATGTATTAAAATTAAAAAAATGAAATATAAATACTTATTTATATTAAAGAATTGAAAAATTCAAAATTAATCTCAAGATGTAGTTTAGATTGCTTAAATCTATCATAGACCATGACTCACATATAATAATATAATACAACAGGCAAAATAATTGTTTTATATATTTTAATTTTGATTCCCTTTGATAATAATTTTGACGATATAAGCTCCTTTACTGCATGATAACAGTTGTTTCCCAATTGCAGGGTTTGGGCCAAAGATTTTGTGTGTTAATACTCTGATAGTAAATATTTTGTTTTAGCACTATTACTTTCAAACCCTACCTCTTTTCCAGCGTCTGTTAATTTTTCCAACGAATCTTTAATTGAATTTGTCAAATCTCCCATTATATTTAAATCGCCCACGTAACCTAAAACTTGAATTTTTTTTCAAATTGGATTTCGTTGGATTTCTCTCCAATTTATCTAATCACGTATTCTAATGCTAAATTAAATAAAATTGATGATAGAGCGTGAGCGTCTCTTTGTTTAAAATCATTTCGAATTTCGAAGGTTTCTGATAATTGATTCCTGCATCTTAGTCATCCTTTACTACCTTCGAGATAAATCCAAATCAGAAGTACAAATTTTTTCGGAATTTCCATTAAAATTAAAATTTGTAACAGTTTTCCACGATCTAAAGAGTCATATGCTTTGCTCAAGTCTACGAATAGTTGATAAACCGAAATATTGAATTCGCTTATTTTTTCTAATATTTGCCTTAACGAGAATATTTAATCTAATGTAGATCGTTTTGGCCTAAATCGGAATTGATATTCTCCCACTATTTCCTCTGCACATGGTCGTAATTTCAATAAAATAATATTCGGGAGAATTTTATAAGACGATGTCAAAAGAGAGATCCCCCTGTAATTATTGCAATCAAATCCTGTCAAATAAGAATAATAATTTTCATTTTTCTTAAATAAATTTAAAAACTATTTATGGTTAAAATAATAAATCTACTTATATATATCTAACAAGAGTCCAAGTAATTTTTATTACAATTTTACATTTCTTTAATCTACAATTGATGATATGAACCTAGAATATAGCAATATCAGGATAAATAATATTTTCTAATGAATTTTACTATAAATTGTATAAAGTATACAAATAAGATAAAATGAATGAAATAAAATAAATATTTATTGATATTTTTATTTATAACCGCTGTAACGAATGTATATTTTTATATATTATAAATATGACAAAGTCACCCCAGTTGCACAATTAAATGGCAACATTCTCGTTAAGCAGTGGCGTACCGTGAGGTTCTTGCGCCTGGGGGCAACTGAGAAATTAGCGCCCCCTTTCTTATATATATATATATATATTTAATTTAATTTTTTTTTTAAAGAATATTAATGACGAATAACAGGTTTATGTGATTTTAATAAGCGTATAAATAATATTTATTGACTTACACAAAATACAGTTTAACTTTAAATATTAATTCTTCTTTTGTTCCAAATTGGCTTCCCTAATTTTGGCGCCCGGGGACATATGCCCCCCCCCCTTAGTTACGCCACTGCATCTAAGGGATTCCCACTGGCCCTCGGTGCGGTTGACGACTTTGGCATTCTATTCTCATTCTCTTTTTAGCGTTCTTTATGTAAAGACGCGTGTCCTAGTGTTTAAAGGCGATCCTCCATGTTGGATGGATCTTTTGTAACCTTTTTTCTATAATTAATGTTCTCAAGTAATCCCATATGTTTGGGGAGAACATCCTTTTATATTTATTCAATTAATCCCTGTAACTGGTTTATAATTATATTATTTGTGGCTCCCACATGATGGAGAATTGATATAATATTCTCTTTAACTTCTTATAATTATACGTTTATTAATTATAATTGATTTAACTACTCCTTATAGTCCTGTCTCTTCGATTTGCATAGTTTCTATAGCATAGCGCCCAACTAACTTCATCCTCGCTGGACCACTGGAGGAAAGGCAGTTTGGACTCTTCAAGTGCTTGTAATATTTTCCCTCTTCAGGAAAATACCCACCTGCTTACCTGTGGAGACCTAAACCCTTTTTCCATTCCATTAAGTCCATTTTTCTTTCTTCCACTTCCCCTCCCCTCTCTTTTATCATATTTTCCCTCCCTCTTCCCCACTCCTTGTAAGGGGCCTACTGGCATCCCGAACGTGGGCCCACCCCTCACACCGTCTTATTTTATAAAATATTATATATTATTATATTTCAGTTATATTTCATTAGATATATAATAAATAACATACAAATTATTTTTCATCATGTATTCTTTAATAATATTTATATATTGAAAATAATACAAACTAATATTATTAAGCAAAAAATAAAAATAATTATATTTATAATAAAATAAAAAAAATAGAGTTTTAAAAAAACAATCAAATATGTTTATCTTTAAAACTTTATAGCCATGCCAAGTCATGCAAAATATCTCATCCATTTGTTTATAAACTGATTCTACTAATATAATATATCTATAAAGGTATATAATATATGACTTTTCTAATTTTTAAATTTTTCATGCTAAATCAATAGGAATTTTTTATCGTTTCAGTTAGGTTTTACATTAAATTTAATTTAAAATAAAAATTGATACCAAAAATGTATTAAGTGGCTAACAAAAACAGATTTTTCTTATTAATATTTTTAAATATTTATGTTAAACTTATATATTATTTAATAATAGATAAATAATAAATTTACTGAGAATTTTAATTTTTTCTATATTTTAAAATATGCAATTAAGTTAATTCAACTATAAACCTTCAATTTCCCATTTTCTATAATTGATTATGAAATGCAAATTAAAATAAAAAAATGCTACAAGCGAAGCTCTTAGTTGCATATCATAGTTGTTATAATTTGGAATTATTTGTTTGATATAATATATATATACCTATAGTAAATATTGACTTAATGAAAATATTTTTTTTACAATATTACATATATCGAATTTTGTAACTATGATTAATTTATATTGAAATAATATGAAGTAAATAAATTTACCATTCAAAAGAAATTAATTTGCCTAATAGTTGATAATCCATTTGCTCAGTGGATCTTTCTCTAAGGCTGGTTTAAATATGTTCATCATATAAAAAAAAAGAAATTCTTTTTATACGGAAAAATTTAAAAAGGTATTGTATGTAAAATTTAATTTACTAAGAGAAAAAATAAAACTGGGTGCATTCTAATATATTTTTTTTATTTACATATTGCGAAATTGTAAATATTGGGGAATAGACAAGTCTCGATGTTCTCTTAATCATATTATTACTTAAAGGTTTGGGGGAGGTGTGTAGATTGTTACTATTGAATGCCATATATAAATTAAGTGTAATAAGGAGACCGAATAAGTCGATATAAACCTATAAAAATACAAAATACACCATTGATGAAGAAAATTATTAGAAATTTTTTAGTAATTCATAATTCGTGGACATGGAATAGAATACTTATGAAGTGAAGTTTTTTTATAGTTAAATATACAAATAAAATAAGATAAATATAAAAATAAAATATAAAAAAGGCACCGGTGCCTCCAGGTACGCCATTGAGTGAAATTTTATAAATTACTTAATGTAATATTTATCAAATAATAATTTAATAAATTCACGTTTATTGATATAAAGAGAATAATAATAAATATTAATTGTTAAAATATTTAATCAATGTTTTATTGTTGAATTTTGAAAATAAACTGTTTTTTAAAACAAATTTAGATAAGGGTCTCCATTCTAGTATTTATGTCAAAAAATTTATACATATTAAAAAAAAAGTGAGAGCATATTTGGGCATTTGTTTGGACAAGCAATGATAAGAGGTGACATAGTTCAAGACAACAAGACAGAACATGTTAGGATGACCGCCACCTAATTATATCATTGGGGTGACCAGATTAAATTATCTTACTAGCAATTCCCTTCGGGCCTTCATTTGGGATGCAGATGGGTGCTGGAATATGATCGCCAGAACGGCAGCAATCAGACAAAACGACTGAACAGTGAAAAGGAAGAACAAATTATTATTCCATTAAATTTCTATGACTAAATTTTTACAGAAACCTCGACAAACGAAAGTACATATAAATATTATTAATAAATTTATAATTTTTTTATAAATAAATTGGAACCTGTTATATACAGAGTGGGAAAACTTCAAGTTATAGTAATATATGAAAAAAATTGTTTTGTACACTTAAAAGCAAGTTCTTATAAAATTCCTTGGCCATTTCTGAGAATTTTAATTAAATATATATTAATAAAAAATAATAATACGATAAAAAATGGATGAGATAGAAATATAATTTTTTTTTTTTTTTGTACAAAGGTAAAAAAACAATTAAATTGTTTTTTATACACTTTATTGATGTTTTTTTGCTTGGATTTAAAAAAAACTAATATCTAAATGCTACTCATCTAGTGTTGTCATCTATTAATGTATATATATATATATATATATGTTTATGTTTTGCAAATCCATTCTGCTATAAGACAGGCATCGTGTGTGCAGAAAGTTATAAATAATTTTTTTTTACCTGTTCTATTAATACTTCACGACTCACCCCTTCCTTCTATATAAGAATGCATTAAAAAAGAAGAAATACATATATTCTATTATTTTTTTGATATTTTAAAGAAAGAATAAATAAGATAGTGGGAAATTAATTTTATAATAGAAATGTATATACATCCAATATAGTGAATAAAATTAGGAATGATATTTACATAAATAATTATCAAATATGTATTATATATTGAAAATAATTTTTATTTTATTATCAATTAATTTGTTAAATTTATAATTACATTATATCTATAAAAACTGAATTAAATTATAAAAATCTTCATTACTTACATTTTGCTGGCCATGCATAGTTCGAGCTTTTCGAAGTCTATTTTTACATGCATCTAAATCTAATCTGAAATTTAAAAGAAAAGAAGAAATTTTCTTAATGGTAATATTTAAGAATGATTGGTAGTTATAATAAAATCTCTTTCGGTTTATGTTAAAAATTAATTAATTAAATTTAAGAAAAAATAAGCTTACAAAATAGCAGACAAATACTTTTTGTTAGATATATAATAACATACACACAGTTCGAGATAAATTGATAAATTTGTTATATTTTTACACAATTAATTTAATATGTAAATATATAATTAAATACTTATATATTGAAATAATTTGTTTTTTTTAGTTGACAAATTTAACGAATAATTATAGATAAGTTACCTTTTGCTTTCTAAAAGATTTCTTTCTTTAATAATTGTTTTCATTTCACCTTCAAGAAATTTTCTTAATGGTAATATATAAGAATGATTGGCAGTTGTAATAAAATCTCTTTCAGTTTGTCCAAGTTTTTGTTCACATTGTCCGACTTTAACCAATGCACTTCCTATACGGAAAAAATATTATATATCTTTAAAATAAAAATTAAATTTTGGAAAAGAAAAATAATAATAGCTCCTACCATAAGCTGTTCCTGGACCAAATTCATTGCCAGCATCAATCATATCAAGTCCTAGATATTCTAAATTTGTCAAACGATTTGGCTTTTTCTTGTCAATTTTTTCAAAAAGAAAATCTTCTACTCTATTACCTGAAAATTAAATTTATAAAATATTAAATATAAAATAACTTTAATACCAAAAAGACTAGTTAAATTATCTCTTGAATTGAGATATAAAGAGAATTGAAGGAGGTTAATAATAATTTTATGATCTGTATTGGTAAAAAAATAATAAAATTTCTTTTAAGTAATAATCACCTGGATTTGGTGTCAAAACAGATTCAGTATCTTTAAGTAATTTTTCTGTCCATGTTTTAGTTGTATCTGATCTTTCAGCAAGATTTTCAAAATGAGCATCTAATTCAGTTTTTTCAGAAGTTCCTAATCGTTCTTCAGTTAACTAGAAACAGAATAAAAAATATATTTCCAAAAGATCACTGATTTTTTAAATAAAAGTCATGGAAAATGCAATATAAGTTTTATTAAAATTTTTTAACAAATTTAAATATTAATTAAATAATCTATACGTTAACACATTAAAAATTTATATCATACAAATCGAATTAGTAATTACCTTTATCAATTTTAATTTCAAATTTATTGCTTTAAGTATTTTATTATTTCTCTCTATAATATCATAATTCCTGGGATGATTTTAAAATGCCAATCGAATTGACCTCAAAAAATTTAAGACCTATTGTATTAAATAATATAAGAAATTAAAATCGAAATTTAATGAGAGAGAGAGGTGCATACTAAACCACTATGAGGGAATTCCTTTATTTTTTTAATTATTTTAGACTCGTTAACAAATGTTTTAATTTACTGTAGAGTCTCTACATGTTTAATAAATTAATTAATAAACTCTATTAACAAAAAGACTTTATTATTTAAATTTAAAAAATTAATCCATTTTTAAAATAGAAATGCTTTTAAATGAGTCTTCTCTCTCTCATATGAATTAAGTTTAAAAATATTTTAGCATTTTATTTGTCAAAAAATTATATATATATATTTTTTATTTCATATTTTCTATAGATATATATTCTGATTAAAATTCAACGTGAAAGGACAATTTAATTTTTAGAAAAACAAAGAATATTGTGACAAATTAAAATTATAAGGTGTGAAGAACTAAGTTAATTTAGGTCATAAATGACGCCCTGAATGGAGCTAACTAGAAATAAACATATAAAAAAGAATCGTTTAATTATAATTTGAAATAATCTGCCTTTAACTAGATCATTTTGATCCTTGATCAGTCTTTGTTTACAATTAATCTATCTGTACAAAGATATTTGGTATTGTTTTTATGTGATATATGATTTTTAATATTTATTTAGCATTATTAATTAAAGAATTATTTTACAGCACTATATAAAATATTATGAGATTGGTTAACATTTTCAGAAATTCAGTTCTATTCGGTGTCCATCCTCTCAAGAACAATATTTACAAATTAAATTATTCTATATCTTGATCATATACTTTTTATAATCTTAGATATCTAAAAAAAATTTTCACAACTCAGATATCTTAATTATTTATAGTTAATTTTTTGTCATTTTTGCAATAAATATTTTTCCTTTTTTAAAAAAATAAATTCTTTCCTTTAAAATAGATTTTAAAACGAAATTCTTATCTTCAATTATATTTATTTTAACTTCCTTAGTATCAATATAATCTAGAAGATATATTTTATATGTAGGTATAAGGAAAAAAAAAATTATAATATTAATTTATTAAGAATTATAAATCTTGAACAATTTTAGTAAAAATCACTTAGAATAATATATATTTTGTAGATAAATAATATATTCTTTATATCTATATATTTACTAGTTAATAAAGCTCGAATTTTATTATGAGTTATGTTAAATGATGTTTAATAACAGAGTTATGTTTTTTGTTATAATTGAAATTTATTTTTTATTAAAAACAATAGTTGAAATAACAACTTAAAATTTATTATAAATTATAAATAACTCAAATATAGACACTTATTCAAAATTTCTAAATAAATAGGTAAGATTTAAAAAAAGTATTATATTCTTAAGCTAATTAACCACATTTCGAAATTTTTACCATGATTCATAAAATGACATAATTTTTATTATATTTTATAAGTAGATGTCTTTTCCCTCTGTAAATTAGTGATTAAGTGATCAATATGATATATAAAGTAGAAATAATTATAAGACATTGATCAATAATTATTAAACTAAATTATTAAAACGATAATTAATAAGTAAAAATTAATTTAAAAAAATAATTTCTAATTATTTTATATAATTAAAATACGCACTATGATTAAAAAAATTCTAAAAAATCTATGATTACAATTGAATTAATTAAGAAAGAAATTTAATAATTATAAATTATAAGAATTAAGAGGTGAGAGTAATCAAATACCTTCTAATTGACACTTCTATACCTTTGATTTGATAGTAAAAAATGAATAAAAACTTAAGAATATAATTGAACTAGAATACATATAAAATTAAAAATTGAATTTCTCTAATTTCTAAAGTTTAAAACTAATTTTAATGGGAGATCTTAAAAACAAATTGATTAAATCAATATCTAGGAATACCTAAAGGATAAAATTTTTAAGTTCACCAACTTTGCAACTCAGTCCTATTTATTAAAAAAATTTAAATAATTAATTTTTAAATGAAATAATGCATAGTTGTAAAATAAAGTTTAATTTATTCAATGTATCATATAATAAATACTTTTCATTTAACTCACAGAATAAAAATCCTTTTCACAGGAAAGATCATATGTTAAAACAATTATTCTAAGACAAGTTTATTAAGTAAAAACTATATTGAAATATTTTTAAAACTTCAATAAAATTATACATATCTATTTTCTATTTATACTTAGAATAAATATAACATTAATTAAGTAATACATATTACAATATGTTAAAATAATAAATAACATTATTTATTATATAATTCTGTGATTATATTAAAACATTCAATTATAAGGGAATTACTTAAAATAGAAAAAAAATTGTCTAATAAAATGACACAATATAAAAATTCTCTCAATAGGTTTATTTAAAAAAAATTAGGGTAATTGTAAAATTAGTTTTAATTTTAAATATTATATATATATATATGTGGAATTAATTTATAAAATAGAGAAAATGATAATATTCCTAGAATGATGAAAAATAAAATTTTGTTTTGTTTTTTCTAATATTTTTAAAATTTTGAAATTAAATGGATACTATTTTGAAAAGTTATTAATAATAATTTACTTGAACAACACGACTTAGAGCTGTTCCCGCTTCTCGAACAAATTTTTTCATATTAAAATCCATGTCCATTTTATTGCTTTTAATAATATTGATCGAAATTTTATCAAGGAATGACAGACATTAATGTTGACAAGGCTAGCAACTGAAAAATACTTAAAGGACTAAGTTATAACTATTCCTATTCATTATAAATTTCCATTATACTGTATTCGTGACAAATTATACAACTTAATAAAAATAAAATATTAAAATAACAAAATAAATAATAAAAAAGTCAATTACCAAATAATGAATTATTAATATATATATATAATTATGATCATGAATATGCTATTCTATAAATATATTATCTCTTTGTTAAAATAAATAAATATATAAGTCCAAAAAGTTAAAAATGAATATATTTTATAATCAGAGAAATTAGAAATATCAATAAATATAATTATAATCTTGGCGTAAATGTGATTATTTCAATTTTTATGGTGCTAGTAAATGAAGCACTAATTTTGAATTTTTCTGTTTTCATTAAAATTAATATTTATAGTTTTACACTTATGTATAAGGCCTCCATCAGGAATGACAAGAATCTTTAAAAAAACAACTAAACTGAACAAATTAATGAATAAAACTATAATATTTCTAATAAATTATAAAGAAAAGAATTTTAATATTATAAAATAAAAGAAAAATTAACTCTCTCTATCTAAATATTTTCTATATTCGCTACTGAGACAAATAGGAGAAGCAGCGCCCCAGTATCCTAGACTGGGCCGAAAAGTTCCACCTAGAGGGTTATTCCCGGGAATTCCCAGGAAAATTCTATAATTTTTATTTCCCGTTTCCCGGGGGAAAAAACGAAACATTTCCCGAGAAAAAACATGTATTTAACTTTTTAGTAAAACTTTTAGAATTTCCACCCCAAATTTAGTATTTTTAAAAATTTCCCGGGATTCCCGGCAATCTCGAGAAATGTATTTATAAAATTTTCGATTCACCGGAACGAAAATAATCCGGGAAAACTTACCCTCTAGTTCCACCCCACCCCTTGCTCCAAGGAACAAATAAGAATTAAAGGCCTGACATTGTCATTACTGAATTAATAATCTATTTAATTATTACACTTTAAATGTTATTAAAATAAATATTTCTCGTTGATATTTATTCAGTCGGTTATTATTATTCAAATGTTTCTTTTAAATTCCTTTGGTAATTAAGAAAAGGAGGCGCGCTTATACAGCAGCTCATTTAAGACAACTAGCACGGTATCACTTAGCAAAAACAAGTCTCAGTTTACGGCAAGTAAATCTATATTGTGATTATGACAAAATACTGACAATAGATCAAACTTTAAAATATTGCCTGCATAAATTCAATCTCTATTAACATCTTGCTGAAACGTTTTGTTCCTTAACAGTAATAAATTAGAAGAAAGAAATTAAAATCCTACTTGAAATCACAGTTTTTTTCTGCCTACTTAAAACAACTCCAAACTAAAATGGCTATCTTTTGCCAACACGGCGTACACTTTCCGACCATTAATTACTAACGCATAATCATCTACTGAGAAATTAAGCTAGTCCATTTTAACAACCTTGCTCCATATAGAAATGAAATAAACCCAAAATTTGATTTAGATTTCATCTCAAATACATTTAATAAAAGTTCATGTGAGTTCAAAAAATATATTTTATATGGTCAGTGTAGATCAGCAGTATGATTAATGAACAATAAATCTATAAGTTGAATGAGAATATTTTACAAAAGCATTTCTTAAAGAATGAAGAAGAGGTACTACGAAAGAACGTGGAAGAGCACATAAATAATAATACTAATATGAAAACAAAATTGGAAATAAAATTGAAATTATAGAGAGATTTAAAATAATTTTTTAATTCAAATGAATTTCAAATAAAAAAATACTTTCATATTGAAGTGAAGTGATGAATCTTAAACTTTTCTTCTACAAGATGCTCTAATTCTATATAAAAAAAATTAAAAGGTGAAAATTGATTTTTAAATTGAGAAAAAACAAAAACTTTTTCAGTTAGTTTTTTTAATTTCATGTTTTTTTTAAATTAAAATTAAATTAAAATTCTATTTTAAGCCTAAATATTATTGATATTTTTTCATAATATCTATATAAAATAAATTTATTATTTTTTTAAATTTACAATTAATTAAAATTTAGTGTTAAATTAATAAAATTATCATTCATAAATAATAATTTTTTTACTTAAAATTAATATTATTATAAAAATTCTGTCCAAATGTTTATTTTATGAGCTTTAATATAACAGATTAAATAATTGTGCATTCAATTAATAGACTATTTTTAACTTTGAAAAATATAGGGGATATTTAATGCAAATATTTGAAGGATTATCGATTTAATTTCCTTGCAAATGTCCATCTGATAGTATTTTATTGAAATTAGAACAGGGTTTTAAGTAAAGTCAAAGGTTAAATGAATCAATTAATTTGTCATATTTATATTTTAAAGGAGATATTTGTAAAATTTGTAAAATGTAAAATAAATAAAATAAAATAATATATTTTCAATAAAATGATTAGACAGGGGACATATGTAGATATTATAGGGTTTATTATTTGTTATATATTTTATATTTATCCTATTCAATTAATAAATAATTGTAAATAATATCTAAATATCAATTTTAAATAAATTTAATTTAAAATAACAAAGTTGTGTGTGTTATTTCAAATGGGAAGTTGTAGGTAGATATTGGATATGGCAGGAACCGTTCCTTCCAGTCGGATCACTAATAGTCTATCTTCCAGGGGCGAAAATGAAATTCGTAATTTTATCATGAAAACTTTATACGAGTTATTGAAAATATGAAAATCAGTTTAAATATTAATGTATAGTAAATAATGCATATATAGGAACTTGAGGATAAAGGAATCATGAGTCAGAAAGGAAAGAGCGGAAGAGAAATAAAAGCATGCCCTAAAAATACTTATGGAATAGCTTAAAAGATTTAAAAACTTATAAAAAAAAAAATAAGTCCGAACCGACCGACGGTTTGAAGTAAATTAATTTCCAGCTACAGAAACAATTTCAAATAATTTAATTTATCTATTAATACAATAAAAAACAGATATGGATATAACATAAATATTTTTAATTTTATTATATTTATAATATATAAGACCAGGCTGTGACGTCATGAATGTCTTGATGACGTCATATAATTTTAAATTAAGAAAAAACTAATAAAGATGATTTTTCTCTAGGATAAAACCAATACAAAATGCATGATTTGTGGTAATATGTAAAAAATCTCCTCCTGTGAAATTTAGTGTAAAAATAACCCTTCCCTTCCTATCGTCGATCGGTAATACTACCACTTCCAGTTTCCGGATTTGCACCAAAAGTTGATCAATTCATCATACTGATGCATTAAGTAAATATACCAAATTTCATCAAAATCCGTTGAACCGTTCAAGCTGTACACATCTATACGGACGGATGGACAGACGGACAGACATCATGCTAAAAATACTTTTTTCTGTTAAGAAAATGCATGATTCTTGGAGATATTTAAAAATCTCTGGGACAGAATACACATAAGAATAAGCAAAATGATCGTATGGGATTTGTAAGTCAGGTAAAGAATAAGAATAATTGATCTATCAAAATTAAAAAAAATGTTTAGGAGATCTAATTTTATTTATAAAAAAGTTCTTGGCCGCAACAACCACACTTCTCCAAGTGTCCCTATTCTGGACCAAGACCCTCCAATACCTCTCCTCTCCCATCTCTCTCACGTCCCTTCCTACATTATCCACCCTCCACGTCCTTGGTCTTCCAAGCGGGCGTTTCCCACTCGGTCTCTCCCCCAATATATTTTTCGCCATTATTTCCTCCCCCATTCTAGCCACGTGTCCTTCCCACCGCAGCCTTCTCGATTTTATAATTCTGACTATATCTGGATGTGCATAGAGGTCATGTAATTCCTCGTTCCTCTCCGCCATTTCCCGGTGACCTCATCTTTCTTTGGCCCATAAATGGTTCGCAGAATCCTATTCTCAAATACTCTAAAACTACTTTCGTCACCTAAGGTCATAGACCATGCCTCACACCCATATAATCCAACCGGTACAATAATTGTTTTACATTATATATTTTAATGTTTATCCCCTTTGATAATAATTTTGACGGGATAAGCCCCTTTACTGTATGATAACAGGCTCTTCCCGATTGTAACCTCGCTTTAAACTCTTCTCGAATGTTATTATCTTTCGTTATTACAGAACCTAAGTATTTAAATTTTTCTACATTTTCAAATACTAAATTTTGTATGTTAAGACTTTGTGTATTAATACTATTCCTCTCGGTTACTAAATACTTTGTCTTAAGTCCAATTTACATGGGTTTAGTTCTTGTCATTAGTTCAGGGGTGGGCAAATACTTTTAAGCGCGGGCCAAAATGAAATTTTCAAAATGTCTTTAGGGCCGGAGATCATATTTCGAAAACACTAATAAAAAAATTTATCTTTTTTTTAGAGACATATTGAACGAAAAATCAAAATAAGAGCCAACTGTTCCGACGGGCCGGCGGGCGTTCAAAAAGCCCGCGCTTAAAAGTACTTGCCCACCCCTGAACTAATGACAAGTACTAAGCCCGTGTAAATTGGGCTTAAGCAATATTTATTTCCTGCTTCGATTAAATTTTCTACACAATCTTTAATTCCAATGGATTGAGGATATTTATAATAAATAAATAATATTTTCAATTAATCTTTACCCTATAAGTTATAAAAGGAAGGGTTCATGTTACCATAATCTTGGTTTTAATGGGGATTAGTGAGTAGTGAATGGAAAATAAACATTTTCTCTAGTTAAGGTTTGATAATTGAGAGAGAGAGGGGTTTTATTCAATTTCAACCTTGAATTACATTCATTGGCGAGTGAAATAAAATACGTCTTTACTTCTTGGATAATCTCCAAGAGTTTGAATCACAAAATATATTTCTGAAATTAAAGAGTGTAATTTGGAAAAGGTAAATTATTATCTCTTCATTATTCTTAGTAATTATGAAATTAAATATCTTATTTAAATGTATTTTTTTTTTAATATTATATATATTTTTCTAAAAAATGAAAAAAAAACATAAATTTACATAATTATTTGTGGGATGTAGAGGGTAAAATTTTATATTATACCCTTACATTGAACATTGCGCTCTCAATAACAATAAGCGGAACTATATTTTCAAATCCAATGTTATGCCAAAATTTGATTAAATAAATGACGATTATTAATAATAAAATTAGAAAATAGTTGAAATATTAATTTCTATTACGAGATAAGAAGAGTTTTATTTAATAAGAAAAAGTGATAAAATATATTAATTAATATTTTCAAGATTCAAGAGAATGATTATTGTGTTTATATTTAAATATTATAGTATTTATGTGTTTTGTTGTAGATACATAGTCACTGTTTCAAATTCAATTTAAATCTTTATTCTAAACACACAATCTAATTTTTCTAAATGACGGAATTGATGATGATGAATGGAATGATAAATGAGCTGTGGCCAGGCACAGAAACGACCGACGATTTTAAATAAATTAATTTCCAAACATTATATATATATATTATATATATATGTATAATTTAATATATATACATATATATAAAATATCAAAATAAATATTTTAAAAACTTGAATTAAAATGACTAAATTATATTATCTTGGTTTTTAATTTTAGTTTAATTACTCAATTATTAATTACTAATATATTTTAAGTGAAATATTTTCCGACAATGAATATAAAATTAATACTTTGTAAACTATCACTTCCGGTTTCCGGATATACTCCAAAAGTTGACGAATTCATGCTACTGATGCATTAAGTAAATATACCAAATTTTATCAAAATCCGTTGAGCCGTTCTATACGGACACACAACGGATGGACTGACTGACAGACATCATGCTAAAAATACTTGTTTCTGATAACAAAATGCATGATTCGTGAAGATATGTAAAAATTTCCACATGTGAAATTTGGTGTGAAAACAATACCTTCCATTCCTATTGTCGGTTGGTAAAGATAAATGTCGATTCGCTAATTTACAATTAATTTCTTTATCTTGGATTAGCATTAAAAATCAAATTAAACAAATATAATTTTTATTGTATAGTATTAATTAATTTTAAATATGAGAACAGGACATGCAGCCTCATGATATTCATTGATAGATCCCTTTTATTGCACCAATGAATAAATATTAATTTGTATTATAAAATCTGAGTTCATCTCATTATTCAATAAAAATTAATTCGTTCTGGCTTCAAAAGAAGGCTTCATCATTTTGTAAATCTTAATTGTTTTGTTTTATTTCCCTTAGTTCAGAGGTATTTAAACTAATGTACTCCGCGAACCCCCACTTGAAAAAAATTTTTTTGACGGACCCCATCCCAACTTAGGTACTGTACGTCATTTTATTAGTTAATTTCTTGCTTACGATCTCATAAGAACAAGGATATATGATGAATATTTCTATCAGTGATTGGTGAATAACGATTTTTTTGCATATTGTAGAACACATTTTATTAGAAATTATAATATTGAAGAAAGATAATTCAGCTAAATATGAAGATGGAAACGGTAGCAATAGTTTTCTTGCACATTTCGTTGAATTTGGGTATTTTATCTGTTTCCTCACAAAGCCATGCCATCGCTCCTTTTATATTAAATAAAGTTTTAACTCAACATTTTCTCGTGCACCTGTACAATGGCTTTGCAGACCCCCAGGGGTCCGCGGACCACAGTTTAAGAACCTCTGCCTTAGTCTATAAATAAATTAATATATTCAAATGACAATTTTAAATTTTCGAAAAAAAAAACATAAATACAATGATTGTATTTTGACAATATAAGCCTATTTACCGTTAATAGTATAAAATCAAAAAATCAAATAAAATAATATTAATATATAATGAAAATTCTTTAAGAATCTAGTCGTGATGTTAAAGGTAGGTATTTTTTGATTAAAATAATATTTTGTTAATGAAACTTTTTTTTTCAATTAACTCACTTAAGTGATAAGGGCGTCGAAGGTTATTTATTCATAGAGAGAGTAGATCCCCAAATTCCCTGATTGTATTCTTTTAGAATTGATGAGTGGCGCCTGGCTTGTTTAATGACGAGGTGCTTGCACAACTTTTGGAAATCTGAGAAAGTTTAAAGAAAAAATTTAAACGAAGTTATTATAAACAATTAAAGTAAAAAAAAGTCTATTTAATTAATTAATCTAAAGAAAAACTTATGATATTAAAATTTATTGTAAGAATGCCTGAATTATTTAAATCTAGATTAATTATATATTATAATTAGCTTAGCTATTTAAACATAAACAATTCGAATTGGATTAAGTAACATATATTAATTTAATTTATAAATTAAATTAAATTAAATTATAAATTAAAATTAATAAATAATATTTATTAAACCAACGCATGTTTGCCTCTTTGTTGATGGCACCACGTCACGAGTTGGCGCGTGAGATTTGTAGTGTTAAAAAATTAATTCTGGTACTTTCAGCGATTCAATCAAGCTGAAATTCTATATATAGCAGTTTTATAGAATTATGAAAAATTATCAAACATATATCTTTATTTTTACGGTCACTTTAGAAGAAAAAAAATCAAAACATTGTAGGTAATGACCCTCTTCCGGTTGAGCTACATTTCTCAAAAGTTGATAGAAAACTATGAATTTTGAATAATGCCCATGTACCAAATTTCATCATTCTAGCTCAAACCGCTTTCGCGTAATCTTGGTTACATACATACACACACACATACACACACAGAGACATTTTTCTCAACCTTAGTGAAAATGATTCAGGAACCTTCAAAACGTATAAAAAGGATTTATGAATAATGAAATGATAGAAGATACTAAATGCATACTTTGAAATAATAATCATTCATTAAGAGGGTAATGGTTTCCAAATATATAATAGTAAACCAAACCTTGCTTTATTTTACATTTATTTATTTAGTTTATATTATATTTTTTCTAAAAAATAACAAATTCGGAAAATTTTATTTTGGTTATAATTTAATTTCACTTAGCCGCTATATTAATTAAACATATCATTGTTTCAATCGTATCACTTAAAAACTTAATGAATAATTTAGGGGAAGAATGTTAGGGGAATCGTTAATGGATGGTAGAAGGCGAGGATGGGATGGGGGGGGGGGATAGTTGACGCTAGTACATATAGAGAAGGACACGCGCGAAGATGAATCATTCTGTGGGTTGTGAGCTCAGCAGCGGAGACACCTGCTGCTGTTAGTGAGTTTTCATATTCTTTTCTACATTCATTAATTGCGTGTGTATAAGAAACATTCAACATGTTAAATAGTCTAAGAAATTGGGTATGTATTCTTTCTTCAAAAATACCTTACATATATAAAATAAATATTTTAATTTAAACTTTATTTGAGAATATATATTTAAAAAAATTATTAGAATGGATGAATAATAATAATAATAATATTAATATCTTTATTAAGACAAATTGCAATAGTTGTTATAATAAATACTCGAGTTTATTAAAATTCATTCATATTAACCAGATTGATGCAATGATGCAACATTTAATAATTGTAATAAATAATTAAAGAATTGTATATTAATATTTTTTAAAGGGTCGAACGAGAGCTCGGTGTCCCAGATATTAATATTACTAGCCAAACCCAATAATAATGAATAATTTCTTTTTAACTTAATTACCGAGCCGAGGCTCGGGGTCCCGGTACTAAACATTTAACGGAGTAACAATTTAAAAAAAAATTCGAGTGAGCTCTCAAAGATTTAAAATAAAAAAATATTCAACTTAAATATTCAACAATTTATCATGTTTTTTTTTAATTTTAATTTAAATTTTTTACTAGTTTAAATCCTTAAAATATGTAAAAAAAATATCTAATTCGATTTACCCGAATTCATTTATTATGGTAAATATGTAATATATTTTAATTTAAGATTAAAATAAATCAGAAATTTAATAGGATTTATAAACAATTAACTTTAAAGTTAAATTATTCTTATTAAATATTTATTTTATAGGTATAATGTTAAAATTAAAATATTTAACATAAAATTTAACATAAACCTATCAAATAAATATTTAATAAAAATAATTTAACTTTAAAGTTAATTGTTTATAAATCCAATAAAATTTCTGATTTATTTTAATGTTTTAATTAAAATACTGGGACCCCGAGTCTCGGCTCGGTAATTAAGCTAAAAAAAATGATTCATTATTGTTGGGTTTGGCTGATAATATTAATACCTGATTCACCGAATCGCCATTCAAATAATAAGATACAAACAGAAAAGTAGGCATGTTGATATAAAATATATACCTGGGACACACCGAGCTATCGCTCGACCCTTAAACAAATTTATACAATTTATTTTTATATACTTTAAAAATTTTACAATTTTTTAATTATTTATTTCAATTGTTAAATGGGATTTCTATCCATTAATATTTTATGTTAAAATAAAAAAAAATAAATTATTGAATAAATTAAATTAAAAAAAATATTATTTACATCTACTAACTCTAAAATAACAAACAATAATATATTGTTCTAATTCAGAAAAAAACAAGTTTTTACTAGTTAAAATTGGATATAAATCAATCTATTTTCCTAAAGAATTAGTAACAAATTTTTATTCTTAAAAAAAGGACCATGACGAACTTAAAAATCAAAGTTTAAATCTCGTCAAGTTCAATAATATAATCAATTCAATTGGTAATATTCGATCGGCGGTTTAAATTATTATGACCAATAAACTGAATTAAAATAAAAATAGATAATTCTAATTAATAAATCAAAAGAAAATTTTTTATTTCATTCTTCCTTTTTTATTATAATTATAACGTTTTTATCAACTTCTCTTGGAGTTTGTCTCTCTGTTTGTTCGCTCTTTTGATAAATTGAAATCGATTTTTCATCATCTCTAAATTGAGATAGTCTTTTTAAAATTTTTATAGATCCCTAGAAGGTATAGAAGAAATAAAATTGAATTATAATTAATTAATTGTAATATAATTAGCGATTAATTACTTTTAATAACTAACTCCTTTTGTATTGCTCCGATTAATTTTTTTTCAATGGATTTTGAAGCATAAATATTGATTTCAAGTTAGATTTTCATTTGTTATATTGAATAAATTTATCAAATTAAAATTGCACTAAAAAGAATAAAATAATTTTTCTATAAGCCTGACAAAGTTTATGGATGAATTGCTTCATATTCAAAGCAAAACGTTGGGCGCATTTAGTTCTATGCAATTAACTTCCTTTATAGAGCTATAAATCATATATATATATATATATATACTAAGATAGATACCACACTAAAACACTATTTCTTCTAATATTATCAAACATTTTGGATTTGATTGATAATATGTAAATTTAATAAAAATTCTTTTAAATTTTGATACATACTTTGATTTAAGTATATTACAGTGAAAAATAATAAAATATTAATTTCTTAGCTCTAAAACTATCAATTTTATTGCATGATAAAAATATTTGTCAGTTTATGTGTTTAATAAAATTTTTATTATTACAAAAAAATTTGACTTGATTTTCCTTATGAATAAATAAAACTAAATGCGCCCAACTTTTTCGTTGAATATGAATTAATTCATCCATAAACTTTGTCAGGTTTATAGAAAAATTATTTTATTCTTTTTAGTCCATGAAAAAAACATTATTTTATAAAAATTTTTTATATTTATATTATTTTTAAATAAAGATCTAGAATTATTTCTATTTTTTTTAAAACATTTTTTTATTTATATTTCAAAATCGCATGAGAACGTGCGAGAATAATGGATTATAGAAAATTTTTTTATGTAAATTCTTTACAAAATGTAAATGAACTTATTCATATTAATATTGTTCAATGTTCAATGTATAAATAACTAAATAGTAAAAGGTATGTGAATTTAATAAGAACAACTTTTTTTTAATTTTCTCTTCGTTCAAAATTGATATGAAAAATAACTAACTTTATTTATAAGAATTTTTTAAGGCATACTTTAAATAAATATAAATATATTCTTATGTGGTAGGAAAAAATTAATTAAATTAAAGTTAACTTTCACTTTACTTATAAAAATAAATTGGAATCGAATTAGAGTTATTAATTGGAGTGTTTTAAAATAAAATTTAACAATTATTAAAGAATAAAAATCTTCAAGTTGTAGTAAATCCCGAGGGTATGGAACAACTTAGGCATGTTTAGTATATTATAATATAACAGTGGGAGAATGGTGAGAATTAAATATTTATTTTCGGTATCTGATTCATTCAATAGGTCAAAATTTATTTAAATTAAATATTTACATATTATATTATCGTATAAATAACAGATTTTAAAACTGTAATATAATTTTCATTCATTATATCTATAAATAGAACAAAAATAAATAATTTAATCTTTATTAAAGGGATTTTTATTAAAACACCACATATATATATATTTGTATAATTTATTTATTTAATCAAATAAACGTACAATATTTCGACTGCTTCTTCTGCAGTTGTTATCAAGTACAGTAAGCTTGCTCGGACTTCTAACTTTATTAATATTTTAATAATAATAATTTATAAAATAATCATATCATGTTTAAGTTTTAAATATACTTACGCAAATTAATATAAAAGTTATGATTTAGATTAGATTTCATAAATTCGTAGTTTAATCTTTTCATTTTACTCAATGTATCCAATAATTATTGGTATTTTAATATTTGATCATCATATGTAATTCTTTATTATCATTAAATGATAATAATATTATATTAATTACTTTATATGGAAGATATTTTGTAAAAAAAAGTACTATTAAGATCATTTTAAAGCTATCAAAATTATGTTTATAATCGAAAATCAAATTTATAAAAATTAATTTATAACGTATGTATTAATAATTTTATTAATACTTTAATAATATGATAAGAGTTCAATGAGATATGAACACCTATATATTGGAAAAAAAACAAAAACAATTTCTATCTTATCTCTTGAGATGTAGATATTATTTTTATTAATAAAAAATAATGTATTTGTATTAATAGAAAATATAATACGTAATAGATATTGCGATCTCATTATGAAAAAATAAAGATTTATAATTATTCCTCGCATAAATATATATATATATATATATTAGTTTTTGTTTTTTACCAGTAAATAAAATAAAATATATTGAAGAAAACTATTGAAATTCTTTGACTAAACTGGGCCAATACATCCATTCTCCAAGTTGGTTTTAACCTCCTCTTCAATCTCCCTTTCCCTTTAACGATTCTTTACCAAATATGAGTATAGTAAATGATGAGTTTCAGATGTCATGATATTCAAATGAGAGTTAAATGTAGATCCATTTATTCGAAATAAAATCTAAATAACCAATTTTTTCTCTGACAGGGGAAAAAGATTTCCTCGTCTCGAATGTTGTGCGCTGACCTGGAAGCAACTATCTATGACCCAAGGGAGATGCCACGACCTCTCCGACCGGACACTGAAGGTAAGAACATAAATATTTAACAAAATAATTAAATTGTGATATAACTTTAGGGGATAAAAATTAAAATATATAAAACAATTTTCTTGCCGGTTGTATTATATGGATGTGAGGCATGGTCTATGAGCTTAGGAGACGAGAGTAGATTTAGGGTATTTGAGAGTAGGATTCTTCGCATCATTTATGGGCCAAAGAAAGATGAGGTCACCGGGGAGACTGCATAACGAGGAATTGTATGACCTCTATGCATCTCCAGATATAGTTAGAATTATAAAATCGAAAAGGCTGCGATGGGGAGGGCACGTGGCTAGAATGGGAGAGGAAAGAATGGCGAAAAATATATTGGTGGGGAGACCGATTGGGAAACGCCCGCTTGGAAGAACAAGGACGCATGGGTGGATAATGTAGGAAGCGACGTGAGAGGTTAGGGACTGGAGGGTTGTGCCTCAGATTAGGGATGCTTGGAGAAGTGTTGTTGCTGCGGCCAAGAACTTTCGAGTTCCGCACAGCCACAGAGATAGATAAATATAACTATTAAAACACTTATCTATAGAATTTTGTAATGTTTATTTATGTTTTTATCCAAATTTTGAATTCATTAAAACATATATACTTACATTTCTTGAAAAGATTATATTGACATTAATATTTTTGTTATGATTTAATAAATATGATTAAATATGCTTTTTTGATGTCTAAAATCTGAAGTTGTTATTTAAACAAAATATTTTTATTTGAAAAAAATATATCATATATATAATTAATAAAATAAAAATTTAGTTTGAATAATAAAATTTGAAAAAATTTAAAAAAATCATTAAGGGTAATTAAAAATTATTTATATAGAAAGTATACGTACTCAGAGATTTATTGAAATATATAGGGATAAACGTTTATATAAAAAATTAAGAAAAATATACCGAACTGTTCTGAATTTCTGAATTTTTTATTAAGAATATTTTCTTTGAATGAATATTATTCAATTTAAGATTCAATTTTAATCATGCCAGTAGAATACCTATTAAGCTATAGTTCCCTCCGTTTTCCCATCTATTTCCCTTTTGTAATTTGTGTCTTCAGCAGGATTTCTTTTATTCTTTCCTATCCTATTCCCTCCTCTTTCACTCAACCCCAAATTGAGAGATGTCCTCCTATCCTACTCAATCGGGCAAATAGCCGAGCCGAGTACTTCCTATTACTCCCTACTTCTCCCTTCCCTTCAGTATTGCTGTAAATATTATTGTAAACGATTTATTGTTGCCAAAAAATGGGCAGATGTAGATCTAAATCGGAAAATAAAAATAAAAATAAAAAAAAAGTAGAATACCTATAATAAATTAACTTAATGATACTATTAAACTGATCATTAGAATTTTCAAATGAATCATACATACAAATGATTAATTCACCTTTTTTCTATCTCCATATTACTTCACGACCATGAAATTTTCACAAATTAATTAGATAAATATAATTTTATAAATAGGATGAAGTTTAGATTAATAATTGAATTTTCTTTCGATTTCTATGTCAATTTTTCAAATTGAGTAACATCTGTTGTCTGTAAATTCGATGGAGGAAAGAAATAGAGAGAGAGAGAGGGAGAAAATGACAACAACCTTTCTCTTTATGTCTCTGGAGTTATTAATATCATATCTACATATTCTAAAATTAAGAATACTTTAGAATCTTTAATATTTATTAATAAAAATATATTTCTATTTGTTTATCTCTAGATAGGATATCTTTAATATAATATTTTTGCTACATATACATATAAATTGTTGAGATTGTGAATGATGATTAATAAAAACCAATCATTATAAATTGGGTTATTTTCATTGGAAATCCTAATCGGGGTTGTTCGTCATCATTGGCCATTATCCACATCTGACACACTTAACCTAATTTTTGAATATGAATCAATTTTAAATTTATTTTATATTTGAAAAAAAAAATATTATGTATGAAAGATAGATATCTATTTTATATACAAACATGCTCTTAAATCATTCTTTTTATTTTTAATTGTATATTTGGAATCGAGGGCTTAGTCATTTATTTAGTCATCGCATTTTATAGAAAAAAACGCAATATAATAATTCAATTGAGAGGGATGTTTTCAATAAAAGACACAATTATTTGTAATGTAATTAAATGAATAGGGAGCTCGATAAATCCTAACTTACTTATTTATTTCCCACGAAAAAATTGAGCTGCATATATCGTATATATTTTTGAAAATTAAGTTATCTCATTAATAATTAATCTTTAAAATTATATTGTTCAAATTTATTTGAATAAATTAATTTTTATTTCTTTATTTAAAATGTAATTATAATTTGATATTTATTACTATAACATCAAATTTTGTATTTTATATTATTATACTTAAATAGTCACATTTTCCTTTAATAAATACTTATAATAATTGGTCAATAAATACAATCATTTGTCATTTTTTATATTATTTGAAAAGAAAATTGTAAGGATTTCATCGAAATTACATTTCAATATATCTCAACTAATATATATATATATATAATTATACTCGGTTTAGAATATAATTAAGATAAAATTTATGGATTCTATTTCCACGAAAGTAGTTATTTATTATCTGATTCAGCCTAAACTGTTGAAAATGCAGAAATAGAAACAAAAACACATATATAATGAATATTTCTTTTGTTTGTATGTTTTACAAATATAAATTTTTCATTTTTTTTACAAAAAAATGTAAATTTACACACTCCATTCGATTTTATTTTTGTTATTATTTTCACATATATTCTATGTTGTTAATAGCTATATAAATAGATACAAACCTGAAAACAAGCCTCATTTTTTTCTTTCTTATTATTAAATTTATAATTTTGTCTTTAATTTTGTAAAATAACCAAGAGTTTTAATATGAATGTGATCAAAATTCAATAGATTTATAGTTTTAGCTAAATCTAAATTGTGTGTGTGTGAGATTTACTATATTTATTATTAAATCTTTTGATATTATTATTTGTATATTTTTAAATATTTTTTTTATATTATCATATGTCGTAAATGAAAGTAAAACCTGATTTGTACATTAAGAAATACTATCATTAATATTTATATGTTACAATTAAATATTGCAACTTCAAAACTAATAATTAAATTACATGTAAATGTAAATTTTTTTTTGATTTTGATACTCATTTTAGATTTTAACATTTATATATTATATTAAATGAATATAAGAAATAAGATTCTGTTTGTTTTTGTCTTTTGTTGAATTAATAACTTCATTCAAATAATTTTGTTTTATTTCTCTTTTGCACATATGTATATTGAAATGTATATTTAAGAAAAATAACTATTCATTTTGTGTGTGTATATAATATTAGAAATAAATTTTATTTTCCGGAATTATAGAAAGTTAAGGTCTTATGACTCACTATAAGAAAGAGAAGTCTCTTTTATTTTTGACGTCATAGTCATTTAACGTCATAATAAAGGAATTTCTTCGTAATTCAACACTCCATTTACACTTGAGTTTAATTCAACTTTTCTGTCAACATTTATGTACGTCCTGATATCATATATGTGCATATATCTCTGTTAGACTTTCAAGGTCTCATGTCTATAGAATATTATATTATAAGATTTATTAATCAAAGTAAAAAAATCAAATTGGTATATTTTTTTAATTTCTTCATTATTTTACTAGTTAAAGTTACAATAAAAACTTAACACAAAATAAATATCAGAATAGATATAGAATATATATTTTTTGGACGAATGAACCGCTCTTTTTATTAATTGTTAATTACCTTCTCAAGTGTACTGTATTGTGTGGAATAAAATATTATTTTGTTTTTGTTTTTAACGGGAGATACCATATAAAAATTGAAAAATCAAATATTTTAAAATCACTAGCTTTTATGTAACGATGAGCTTCAACACCTCTAAATTCTACTTTGTCCTTTATCTATTTAATTCAAATTCCATTAAGCCATTTAGTTCCTTTCCCAGATAAATTTTGACGGTTATTTTTCCTATCTTGAAAATATCTTTTTTTACTATGTTAATGAGTTCATTTCCTCTTATTGTATGAAATTACTTTTAAACTTTTTGAATATGATATCAATATATTAATATTTAATAATATATTTATTTTCTTAAAAAAGTTTAAAAATTTTAATTAGAAAATATATAATGTAATAACAAATAGATATAATATATAAAGTTAAATTGAAAATATTTATGTAAATAAATAAATTCCACAAAGAGAATGAACCGGTGTGTATCGTGGTTGAATTGTTAAACGGTCCTCGTTTCCGTTTGTCAGAAACAAATGTTGTTGGCCGGTGGCAGCAAGCATGCAGGCAGGTGCACGCACCACTCGACGTCCGCTCCCGTCCGGGTGGATGTGGGCGATTTTATTAAAAACGAAAACTCTTCTTTTTCTAACTGACAACAAAACTCACTGGCAAACAGATGGTGTGTTTGCAAATTAAAAAATTTTAAATTTAAAAATAAATACTTCCTTATTTCTATAAATTTTAGATATAGAATTCGAAAAATAAACTTTTAGACAACTTCCACATTATTTTATTATATTATTATATTGATACATTTTTTTTAAAAATAAAGTACAAAAGAAGATAATTAATTTGTCAGAACGATATTTATTTATCTTTCTAAGTGTAAAGAAAATAAGAGATTGAATTTTTCCTTTGAAATGAAAGACTGAAATTATGTTCGACAAAGAGTAAGAGGGGGAAAAGAAGTAATTCAAATTTTAAAATACTTGTAAGATTTTTTTATTTGGAAGTTTATCGTTTATTTAAAAAAAAACACAAAAATCTATATTTTAGATAAAACAAATTTTGAATTAATACGTCCTTGATTAAGCGTTATTGTTCCTAATTTAAATTATTGAAAATAATAAAATTCAAGAAAATAATATAGTAAATATATGATAGTAAATATAATAGTATGGGTGTTTAGATTATGAATATATAAATTGAAAAGGTTTGAAACTTGCATATTTTTTTAATTCTAAAAAATAAATAAAAATAGTTATTTTTACCAATATATAAAACGTTTATAAAAAGTTTTAATTATAAACATTTTGAGGACCTCTTAAAAAAAGAAAATCTAAATTATTATGCCCATGGCTAAAAAACTAAATCAAAATTCTAACTTTGTTAATGTTAAAGTTTACCCTGTTTTTTTTTAAATACCTACAAAAACAACTCATCTAGTTAAAATGAATGAACAACGATATTGTTAAGTGTTTTTAATAACGAATAGAAATCTGTTTGTGTGTGTATGTACATAGAATAGGAATGAATAATATTTTTCATTCAATTGAATCTCATAAATTTGTTAAGTAAAATTTAATGTATAAATTTCTTCTTTTTGCATGGAGTGAATCAATTAGAGATAGATCCACTTATGTAAAATCAAGGTTTATATTAAATGTAGTTTAATTTATAATAGATATATGCAGTGTTAGTTTCAACAGGTTGATTCGGTTGCAGATGCAGTGGGAGAGGGAGTGGAGTGTCCAGTAGAAAACAAGAACCATGCACAGGTGGACGAGTGTCGTGTGGATCGCGAGCAGCTGAGTGAATGTGTGGTCTGTTGGGAGGCGATAAGAGGTGCTGGCCCTGCCCTTGGTTGTCCCTCGTGTAATAAATTGATATGTGGCATGTGCGCGCCCAGGTTAACCACCACCTGTCCTTTCTGCAGAGAACCACTACCTTATGAGACCAAGGCTAATCGTCACCGTGAAAGATTTAGTCACTTTTGTGGGCTTCCTAGCACACTTTACAAGTAAGTCCCACCTCAATCAAATTTCATTTGTATTCTAGAGAAGATTACCAAAATATAAAAAAAATATAGAAAATAATATATTAAATAAACATTAGGTTGGTAGAAAAATAATTAAATAGATTTAATCGTTTAACTAGATCAAACATTTTAATATATTATATAAAGTAAAATTTTTACTTAAATATATCAAACTTTATAACAAAATTTTTTTTAATTAAAAACACTCGGTGCAATTTTGAGTTTATTCATATATTTGCTTTATGCGCATTTCGGTTGTTACACCATCAGCAGAAGCTTTATTTTCCTCAACTGAGAAATGCTTTAATTAAAAATCTTACTTATTATAAATTAAGTTTAATTTTAGTTTACAAAAAATATAAAATAGACAATAGATATATTAAATTACTAGTATATAAAATTATAATTAAAACGTCACCCAATCAAATATAAAAATTTCGATACGTCTAATACTTCTCTCTTCCATTTATTTTATAATTATAATTAAATAAAATCTCCACCATTTTATTTTTTTTTTGTTTTTTTTTGTAACTGACTTATTAAGCTTTTAAATTTTTGGATTTATGTATTAGTTTTGAAGGTTTTGAAGTTATGTATGAAATAAACTCGTTAATTTGGACATAGCAACAGCTTAATTTTTTAATTGAAGCGTCGAATTTTGTCTTATAGTTTTTTGGTTATTGGTATAGTCTCTTTCAGGGTGTCAAATTAGATATCTTGGTGGACACATCACATCGCCACCAGATGCCTGTGAGATCCATTGCAGCAACCCCATTAAAATTTCCGGTAACGAGTATTGTTGATGGTAACCTCACTGCAAGCTGCATTCTCAAAGAATGGCTCATTCAATTCTCCAGTTCTGGATTCTCTGCTCCCCAAATGCATATTGACTAGGGCTTACAATACCGAACTAAAATCTGAATACCGGTATTTGGTATTTGAAATTTGAAATACCGGGATACCGGTATTAATACCGGTATTATTAATAATAAATTTACTAGCTATATTTCTACTTACCTCAGTTGTTATATTAACTTTTTAACAAATAATATATGAAATCCAATAAATATTTTTCTGAAATGAGTAGATATTATTTATTTTATTACATAGAGAGTAGGAGTAGATAGATACAAAAAAACGTGCAAGTAAAATAAAGTAAATATTAAATTCTATGTTACATTTTACATATAATAGGCTCGTATGGTATTATATAATTAAAGAATTAAATATAATTAAAGAAGTAAAAAATATAAAAATATAAATTGAAAGTATTTAATATTAATAACTTGCGTTTTGTTTATTAAAGTATGCTCTTAAAAAACACATAATCAAGCGAGGACCGAATTTTTGTACAAATATAACCAGCGACCGAAAAAGCTCTTTCTGATTCTACACTTGTCGGCACTATTGTCATTAAAAAATCATACAAATTTTGTAAATTCGTTCCTTTTGTTCCTGTTTTTTCAAAAAAAAAAAAAAGTAATTTCTTCTTTTATTTTTTTCTCCAGACCTGGAATTTTTTTAAACGCAGGCACGGGTGAAGTATTTAAGGTTGTTGTATATTTAAATTCCCGCTCACAATACTTTTCTAACTTCACTTACCTTAGCAACTCATATCATTCTCTCCGCTTATATATTCACTCATATAATGGTTCTCTGAAATGACTTACCTTGTTGTTAAAGTATATTAAAGTTGGTAACCCTGCACCTTCTTACCTGTATATATATTTATAGTATGACCTTAGAGTAAATGTTCACCTTGTATTAAAAACACATTCAAACTCGAACAGTGCATTTTCATTAAACACATTTAAAACTCCAACAGGTTATGGGCCCAGGTAAACACTGCGGGTAATTGGGTGATAATTGGAAATATTTTTTAATCTTAAAAGGATTTTTTAAAAAAATGGAATTTCTTAAAATTGAACCACTACACCGACACAACTATGATACCTGGAAGATTCAGATGGAAGCCATCCTAGTAAAAAATGGATATTGGAACATAGTCTCCGGAAACCAAAAAAGGTCAAATATGGATGAAAAAGATACGAAAGGGATTGAAAAATGGGATCTCCTGGACCAAAAAGCTAAGTCTGATCTAATTTTATCAATAACACCTAGAGAATTAAGGATAGTTAAAAATTTAAATAGCTCAAGTGAAATATGGAATAAATTAAAGGAAACCTTTGAAAGTAAAGGTCCAGCCAAAAAGGCTTATTTGTTAAAGAAACTAATTTTAAGTAAAATGAATATAAGTGATAATATGGATGACTATTTAAATACATTTTGTGAAATTATAGAAAAATTAAAAGATATTGAATTTATAATAAATGATGAACTATTATGTATAATATTATTATATAGTCTACCAGACGAATATGAAAATTTTAGATGTGCTATAGAAACAAGAGACACTTTGCCATCTTTAGATAATTTAAAAATAAAATTATTGGAAGAGTTTGAATGTCGGGGAAGTCAAGGCGATTCCTCAAATCAAAGTAACTTTATTAAAAATAGAAATAAAAATAGACCTATTAATAAAAATTATAATTTTAAAAATAATCCTTACAAAAATAATTCTTTAAATAAATATAATGAAAATAATAATAATAAATATAATACGAATAAAAAACATAATTTTTTCAACAGGGATAAAAGGTCAACTGATTATAATAAATTTAGTAATTCAAATAATGAAATTAAAAATAAAATTATATGTTTCCGTTGTAAGGGAGAAGGCCATAAAATTTCTCAATGTCCATCTAAGTCGACTCATATGTTAGCCCTAAAAGTCACTGATGATAAAAATGATTGGATTTTAGATTCTGGCTGTACAAATCACATGATAAATAATAAAGAATTACTGGAAAATATAAGACATCCAAAACTAAGTTGTTTAACACTAGCCGATAACAGTAAAATAAATATTGATTGTATTGGTGATATGATTATTAACATAAATAATAGACAAATTGAATTAACAGATGTACTATATGTTCCCAAATTAAAAACGAATTTATTATCTGTCGGGTCATTTACTGATAAGAATTTTGAAGTTTTATTTAAAAATCATAATGCATTTATAACGAATAATGACGAACTAATGTTTACAGCTAAGAAAAAGGAGAACGGATTATATTATTTAAATGAAAATATTAAAAATAAAGATAAAAATGATTTTTCATATTATTTAAATAAAAATAAATTATCAAAATTAGACATATGGCATAAAAGATACGGACATTTAAATGAAAGAGATTTAAAACTAATAACCAAATCAGATCAAGTTTTCGGTTTAGACCAAAGTATATTAAATGAAAATTTAGATAATTGTGAAATATGCATTAAAGGAAAATTATCTCAAACACCTTTTAAAAATTCAAATTCACAGAAAAATTTAGAAATATTGGAAATAATCCATACAGATATTTGTGGACCATTTAGAACCACGTCTATCGGTGGAAATAAATATTTCATTACTTTTATAGACGAAGCAAGCAGATATTGCGAAGTTAAATTTCTAAAATACAAAAGTCAAGCTTTTGAAGCATTTATTGAATATAAAAATTATATTGAAAACATGACAGATAAAAGGATTAAATATTTGCAATCAGATAATGGAAAAGAATACATTAATAATAGATTTAATAATTTTTTAAAAAAATCAGGAATTAAGCGAAGATTAACAGTTCCTTATACGCCCCAACAAAATGGTTTATCTGAACGTATGAACAAGACTCTATTGGAGATGACGAGATGTATGTTAATACAAGCAAATCTAGAACATTCCTTTTGGGCAGAAGCAGTAATAACTGCATGTTATTTGAGGAACAGAAGCCCAACATCATCTTTAAAAGGACAAATACCTTATAACATCCTTACAAACAAAAAATTTAATGTCTCACATTTAAGAACTTTTGGTATGAGAGTACATTTTTTAAATAAAAATAATAAAAATAAATTAAATTCAAGAACAATTGAAGGAATTTTTATAGGTTATTGCGAGGAAAGCAAAGCTTATAGAGTATATGATCCCATGACCAGAAGGGTACATATTACTCGAGATATTAAATTTATAAACGAATTTCATAATAAAAATGGAGATAATTTAAAATATAATGATTTATTAGAAGAAAATTCAAAATACAACAGCTTGGACATAATGATTGATAAACATAATAATGATGCATCTTTAGAAAGTGATATAGACGAAAATAACATTGACCAACAGAGAGGAAGAGGACGTCCTAAAATGATTAAAAGTGGAAATAGGGGAAGACCCAGAAAAGTCTATCAATACAAAAAATCCGAAAGTGAAAATGATGAAGAAACAATTCCCAGCTCTAGAGACAGTGATGTCTTAAGTTCAGAAGATGAACTCTCGATAGAAACGACCGAAGGAGAGGTCCAAGGACTTAATGTAGAACTGAAAATTAAAGATGCACTATTGCAAGAAGACTCGAACTTATGGAAAACAGCCATGAGGAAAGAAATGATTACATTAATTAAAAACGATACTTGGACAATGGTCAGGAAACACGAAAATCAAAATATAGTGGGTAGTCGTTTTGTCTTAACGACCAAAAATGATAATACTAAAAAGGCCAGGTTAGTCGCCAAGGGATATAGCCAAACTTATTCTATAGATTATTTTGATACTTATTCACCTGTCGCCAGAATGAGCAGCGTGAGGACACTAATGGCTAAGTCTATAGAAGAAAAGTGGTACATTGAACAAATGGACGTGGAGGCAGCGTATTTAAATGGTGAACTGGAAGAGAACATTTACATGGAATGTCCTGAAGGGTTTAACGACATATTGAAAGATTTAGTCGAAAATGAAAATGAAAATATAAAAAAGATTGCATTACAAATGATAAAAGACTTAAAAAAGGGGAAAAATATATTAAAATTAAAAAAGGCTATATACGGATTGAAACAATCCGGACGCCAATGGTACAAAAAATTAGACATAAAATTAAAAAATTTAGGAATGTCTCCATTGGAGAGTGATCCATGCATATATATTAAAAATAATAATAATAATAATAAAAACGTATTAATATTAATCATTTTCGTGGATGATATAATCATAATAGGATCAAATAAAAAGGATATTAATGAATTTAAAAAGAATTTGTCTAATGATTTTAACATGAAAGACATGGGAGAAATAAATCAATTTTTAGGCATAAAGTTTGAATACGATAGAGATAAAAACGTCTTAAGTATGCCTGCTGATTTTCTCACGAAAACCGTCTCAAAGATCAAGCAAGAAGATTGTATGAGAAGACTCAAGCAAATGAATTAATTAAAAAAAAAAAAAAATGTTTATATTGTAAAATTGTATTTATTTATATTTTAATTATTCACTTGAAGGGGGTGTGTTAAAGTATATTAAAGTTGGTAACCCTGCACCTTCTTACCTGTATATATATTTATAGTATGACCTTAGAGTAAATGTTCACCTTGTATTAAAAACACATTCAAACTCGAACAGTGCATTTTCATTAAACACATTTAAAACTCCAACACTTGTATTTATACATTCTAATTAATAATTGTAATTCTCCAGTTAACTTTATAATAAATATTCTTTTTATCTAAATAACTCTTTTATTATCAAACCTTAAAATACATAACATATTGGTGTCAGAAGTGAACAAAACTAAAAAAAAAAAAAAAAAATTGTATCATCTCGATTAATTTGTTCAACCAACGCATTTCAAAATGCCAGATGAAACAGTAACGCCTGAATTACTTCAAACCCTATCAACATTGCTGGCTGAAGCTTTAAAAAAAGCAACAACATCAAATCTACCAGGTCAGTCTCAGCAAACTATACAGCCTCGACCACCGCCATTTGCAATAAGCGAATATCAATCAACCGATGAATCAAGTGTCGCCGATTATTTTAAAAGATTTGATTGGGCTCTTAATTTGAGTAAAATTACTGAGGATCGACATGCTGATTATGCTCGAGTGCATATGGGTCCTGAATTTAACACTGCTTTAAAATATTTAGTAAGTCCTAATGAACCAGAGACCATTTCTTATGATGATTTAAAAGAAACGCTTATAAAACACTTCGATAAGCCAACTAATAAATACGTGGAAAGTATTAAATTCCGGCATATTGTTCAAAAGAAAGGAGAAAGTGTCGCCAACTTCGCCTTACGTCTAAAACAAGGTTCAACAAAATGCGAGTATGGAGATTTCGCAGATCGAATGCTGATTGAACAACTCTTACATGGACTTGAGTCAAGAGAAATTTGTGACGAAATAATTTCAAAAAATCCACAAACTTTCGACGCAGCCTACGAAATCGCTCGAACGTTGGAAACCACACGTAAGACATCGAATGAAGTTAAGGACAAAACGCATTTGCCAACCGAATTAATGAACAAGTTAGATTATAGAAAACCAAAATTAAAGAATTCAAATAGATATCAACCACTTTCAAGGTCAGTTTCACGTGAACGACAACAGTATTCCCAAAGCAACCTTAGCTTTAATGATAAAAAATCGGTGGGCCTGAAGCCATGTTCAGGATGTGGAGGATATCATCCACGAAACAAGTGTCGCTTCATAAACGCTACTTGTCACACATGTCGAAAAAAAGGGCATATTGCGAAAGTATGTCGCGCGAACAAAAAAGAATCGCCAAAAACAGAAGAGGAATCACCTACAGCAAAAGTTTACGTCTTATCTAAAATAAACCAAGTAAACGAATCATCTAGCAAACATATAATAGCAGTAAAAATTGATGGAAAGAGCTGCTCAATGGAACTCGATACAGGAGCTCCCTGTGGAATAATGAATATAAAAAATTTTAATAAAATAAAATCCAATTTTATTCTTGAAAAATCGGATCGGAATTTCAAAAGCTATACGGGACATCCTATAAAATGTTTAGGATTCACCACAGTTAACGTTGGAATTGGCAAAATTACCAAGAAACTAAACTTATATATCATTGAGGGAGATTTTGATTCACTTTTTGGACGAGAGTGGATAGCTCCATTTGCCAGTGAAATAGACTTTGTCAAGTTATTTTCACAAATCAACACATTGGCAACTTCAAAACCCAAGATCTCATCAGAGCAAAAATCTCATCTTAATTCTATTTTATCAAGATATTCAGATATCTTTGGCGATGTTCCAGGGAAGTTAACTGGACCACCAGCTACACTTCATTTAAAGCCAGACTCGAAACCAGTTTTTGCACGAGCTCGCGAAGTACCATTAGCATTACGTGCTGCTTACGCTAAAGAAATTGATAAGAAAATCACAGCAGGTCTCTACGAAAGGGTAGATCATTCCGAATGGGCATCAACCACACATATAATCGCTAAGAAAGATGGAAATTTAAGAATAACTGGCAATTATAAACCAACTCTAAATCCTCGATTGATAATAGACGAGTATCCTATCCCGAAGGCAGAACACATTTTTAATAAAATGAAGGGAGCAAATCTTTTTTGCCATCTTGATATAACTGATGCTTATTCACACTTACCTGTTGATGAAGAATTTCGACACGCGTTAACCTTAAATACGCCAACTCATGGTCTTATTCGTCCAACCAGAGCAGTATATGGCGCAGCAAATATTCCCGCAATCTGGCAGCGAAGAATGGAAACAGTTTTAAAAGATCTCCATAACGTCTACAATTTTTTCGATGATATCATTATCGCAGCAAACGGATTTGAGGAACTTCTTTCAAATTTAGAAGCAACTTTAAGAAGATTGAAAAGTCATGGACTTATCCTAAATAAAAATAAGTGTGTTTTTGCTTCACCATCCATCGAATTTTTAGGTCATAAAATTGATTCTGAAGGCATACATAAATCCGATAAACACATAGAAGCTGTAAAGAATGCTCCTAAACCGAAATCGCAAGAAGAATTGCAACTTTTTCTCGGTAAAGCTGTCTATTACAATTCTTTCATCCCGGATTTATCTACGAGAAGCCGTCCTCTCCGTGATGTTTTAAATAAGGAAGTTTTTGTCTGGACAAAAGATGCTGAAAGAGCATATCAGGATATTAAAACAATACTTATTTCACCGCAAGTATTAATGCCATATGATCCTAGCTTGCCTCTCATACTGGCAACAGACGCCAGCAAGACAGGATTAGGTGCTGTGCTCTCTCACCGATTAGAGAATGGTGACGAACGACCAATAGCCTATGCTAGCCGTACCCTGAGCACCACAGAGCAGAAATATCCTCAAATTGATAAAGAAGCCCTTGCCATCATTTGGGCGGTACAGAAGTTTTTTTATTACCTATATGCTCGCCATTTCACACTTATCACAGACCATAAACCGCTAACACAAATCCTGCACCCAAACAAGTCATTACCAATATTGTGCATTAGTAGAATGGCCAATTATGCAGATTATTTGTCGCACTTTGATTTCGAAATAAGATACAAACCAACGAAACTGAACGTGAACGCCGACTACTGTTCGCGTCTTCCTCTTCCTCGAACTGAAAACACCATCAACAGCGTTAACATCTCCGAAGAAGAAGAGGAAGAAGATGAGTTTGGTTGGTTTGTTCTTGGCCAAATAAAACAATTACCGACAAGCGCCAAAGACATTGCTCGAGAGACTCGTAGAGATGAGCATCTAGGAAAAATCATTCAATTGCTGGAAAAGGGTCAAGAGTTATCACGTCATAATTATAAAGCCCCAGAAAATAAATACACAGTGTCTTCAGGATGCCTTTTATTCGAACACCGTGTTGTCATTCCACCAATCCTGCGTCAAGCCATCTTAAAAGATCTTCACGCTGCACACCTTGGCATAGTGAAGATGAAGGGAATGGCGAGATCATTCATCTTTTGGCCAGGAATTGATGCCGATATCGAAAAACTGTCTCAGTCATGCGTAGAGTGCGCGAAAAACTCGAATATTCCTACCAAATTTAAAGACCACCATTGGGACTATCCTAAAGGCCCGTGGGAAAGGGTCCATTTGGATTACGCCGGACCAGTTGCCGATACCATGCTTTTGGTAGTTGTCGATGCATATAGCAAATGGTTGGAAGTCATACCGACTAATTCAACTACAGCGGCAGCAACGATAACAATCATGGACAAACTATTTACAAACTATGGAGTTCCCATAACCGTTGTAACCGACAATGGACCTCAATTCGTCTCAACGGAATTTCATGAATTCCTACGTAACAGTGGAGTGAAATACCACAAAAGATCTGCTCCATATCACCCCGCAACTAACGGACAAGCTGAACGTTATGTGCAAACAGTCAAGAATGCACTCAAAGCCATGTCCACCACTCGTGAATCGCTGCAAAGGAATTTAAACGTAGTTTTAAGGCAATTCCGCAGAGCACCTCACACCGCAACTGGACAATCACCATCAATATTATTCCTAGGACGTCACATACGAACACGCCTAGATTTGGTCAAACCCGAAAACATAAGTATCACCATTGGAGAAAAACAGCGGGCAGAATTCATACCTCGATATAGAGAATTTCATGCTAACCAAGATGTTTATTTCCTATCTGGTAACCCTCGTATGGATAAATGGATTCCAGGACGTATTATAAACCGCCTAGGAGATCTACACTACGAAATAGATTTCAACAATCAACATTATAAACGACACGTCGATCAGATCAAAAAGCGTGAAACTGCCGAACCTTATCAACTCCATTCAAATCCACAGGACCAACAGCGCAGAATTCACTTCTATGACGGACAGCACCGTGACTCTACCACAATACCATCTGCTCCTTGTGTTCCGCCCGAAGCTCCACAGATAACGTCACAGACTCCAAGGCAAACACAAGTCAGAGCCTCACTGCCGGGAACACCGCCTCAGATGCCGCGTCGATCACATCGGCAAACGCATCCCCCAAGACGTTTCTCACCGAGTTAGAAGAAAACAATCCTACCCGGGGGAGGAAATGTTGTATATTTAAATTCCCGCTCACAATACTTTTCTAACTTCACTTACCTTAGCAACTCATATCATTCTCTCCGCTTATATATTCACTCATATAATGGTTCTCTGAAATGACTTACCTTGTATTTATACATTCTAATTAATAATTGTAATTCTCCAGTTAACTTTATAATAAATATTCTTTTTATCTAAATAACTCTTTTATTATCAAACCTTAAAATACATAATAAAGGTTTCGTCTATTGTTGCCTGTAGTTTGTTCTTTAATTTAAGTTTACCTTGTCAGAATCATTACTAATTTGGGAAGATATTGGAAGGGATGTTTCTTTCACAACTTCCATATCTTCTGAATCTTGTAGATTATCATATGTGAGCCGTTTAGTTAAGCTTACAATTTTTTTAATGATTGAAAGTTTGGATATATGTTTAAATAGTTCTCCAACATCTTGTGAGCCCTTTTGCAGATACTGAAGTATTTGAGATAATTCAGTTCGTCGCAGCAAAATTCGAGTTTTTAATGATTCCAATAATTGTAATGAGATTTCAGATTTTTGCTGGGAAAGAGTTTCTAACATAAATTTTAAATTTAAAAAATTTCTTGTAATTAATTAATATATTTATTTTAAATCAGATATATATTGTGCATAAATTCAATTTTTATCAACTAATGTAATACCAAAATACCGGTATTTTTACATAAATACCGGTTTTGAATACCGGACAAAAATCGTCCGGGATCCCGGTATTGTAAGCCCTAATATTGACTAAGTGAAGTTTGAAATGCGTTTCATTTGAGATCATTTCTTCAAAAATTGTTGTTGCTCCTCTGCGATCGGATATTTTTGTTTCATACAGACATACATCAATATCTTAGTTGGTCTTAATAGGTTACCCTTTATAATACAAAAGACAATTCAAAAGTGAATGTTTGTTCCTAAACTTTATTTTATTGTTTCAGATTATCCAAACGACTTCGTGAAGATTTCTTTATGAGTTGTCCATTTCAAAAACTAACCTCATGCAAATGGAAACATAGAGAAACTCATCTGAGTTCTCATCTATTGAATGATCATTCCACACAATTGATTGAAAGTGATACATTTTTAACAAATATTCATGATCTCACCACAGACAATCAAATTTGTTCCTTTGTGCTTCACCACCATAGTGAATATCTCCTTTGTCAATTAAGTAAAATAAATAATGAACAAATTGGTTTAAGCTTTTCAGCAATGCCTAAAAAATCATTTAGTGTCTTAATTACAATTAAAAATGTTTCTAATAGAACTCTTCGTGGAATGGTATTCTTCCCTTCAAGTAAAAGTTTAACAAATAAAGAATTTAATTTTTCTTGGAATAGGATAACACCAGATATTGAAAATAGAGAACTAACATTGAATTTTAAATTAAAACCAATGTAAAAAACTTTATTTATTAAGTACCAGATTTTATTTCGATTGAATCAGAATCGTAGCGTTAATTTCGCAAATTTGTAATAGAGAGGCGTGAATCATTTAAATTTGGAGTGGTTCTAAAAATATAATTTGATAATAATAAATAACATTTAAAAAATGTAAACAAAATTTTCTATTTGATAGGCTTGATAAAAATCTTTTTGGGAAGGGTCAAAATTGTTCACTACGTTACTGAATTGAAAAAAATCCTTTGATTAATCCATTTTACTACTAATATATTAAATTATTTTGAAAAAGGATTTAATTCAAATGTATATGTACATATTTAAAATAATTTATATATTGAAAATTTCTGTAAAAATGATGTAAAAATTTTTTTTTTATAAATATTTAATAATAATAGGGAATAGTTATTCTTGGTATTTCATCTTTAATTTAAATTCATAATAAGTATTTATTAATCAAAGGATTTTTCTTTATATATTTATATATATTTATGTAATAATAAGTTATTTGATGTATATTAACAATTTATAATAATAAAATAATTTATTAATGTATAAAATTCTAAATAAATATAGATTTTGTTTATATTTGTTTGAACTTTATTTGTATAAAATCCTAACTGATAGATATGTTAATTCAAATAACTATTTAAGGTTTTTAAAATTATATACATTTTCGTAAATTATAAAAAAAAACAGAATTAACAATCAAGTGCGAAATTTTCATATACATATTACTGTCTATAATTAAGAGAAGAATGTGAAAAAGTGAAATGTAGTTAGTTTTATTAATTTACGACAATTAACATATAAGATATTCCGGTTGATCTGAAAACCCAATCACATTTAATCTAACTTTATATATCTTCTTATCTATAATAATAAAAGCAAGTGTAATGTGTGTGTCTGTTTGTCTGACCGAGCTCTCCAGGCAAATCTACCGCAGGGACATGGAATTTTTTACACGGAAGCACAAAGGGGCTGGCCACCAGACCTCGAAGCCCGATTTTCGATTTTTTAATTAGAAAAATTTTAAAAAAATTATAAAGAATAATTAATAAAAAATAGTTTAGTTACCATACTAGATCATAGGGGCGCTGGTGGCGATAATTTGGCGGTAATTTAAATTCTGAGCAATGTGCAGATAAAAATCTTTTAATATATCTATTGATATTTACAATATCTCAATTGATCTTATTGGCCTTTTAAACTTTGAAAACATTCACATTACGGCTATAATTTAATACTATTAATTTTTAAGATTATGTGAGTAAATTATTTTAATTAAGAAAATTTGATCTCATAATTGGATTTTCACGTAAGATTTTAATATATAATATATTTTTTAATATTATTTTTATAGTAGTTTAGTGTTATGCTAATTTTATATTTTATTTTTTAATTAGTATCAGAGAGAATAATATTTGCAAAGAATTTAAATCGAGGTTGCAATCTGGAAATTATTATCAAAGGGGATCAAAATTATTAAATTATTAATTGTATTATATGGGTGGGAGGCATGGTCTATAACCCTGGGAGATGAGAGTAGATTCAGAGTATTTGAGAATAGGATTCTTCCCAGCATTTATGGGCCAAAGAAAGATGAGGACACCGGGGAATGGCGGAGACTGCATACCAAGGAATTGCATGACCTCTATGCATCTCTAGATATAGTTAGGGTTATAAAAGCGAGAATGCTGGGATCGGCAGGGCACATGCCTAGAATGGGAGAGGAAAAATATATTGGTGGGGAGTTCGATTGGAAAACGTCCGTTTGGAAGACCAATTGTGAACAGGGTGGACAATGTAGGAAGGAACGTGAGAGAGATGGGACAGGGTAGGAGTTAGATGGTTATAGCTCAGAATAGGAACACTCGGGGGGGGGGGTACAGGGGGCGGAGCCCCCGTCTAGGTGTGGAGAGCGCCGAAGGCGCTCGAAGCAGCTAGTAAGGGAATAAAGAGAGAAAGGAAGTAGAATTTGATCACAAGCTAGATTGATAGCAACTTAAGGAAATTTACCCAGGTATTTCCCAAATCTCAAATTAAATTAAATTCAAAGGCCTAGCTAAACATGCATTAAGGAAAAAATAATTAATGACAAATACATTAACACTTCTTTGTCTGTAGCTGAAAGGGAATCAAGAAGGAAACAGAAAACCACCAGACTTGTGTCCACATGAGGTTTCTAAAGGATAATATATTATAATATAACATTATATTTTAATCTTAAGTAAAAATCTAGTGTTTAGTTTTAAACAATAGAACTATGAAGATATATATATATATATACAGAAATACACAACAATATTTTAGAAATACAAGTGTAAAATTATATAATGAAAATTAAAAAAAGAACTTTTAGGGTATAATTTTATAACAATATATTTAAATACAACAAAAAATTTGAAACAAAAATAATGAACACACTTAGAAAAGAATTCAATAATAGTCACATTTGATAGAAATATTCTCTTTTTATTATTGTGCGTATTTTTTCATCATATCAACTGGTACAAATACACAAAAGTATATAGTCCTAAAATCTATCACAACCATCACTCAAAGAATATACAAGTTAAATAAGATAATTATTATAAATATATATAATCCAATGACATTAAATAAATAGTTTTCAAGAATTAACATAGGAAAACTATAGCTCTTTGGTCGATTCCTATGTTGATCTAATTTGCTTTTCTATAAATAATCCAGTTTTGGTTCAAATCGTTTAAATTTAACAATTTAAATCTCGATCAAACCAAAATTTACATTAAAAAGAACTTATGTAAATGAATTATTAAGGTAAAATCTATCAAGTTATTTTTTAGATAAAAGACAAACTTAGTTCAAATAAAATCATGTATATTTCAAATAGATAAAAAATTGTCAGTTGAATGAATTTCTTTTTCAAACCATTTGAAAGTACACTTCATTAATTAAAAAAGTATGTTTTTAAGGAGTGACCCAGAATCTCGAAAACAATCATTGATTATAAATGACTCTAGAAATAAGAAATATCGAATTAACATGTATATTTTATAAAACAGTTATTATTAAAGATTAACATGAATATCTTTTATAACATTAACAAAACTTTACATATCATTTAACTTATATATCAATATATAAGAAATAATAAATTATTGGAATGAAAAAATTATATCATCCAAAAATCAAATTTAAAAATTATCTTTTGAATATTTTTATAAAAATATAAAATCACTTCAAAAGATAAAATTATTAAAATTAAAATAATATAACGAGTCAAAATATGTAAATTAAAGGTCACTATGAATATATGGAAGAAAACTAATATCTACCTTGTATCGAATAGATAGGTATGAATACATTTACTTCTTAAGGATAAATACATATATAATTGATACATAAATTTATGAGATCAATAATTAAGAACTTAAGAGAAAATAAAATTTTACTTTAAATAAGCATATATATAGATATTAAAATACTAAATATTTTGTTTTATGAATAATTTTGTTTTAAATGTTAAAAATAATTTAATGAAAAAATCATTTTATTTATTATTTTAAAAAGAAATTATTTATTTGTTAATGGAATTTATAGGTGTGAAAGTTATTCTATAATTTTTGACATAAATTACTGTATTTTTAATTAATATAAGTAAAAAAAACAATTAAGTACTAAAAATCAAATAAAAGATACTCTTTTATACTGTACTGTATTTTAAGTAACAGAACAAACTCTCATATTCTCTACTAATGTGCATAGTAAATTTTTTACTTCTATTGTCGAAACATTGCATAGAAAAATATGTAGTGATGTTTAAAAAACATATTACATTTTGATCTCTAATTTCAAATTCTTATGTTTCATAAGTGGTTTAAAGCTGCTTTTAAGTTCTTAGTTAATTATAATTTTATTTTATATTACAGTGCAGATAATCTTTTATTTTTTGATGTATATTTTCATTTGTCTTTCAATTTTTACTGAACAATGTAAAAATGTATTAATAAATTTATTTGCCGGATTTTATATAGGTACATATATAAACATGAGTTTTAATAAACTATAAAATAATAGATATCTATGTTAGCTTATAATTTTTAATTTTAATTTCTTTTTATTTTATTGTATATATATAGTAGGAAATGAAAACAAATAATTTTTAAAAATCTCAAATTATAATTTGAAATTCGATTCTATCAACCTAACTATATTTTTTTTATAATCAGTGGAGTAAGCTGATAATATCGAAATGTTTTTATATAATATGAGAATTTAATTATTATAATTTTCTTTGTAATTTTTATAATACTTTTTTTTAATTATAATAATATTAAATGTTTGTATATATATTCAGCATTAAAGGATCATTTAATTAAATTATGACAATGAATTCTCTACGAATATTTATGATTAGCTAAAAATCTTTTTTTCTAAAAATCAATTTATTATTACTATTAACAAATTAAGACCTACAAATTTAGGAAATATAAATAATGGTTACTTTTTTAAATTGTTTTAAATGAAAAAAAAATGATGATAATAATAATAATTAATAAAAACATACGTAACTAAATGGATATTAAATTTCAAATCTCACACTTTTTAGATAATATATACAATTATTTTACATTAGTTTATATATAATTTTTAAGATTTATAAAAAACCTTTTATAACAAAATGTTTTTAAATTACAATACATATTAAATTTTTTTTCAATTTAAAAAATTTCAAATAATGTTGCTCCATTCATAAATGCATATATACATATATTATATTTAATATAGGACCGACATATTTGGAATGTGTGGTACATACTCGCGCCTAAGTGGAAAATGTGCTTAAAAAACGTCACAATATCCTTTTCAGTCTACATCCTTTATATATAGATATATATATATATATATATATATATATACATAAATTATACGAGGGAAAGGGCAGGCGTAATTGAACACACAAGAAAAACATTAATTGCCGGACCTGTATAAATATAAATATAATTATAGATATAGATTGAGTATATATAGTATATATATATATATATATATGAATTGTTGATTCCGGGTTTGAAGGGAATTTTGAGATTCTTATTCTTAGTGCTTGTAAACAAGAGTCAAAGTTATTGCCTTTCTAAGGAGTCTAGGTTTCAAATGTTGGACGGAAACCAAAACCTTAGCTTGTCTAAAAATTAAGTTGAGGGTCAGACCACATTTGATGGTGTAATTAGCAGTGTTAGTGCCGCCACTAATTTGGACTTTTAAAAGATTAAGTCAGAAATTACAGATCGTCCATTGAATCCAAAATACCAACTATGACTTGATTACACAGATTAAACCCAGAATTCCAAAATTCCCCTCCCAAAACTATTTGGGAAATGGCGCCAATATGTATACTGAAACGTCACGATTCAAAATCAACGACTAATAAGGAATCAACTTTTTATAATATAAATTTCCAATTTTAATCGAATATATATATATATACAAATTAAAAACTTCAATATTTGGTGGCGTGAGGAATTGCAGAATCCCGATTAATAAATAAATATAAACAAAAAATTTCGGGTTTTCGAATAATATAGAATTCATATAAAAAAGTATTTTACATAAAGAGAATAAATTGATAATTATTAAATACATGAATATGTTGATTATAAAAATCAACTATTTTTAGAATTATTGCAAATTTAATTATAAAAATTTATAATTTTCATTTTTTAAATTGTTTTTTAGCAATGTTTATGTAAAAAAGAAAAATAAAGATTCGAAACTTCTCTCTCTTTATATATATATATATATATATATGTATATGTTATAGAGCTTTATAAGTTGATATCAAAAATGTTTACTTTCTAGAAATATTACTAATTGTTTTATTTGACGACAAATTTTTAAGTAACTTTCAAAAAGCAATTTATTTTGTATTGTATTACACATAATTTATATTATATAAATATTTTGGAAAGGGGAAGATATATTATATATATGTAAATAGAAATATTTTTATTGCAACATTTTCTTTATTAAACAAGACTTTGAAAAGTATTCAACATTAAATTAAATTAATCTTATGTTTAATCAAAAGAATTGATATTTAGTTACAAGATCTAGAATTATAAAACAAATTTGATTTAATCAATTGTAGCTTTAGTTTTGGATAATCATAGACATATTAAAAAGTTAGATTTTACATTGAATTTATGTATGCATATTAATAATATATGTTAAAAACTTTAGTTTTCATTAGTGGTGTTAAATTTATAATGAAACTATTGAAGAATATATTTTTGAAATATATTTAATAAAAATAAATATAATTCTGAAGCAAAAATTTAGAGAAGAACTAGATTTCGATAAGGAACATTTATGGAAGTATCGTTATATACAAGACATTTAGAATATGTAGTTAGAGCAAACATTTTAACACCAATGATGCTTAAATTGATTAAAAAATTTGTTTTAAATATTCTAATTGATTGAATATCACTTTTATTATGTTTCTATTAAAAGAATAAATAATTTAAAAAAATTGTTTCTAAAAAATTAATTTTTTTGTATAATAGCACCTTTTAAAAGTCTTGGTATAATAAATAATATTTATAAATATGAGCATTATGAAATATTTCTTTTTTAATTAAATTTTATATTAATTTATGTATATGTATAATAAATAATAGTTTTTTTTATAAGTAAAAGAAAAAAATAATCATTTATTATTAGATTTGAACTCATCTCATTCTTAATTGGCACTTAGCTAAAATGCAATTATGGTCTTTCTAACGCCAAATGAAATGGAATTAGAAATAAAACTTAAATAGAAAAATTTTAATACTAATCATAATATTTGAAAATTCACCAAACAATTTTAAAATTAAAAACTCTCATCAGTTGCCGTAACGTGAGCAATTAAAGATGGGTAAAAAATGTCATTTGAGTGACTCGAAAAGAATAACAGCTCAGTTTCATATACTTATGTTTATACAAATACATAGGTATATGAAATCGCCTATTCTTTAGGAAGAATCCGTTAAAATTCGTTTATCCCATGTTTACGACCAATTGAAAAGGATATTTATAGGACATAGTTTTTTCTTTACAATAAAAAATTCAAATACAAAGCAAAAAATTGTGTTATTTAATCAAGATTTAAAATTAAATAGAATAAGATGACTAAAATATACTTTTAGATACATTAAAAGATAATTTTAAGAAAAATTTAAAATATATATAAAAACATGTATTCATCAAAACTTTATTATTAATATCGCATATCTCTTTAAATAACATCTATTTGCAACCAATTTATTCTTTTTTTGTTTTTTTTTTATTTAATTAATAAGATGAAAGGTTTTTGCATATACTGGAAAAGGCACTCACTACCAGTAATAAACTAATTATGTGAAAAAAACAAGTTTTTGAAAATGTTTGAATTCATAAAGTAAAAAAATGCATAAGCTTTTTTCATATCACGACTTGAAGGCACATAGGGTATTGAAAAATTAAATTATGAGCTGTTATGATTAATAGCACTTCATAATAATGAAGCCTCATATTATGAAGTACTTTACTTTTTTAGAATTGATTTAATTTCTAAAAAATTATCAATATTTAAGGCCACAGGTTGAAAAGATGAACATCTTAAGTTTAATTATTATTCTTTTTCTCAGTAAATAAAGTTTCTTTAATAAGATTATACATTAAAAAAATTGTAATGATTGTTCAAATATTAAAAAATAAGTTATTGACATGTTATATGAATATTATTATTGCAAGTATAAATTTATTAGTTATTTGTGCAAAGAATAATCTAAATTTTTAAAAAGATTCCTTTCCAAATGAAAAATTTAGTTCCCTCTAAGAGATCGATATTTATATGATAAATTGTATTTCTTAAATGTCAATTGAACCAGAAAAAAATATGTCCCATATATGTAGGAAATTGGCCATCCCAGAAAAAAAATTAAAATCAAATAATATAGCTACCAAAAATTTTATTAATTAATAAACGTTTGTAACATGTGCACAGTGGAAAACATGAAGCACATGATTTTCAATAACTTCTGTTGTTTTAATTCTAAAACAAAAAGTTTTATTTTTAATAATAATATTTTTATTGCTTATTTAAAATCTACATATAATATTTAACTAAAATACTTTAGGAAATTATGTTAGTGAAAATCATCGTTTTATTTTATCGAGTTAAATTTTTTGATTACATTTAAATCTTTAAAAATAATCATTATTTAAAATAATTTTAAATTAAACATTTGGAGAATTTTGAAATTTATTTATTTATTTATTATTAGTCCATCAATCTTTCTTCCAGTAGATATAGGAGAAGAGTAGTCATTTCCACTAACCACTACGAAGATCCCCATCAAGTTGAATTGTAGATTTTAAATATGTAATTAAAATATTATTATTTAAAAAAAAACTTGTTCTATATAATTAAAGCGGAAGTTATTCAATAGTGAAATATATGAGTTTCCACTTTTCCACCGTGTATTAAAAAATCTATCAAAATAAATATATATAAATTTAAAAACAAATAAAGTATAAAAAGATAATATCATCATTTTAAATTTAATAATTAAATACTAAATAAAGGTATATTATTTAAAAATAATCGTTATTTTACATAACATAAAATTTGAATGATTATTAAAATATGATCTCTTCTTAAATAAAACGTATATCAATCAAAATTGAAATCTTTATAAAAAATAAACATTTCAAAATTCCATTTCATATTTGACTCAAATTCAAATCTATAGTTTCTATTTTAATAAAAATCTTACCAAAAAAAATGGAATATATTTGGTAGATATATTTATAAATTTCCTTATATATAACAATATTATCTTTTTCGTGCCCAATAAAAATGTACAATGTTGTCTAGTAGTCCGCTTCGACCAAATAACCTGGAATTGTCCAGGCCAAATAATTGTCATTGAGACTTCATTGAGACAAGTTTACGACTTCGAGCTCTGGCTTCTTGGCGACTATTTGTATATTCAAACCAGAGGACATTTGGAATTAATGTTGTATCGCGTAACATTAAAAATTCAGATATTTTCCTAAAAATTAATAGAAAAATATACCATAAAGAATATATGACAAAAGTTTATACATAAATAAATTAAGAATACTACTTTTCTAAATTTGAATAATAAATATAAGATAATAAATAAACGATTAAATTATAATTACCATGAAGCAATTTGTGGAAATATTGGTGTTATAAGAAGATGATTTAAAGCAAACCAAATAGATCCAAATATAATTCCTACAAGAGCTCCACTTAAAACTTGATTCCATGTATGATATTGTAAATATACTCTGTAAAAAAAATTTCAAGAGAATAAAATTATTTAAATCAATATATACATTATTTAATTTAATATAATATAAAATTTATTACCTGCTTATTGTTACTAATATTGCCATAAATACACATGTAGAGATTATAGCTGTTTTCCATACAGTTTCTAAAAATGTATTATTATTCATATGATGTAATCTGAAAAAAAATAAAAATTATGTATTGTAAATAATTTAAAACAAAAAATATAAAAAAATAGTTCACAAGAAAAAAAATTAAAAACATTTTTTGCTTTATAGAATCAAGTAGATAAATACAATATCGAAAATTTTAGTTTCTCATTTGATAAACATATTTTTCAAAAATGATTGGATTTTTGAATATATAATAACCTAATATATTATATATATATATTAGGGTACCTCAAAAGAATGACTTGAATTAAATGATGGATAAATTGACATCCCTTACCTAATAAAAACAAAATAAATAACATAAGTGGCAAAAAACCACATAAATTGAGAATGTGATGAAGGCATTCCATATTCAGTATATACAGAATTTCTTTGCATTGGTCGTGCTTCACAAATAATATGTTTTAATATCAAATTAATAACTTCATTTAATGAAGTTCCAAAAAAAAATGAAATCTAAAAGAATATTAATGTATTAATAAATTTTATTTGAAATGTTTATACAAATAAATAAATAAATAATTATAGTTACTGTGTGTAAATCTCTTCTAAATAATATAAGAGAAACAAAGCCTGAAAGTATTCCAAACGGAACTAGACTAATAATAGCTAAAAGTTTGCCGATCCAATCACCTGAAAATTTATTGAATAATTATAAATCAATATATTGTGATTTATTAAAAAATAAAAGATAAATATATTTTTATTTTTAAAACAAAAATTTAAACAATATATTCAATCAAAACAATCTGATAGAATAAACTCGAAAGGTTTTTGAAGGATTTTAGATTTTTTATTTAAGTAACTAATAATTTTTAACTACATTTAGTTCGTATCTTAGAGTTAATAAAGAGAAATAAGTATATGAATTAATTATATTAAATAATTTTTTTAATTAATCAACAAATACAATTCTATAAATGTCAAATAAATTAAAATAAAGAACTAAAATTTAAAAAAAAAAGATATTTAATATATATATATACATATATATATATATAGCAGCAATCAAATATTTTTTATATATCTATATTAAAATTGAAAATCAGACATTATTTATTAAAAATAATACAAAAGAAATTCTGTATTTATTTTTTCTTATTATTAGAATTTAAATTTCAATGAAGTTAGAAAGTAAGGTTATGTATTACAATATTGTCAATTAAAGTAAGGAATTTATTAAAAATGCATAAATAATCGATTAAATTACCCTGAGGATATTCGACTAGAGTAAGCGTAAGAGGAACCCATTCTATTGTATCCTCATTTGATAAAAATGTATTTGATTGATGTGAAGATTCATGATTTGCTGCCATCTTGATTTTTTCCTTTAGCCGGTCATCATCCATTCAGCGCAAAGAACAAATCGACTTAACATTAATACATATGTACCAATTATTCACAACCCTTAATTTTGAAAATATTTTTTTTTATCTTTTGATATATTATTAATTTTCTTATACATAATATGATAATTCATAATTTTAGATAAATAAAAATGTTATTTTTTAAAATTAAAATTCTGATTAAGATTGAAAATATTTCACTGTTGTATGAAACTATATAAAACAATTATTATTTACGCATTATTCATTAGTGATTGTTTCATAATAAATTTGTTTAAATATATAATAATAAATTAAATCTAGAAAATAGGATTAATAAAAGAAAATACATTTTCTCTTCTGATACAACCAAAGTTGATCTTTTAGTTAATTATTGTCAGAATGGGAAAACTATGCCCGAGGGGGGGGGGGGCAGTTCAAGGATTACAGAAGTCCTGATAGTTTATCTTTTAAATCTAATTAATTTAGTGAAAATAAATATTACATACAACTTTACATTGTGTTATATAAAACATAATAAACGATATATATTTTTTTTCAAAATTACTAAAATATTGTCAACTTTAGTTAATCAATTAATTTTAGTTAATTTTTTTTTAATACGATTAGAATGCCTACTAATTTCCAGATAAATTGCTTATTATTTTATATACCAACATTATTTCAAAACCCTTTAGGTACATATATCATTTATATTTACTTACAATTTTTTCATTTCTGTTCATTTATCAAAAATCTTAAGAATCTTTAGTTTTTAATGAAGAAAAAAGAATCATTTGATAATTAAAAATATATTTTATATAATACGCTTTTTTTAAAAAAAAAAACAATATTTGTTCATCATTTTTATCTTAAATATAATAAAACAATCTTTAGAATTACTTTTAATATCTTTAATAAAGAAAAAATACAATCGAATATAATAAGTCTATTTTAATTAACTAAAACGAATTTATACATATTTATTTTATTTTTACTAAAAATGTAAAATAAATTTATGTAATTTAAATAGGTGAATTTTCAAATCCTTGGCTGCTATAATGTGAAGGAAGCGTACGTAGAGGTTTAGATGGGAAACCAGCATCCCCTGGCACAATGGCTGGTTTTGATTCTATTACTCTCCATCCTCCTTTTCTAGTCCAATCCTAAACAAAAAATTAAAAATTATGGAATTAACTTTTACTAAAAAATAATATAAAAAATACATTAAGGTTCATTGAACTAATCTAGAAATATAGTTTGAGAGTTTGTTTATATACAATACTCAGAGATCAAATCTAACCAAGTTGAAGAATCAAAAATATAAAATTAATTATTAATAAAAAATAGTCTGGTTTATCTTTTTTAAAAAAGAATAAACTATTACATAGTTTATTAATTAAAAAAAAAATCAGAATATATTTTTTGTTTTATATTTAAATTTATAAAAATATACTATTTTAATAGATCATTTAAGTAAACAACTTTTTAATGAGATAAACAGGCAAATTGTTGTATTTATATTTTATTGAAGGATATTTTTTTTATTAATTATACACTAATTAATTAATTATTTCAATATCATATGATTATTAAAAAAAATATTCATTTCTATCTAATTAAAATTTGTTGTAAGATATCTTAATATATTATTTTATTCAATGGTTTTTGTAATGAGCTGTGTCTGATCAATATTTGTGTTGGTGTATGGGCTGTCTGAAGACAAGCTACTTTTGAATGGAACTATTTACATCGTATGTAGAAAAAGTTGCTGAAATTAATTGAGTTAATTTTTTTTATTTAGTATTTATTAAAAATAGCCACCTAATGATAACTTGAGGTTAAAACTGATTTGTCATGAAATTCTATTTCAAGAATAATAAAAAATTTAGATGTTGATTTAATTTAAAATTCTTCAATGGTTTTTTTAGAATAAATGTAAAAATATTGTTATATAATGTATTTGATAAAAATAAATCATTTTTTTTCTTAAAGATTTTTCTCTTTACTTACATTTGCATTGTATTTAAAATAATAGATTGTAGAAAGGATTCCAAATCCAATCATAAAGACTTTACCTACGAGCAACCTTGTTACATATGCCTTATTTGATCCCTGGAAAGATCACAAAACATTTACTTTAACAATTCGATTTATTATATATAAATTGTTATTTTCTATAAATTACCACTTTTGGAATTAGAGCATTTTCAAATAAATCCAGAGGGAATCTATAAAACCTACGAATCGGATTTAAACAAGCATTATAATATTCAGGTACATGAACTGGTTCATTATGCAAAACTTGGTCTTGAATCCATTGTGCTCTCCATTTTCGTTCAAGATCTGTCATGCCATGAATTCGTTCTCTTTCTCGAGACAAACGTCCCTGAATCGGAAAAGGTTTAATTCCACTTGGATCTGGTAAATCTCCTGCCATTTTTTAGAAATTAAAAATTAATGAAATGACAATAAATCATGAACTTAGTTTTCTACAATTTTTAAAGTGTAGGCAACTCTCAAAAATTATCATCAAATCAAATATCATCCAAAATTATATTTTTGTATATTTATTTATATATTACCAACCAATTTAAATAAATTTAAAATAATTATATTCATAGATATAAAATCAATTTATTTCAGTAAAAATTATATTAAAATATTTTTTATTAAAATTTATAATTCTTTTTAATTTTAACTGTATATATAATGTATATAACTATTTTTCTTTATTAATTTATTAAAAAAATATAATCATTAAAATTAAAACAAAATAAAATTTAATATATTAAAATTATATCTGTGATTAAAACTCACAATTTTTGAACTTTTCTGAGATAAACAATATATGTGGTCCACAATAAACACGTGCGTTTCTCTTGTTGGTCAATTTTGACAATTGGGAAACAAATATTTTTATTTTAACTTCTTCACTTATATTCAATAAAGTCATTTAAAAAATATAATTTATTTAATAAAATTTTATTAGTTATAAATAAATCTTCTTTTGTCTATTAAACTCTTTTTTTAAATAGATATTAGTGACAATTTTAAAATAATGTCTCAAGTGGTTAACAATCAAACAAGTTTAACATTTAAAATATTAGCAAAATGTAATAAATCTAAAGCTCGGACTGGGATAATGACATTAAAACATGCTGATGTAGAAACTCCAGTGTTTATGCCCGTTGGAACACAGGTAACTATATATATATAGTTAATAAAATGTTACTTGTTTAATTTCTTAAATCTTTGTTTTCTATTTAAGGGAACATTAAAAGGAATTTTACCTAGTCAATTGGAAAATATGGATTGCCGAATTATGCTTGGAAATACTTATCATTTGGGAACAAGACCTGTAAGATATACGGGGTTAAATTCAATAATTACCTTCGTGTAATTAAAAATAATAATTTATTTACCTAAAGGTATGGTATTTTAGGGTCGTGACTTAATAAAGAAAGCAGGAGGATTACATAAATTTATGAATTGGAATAGAGGACTGTTAACTGATTCAGGAGGATTTCAAATGGTATCTTTATTAAAACTAGCACATATTACTGAAGAAGGTGTTAATTTTCAATCACCATATGAAGGTATTTTTTCAATTTTTCTCTCTAGGAATATCGAATTTTCAATGTCAATTATTAAGTTACATTGATTGAATTATTTTAGATTCCCAAGTGATGCTAAGTCCTGAACATTCAATTGAAATACAAAATGATATTGGTGCTGATATTATTATGCAATTAGATGATGTAGTAAAGACTACAACTGTAGGACCTAGAGTGGAAGAAGCAATGAATCGGTAAGATTAATAAATAATTTAAAAAGCAATTAATAATAATATAACCATATTTTATAATCATAATTAATTATTTTTTTTTATATTCTAAACATAAATTTGAGTTAATCACAATTACACGTACAGCATAATTGTGATTGAATATATTTAATTGAATGAAATTAAACAGAAATACTACTATTAATAATTAATATTCTAAAATTAATTAATTCCGATTATTTCACTTTTAACTAGAACTACAAGATGGTTAGATCGGTGTATTGAAGCACATAAGAATACAGACATACAAAGTATTTTCCCAATTGTACAAGGAGGATTAAATGAAGAACTTCGTACTCAATCAGTGAAACAATTAACACAACGAAATGTACGAGGTTTCGCTGTTGGTGGGCTTAGGTATTTTTTGTTTGTTTTTAAATTAAAATTCAAAATTATTTTTTGTTTAATTTTCTCAAGTCTTCTTAAATTTAATTTTTAATAACATAATAAAATTTGTTAATTAAATTGTATGAAATTATTTTTTTACCGGTTTATTTCATATATATAAGTTTTTATATGAAATTTGATAAAACTGAAATCAAAACATTTAATTTCCATTTTTCAACAAGGCTTCAATTAATTTTTTATTCATTTAATTAAAATTTAATATCCATTCTAGCGGAGGCGAAAGCAAAGATGAATTTTGGCAAATGGTTAATATATCAACAAATCATCTTCCGGAAGATAAACCTAGATATTTGATGGGAGTAGGTTTTGCTGTGGACTTGGTTGTTTGTTGTGCATTAGGTATTGATATGTTTGACTGTGTATTTCCAACAAGAACAGCGGTAATTTTTATTTTATTTTTTTTTAATATTTCATTAAAATTAAAGTATTTTTCTATTAATTGTTTTAGAGATTTGGTTGTGCATTAACAAAAATTGGTCAATTAAATCTTAAACAAAATAAATATAAGAACGATTTTAATAAAATTGATGATAATTGTCCATGTTCAACATGTAAACGATATACTCGAGCATTTTTACATTCAATTGTAACAGTGGAAACAGCTGCTTGCCATTTATTAACTATTCATAATATTACTTATCAGGTAAGAAAAATATATATATCTATGTATATAAATTAAAACTATCGGATTTTCATTTACACGTCTCGGCCAAGTTTAAATTTGAATTAAAATATTATTACTACTAATTTTTCACCATACCATACTTTTTTTTAATTAATTATATCATTATTTTTTTAGCTTAACCTAATGAAATCTATAAGAAATAGTATATTAGAACAAAAATTTCCTGAATTTGTTAAAACCTTTATGTTGGATATGTACCCTGAAAAGAATTATCCAAAATGGATTATTGACGCGTTAAATTGTGTTAAAATTGAATTAAATATATAAAGTTGATAATATTTTGAAATTTTTAATTTTAAAGTAAATTTTTTATTTTTAATAAACAATCGTTTTCTTTTCTCTTTCCTTTTTATTTAAAAAAAGGTTTTTTTCAAGATAAATATTATTATAAATATAAATTAAACAATTTCAGTAAAACTCCAATAATAAAATAATATATGAATATATAGTATAAATAAAGGGAAATTAATTTAAATTAAATTGATTTAAGTTAAATTTAAATAAGTAAAAAAAGTAAATCCATTCAAGGAAAATAGGTTTATTTTGAAATGAAATGGGACCTCGTCTTTTCTGCTTTTAATTTCTTTTTGAATTAATATTTTTTAATTTTTTATTTAAAATGTTTTTTTTTTAATTAAATTAAATTATTACATCTTAATAATATTTTTATATTTTAATAGAATAGAACATCTAAATCTATTGAATTACACATTTATTTATAAATTACACATTAATTATTAAATAATAGTCTTTATATTTAGGAATACATATAACAACACTGAAATGAATAATTTGATTTTAAATGACTAAGTTTTTTATTTTATTAAAAATAAATATTTAACAAAAAATAAAATAAAATAAAAATATTTTTTTCATCAAGTATTTGGAATTAAATTTTAATTGAATTACATAAAATCATCTGAATCATTACCATCAGTGTATTTATTTGTTGTCATATTTTCAGTTTTCATTAAAGTACTATAACTCCTGAAACAGAGATAAAGAATTATGAGGTAAAAGCCGTAAAAGAGATTAATTTCGGTAATTTTTTTTTAAGTTATGTAAACCAAAATTAACTTAAAAATATAAAAGATAATAAAATAATTTTTAAATAAACTTTCAGTGGTTTAAGAAGAACGATCCGAAATGCGAACATAAAAAAATTGATCGATTGTTAAATTAAAAATGATTCTTATTAAGTTTTATCCTTTGAAGTTTAATTTTAGTTTACATATCTTCTTACAAAAAAAGAACTATTGATCTATAGAGCCATGCCTAGGATTTTTTAGGTAATTTATATATTTATTGTACTAATTACCTTAATTCAGCCTCTTCTTTTTTCTTGAGTGCTTCTTCCTTTTCCTTAATTTTAATCTCTTTAAGAATTTTCTTTTTATCTTCTCTTTCTAGTCGATCTCTTTGTTCTCGTTCTCCTCGAAAATCGATTTTTTCTTCTCTCTTTGTTTTATTTAATCGATTCACAATTTCATTTAATCGTTTAGGAACTCTAATCTTACGTACCTAAATTAATATCATATAACTTGATAATATATCCTAAATAATTTTATAATTAATACAACTATTAGAATAATATAATAATAATAATAATTACCTCTTTATCTTTAAAGAATCCTACTTGGCCAACTTCCATTGAATCAGTTTTTTTCAAATTTGACCACATAGTATAAATAATATCAATATCATTCATTTTACTTCCCATTATGCTATTTGCTTTAACTAATTGGCATGCGTCTTCAAGTACAACTGATGGAATATCATCAAGAACTTGTCCCTAAAAATATAGAGAATTTTCTTAAATAGTTAATATTATTTAAAAAATTTAATTTAAAATAAAATATAATATTTTAATTTTATACTAGTTAAAGAAAATAACAATAGTATATTATATCGAAAAAGATAATAATATAAAAAATCACGTTAGAATCTTGATGTTATAAATATTCTCAATAAAAATATAAGAATAATAAGATATTAAATTGATAGTCTACTTAAGATTTAAAATTACTTTTTATGAAAATTAAAATATAGTTAAATTTGCAACAATTATTTTTTAAAATAAACTTACAGGTTTAAGCCTTAAATAAACGTGAGCAGAGGAAACTTTATCCACATGAAACCATACATCTTCAGGCCATCCCCATTTTATAAGATCCTCATCTAGATCATATAAAATACAAATATTCAAATTATATACAAGCTCTAATTAAATATATTAATAATTTACTTACTTTCATATTTATCTTCACCCATAAATAATGTAACAGGTGGCTGAACAACTAAAATTATAAATGTAAAGAATGAAAAAATAAGCAAAAATAAAATAAATGATTTATAAAAATCATTAATATTGTTTATCAAAATATTACCGTTACTTGTGAAGAAAAGTACCATTTTTATTTAACTGATTTAATATACAATTATATTAAAATTAAATTGTAAATTTTAATTCCATTACTTTTATCTAAGCAGATGAAATAAAATGAAAATATCACCACGTTATTTTTATGAAGACATCAATTTAGTTACAAGTTAATATAACAAGATGTCACCACATATTATGCACATTTTCAAAATTTTACATCTGTATAAAAACAAAAATTGAATTTTTTTACTATTTTACTTTTTAATGTTTAACCAATCAATTGTTTTAAAAATATATTTTCAATTAATTAAAAAATTGAATACATAGTTAAATAATTAAAAATAATAAAGAAGATTTCCAATTCTCATACATTTTTGTAGGTACTCTTAAAATAGAAATTATAAAAAAAAAATAAAACTAATCACTATATTAACCAAAATTAATTAAATTTCTTGAAAGTAATTCTTCCAATACTCCATTTCGAGCTATCTTGATTCAATTTTTATTCTCTACATTTCCCTCAGATCTGTTATTATATATAGGTATGATGGTATAGGATGGTCTGTGATATAGGTATTAACTTCTATAAACATTTTTAGTGTACACATTGAACTTTTATAATTAATTTTAACAAACAAACACTTTTTATCATTCTATTTATTTATCTTTTTCAGCTAAAATTCCTCAAATTTTCTAATTCTATTTCCAAAATTTGTGATACTATGCCTCTTTTAAAAATATATATAATTATTGCGCATTATGTTTTATAAATTGAGTATAATTTTTTAAATGAAATTTAAAATATAAAAAAAAATCTTATAAAATTTAAATTTTATTAATTTCATATTTAAATACAAATTAAGTATAAGATATTATATTGTGTTTTATAATCTTATCCTTTAACTTCTTTGTTGATTGTTATCATTAATTATATAATCGTTACACATTATTATTATTTAAATAATTATTTATTAAAATTCATAAATATATAAATCATTTTAATATAAAATCATATAAAATGAATAATTTTAAAGGAAGGAAATTTTTTTATATGCAAATTCCATCTTTAGAAACATTAAAGGCATATAAAGGACTTTTAGATTTACATGAAACTCATGATGGTTCGGCAAAAACTAATTATCATTGGCAAGTATTAAAATGTCGGTAAGTGTTTTAATTTTTCTTTTTTAAAAATAAATAATAAAATTAAAATATTTCTTTAAGGAATAGTATTTATTATTATGATATTATATTAAAAAAATAGATTTTTATAATTAAAAAAAAAATTTTTTCTTAGGCAAGTAATATTTTCCGATTTAAACATACTTTCATCTATTGTTTCATATAATTATGAAGAAATATATATTGTTATTTCTAAAACAACCTATGATTTGGATAAATTAAATGCAATTTTATCAAAATTTAATATGAAGGTAATATAGTATTAAAATTAAAAAATATATTTTTTCAATAAAGCTTTTATTTACATCATTTTGAAAACATTTATTTATTATAAAATAATCAAAAATTTCTTAAATTAATAACAATTTTATTTTAAGGTGTTATCATATAGATAACTCAGGAATTGAATAGGATAAAACGAAAATAGTCCTTTTTTAGTCCTTTGAATTTTCTCTAGTTCTTTAGGTTAGCAGGTTTATAATATTCAAATATATATTCCTTCCAAGAATTCTTCATAAAGTATTCAAACTATTTTATTTACTAGTTTTTAATACATAACATAAAAGAGAATTGGAAAAAGTACATTATATATATCGAATCGAGAGTAAATGAAAAATTATCGATTAGAAAAAAATAGCTTATGAGAAAACCAATAGGAAAATAAAATCAAGTCTGGACGGAGCATTGGGAAATTAATATGCAAAACATTTTAGAATCCCGAAAGCCAATGAAGATTATCGCATGATAAAGACAAAAACAAAGCATACTCCATTAAGTGGCTAGATGTCTGAATCTCTGTAAAGTTTAATTCTTTCTTATATTCGATTTCCATACTGGGGTATCCTTTAGTCTGAGCATAGTTCTTTCCAACTATAGTTCTTCCAACAACGGATCAGTTAAGATAACTCTTCCACCACAAATAAAAAATTATTATTATTTATTTATTTATTTTAAATGAAACGATATTTATATATAAATATATATATATATATATATAATTATTAAAGAGAATTTCTGAAATATAATCTATTGAAAATAATTTTATACAATTCGAAGACCTGGTTTCTCTCAAAGTGGTATTTCAATTATAATTTTGTGTGCTTTATACTTGTGGAGATTTCAATTTAATGTGTATAATAAATTATAACAATAAATTTATATATATTTTTAGTGTTCTCCCGAAATTGAATTGACTTCTTATATATATGAATCGTGTGTACGATATTCATTAAGTGCCAGAATTGCACCATTATGGAATCCTATCGGAGGATATTTAATACAAGGCAGAGATTTTTTATTTTCAAATGAAAAATTAAATGCTCTTAAACTAGATGTTGGAAAAATTAGTAAGATATATTATCATTTTTATAAATAAATATTTTTTTTTTCCAGTATCTATATAGTTTTTGTTTTTAGATAATCAATATTATATTTTTCTATGGCCAATTAATGTTAAATTAAATAAAGTGACATTAAAAGATTTAGATATTCCATTTGATTTAATCGAGAAATTAAATAAAAATCCTGATTTCTCTATTGAAAACTTTAATTCCTATTTATATGTTTTACCTAGGTAAATGATATTTTATTATATGTGTAGATACGTTATTAAAAATAGAAAATACTTTTTTAATATAGACTTTATTAAATCAAATAATAAGACTATCAACATTGCAATTATTTCTTTTTCAGTTTAAAAAAAGGGCAAATCTGGTCTCTTTCTAAAAATATTCCGCCTTCTTGCCCATATTCATCTTATAAAGCATTAAGACGTCATTGGAAAAATATGGTACTTTAGTTTTAGTTCTATAATATTTAGGGAAGGAAATCAAAATATTTACAAATTATTTTAACTAGTTTTCGGATAGAATTGAAATGATTAAAGATGATTAGAAGGGTTAGATACTTCTTATTAAAAAAAAAGTGATAAACGATAATATATAATTTTTTTTCTTCAAAATTGTTTATATCACGAATTAATTTTATTTGGAAAATAGTATGAATAAAATAATAAGATATAACTCTTAAATTCTTAAACTCTTACCGCTCCCTCTCCTTCTTATCTCCAATTGATATCGATATAATAATAATATTTCAAAAGATGAATAAAAATAAATAAAATATATTTTAATTTTAGTATGGTTACAGATTACCAGAAGAACCATTTGATGATATGTTTTACATACAAATTTTATTCCGATATCCTAAACCAGTCTTATATCATTATCCTAATATTTGTTTAAATATCTCAGAAATCATATTTTATCAAAATGTGGATTTTCAAGAGATTTATTCTACATTTATAAAAGATTTACATAAAAAAATGCACCTTATATGCGGATTTTCATTCATAAATTTATGTGAACTTGGTATTGCTCAAATAAAAACTTACGATCAAATTAAGGTAATTTTATTCTCAATAATTAATTTATTGTATATAAAAAAAATAATAGTTTTATTTTATTTTTAGAAATGTTCCATTGAAGATTCTAATCAGAACACGAATTTAATTCCTCTAGATCCAATAATTATTTCAAACCTTTCACAAGTGAATGAAATAGATAATAATATTAGTTTAATGACTCCTCAATATAATGAAAAATCCCAAGATATCTCTTTAAAAAAATCTGATTTCTCAATATCGTTAGATCGGAATCTACCATCTGAACATTTTCCACTGGAAACTCAAAAAAACAATACATTAACGAATCAAGGGAATAAATTACCCCACCTTAGAAATAGAGGACAATTTCGAGGACAACCCTATCCACATGCATTTCCTAGAATGTTATTCAATCCGAATTTTTATCCCTCCCAATATTTAGGACATTCATCAAATGACATTCAAAATATAAATAATACACAATTTTCAAGAATCAAAGAAAATGATTTTGATCTAGAACATTTTATTGCTTATAATAATAAAGCATTAGAACAGTCAAATGGTCTACCACTTAATCTAGTGAGTTCAAAATGATATTTAAATTATACAAATAAAAAAAAAAATAAATAAATAAATTCCATATTTCTAATTTTATACGGGAGTTGTGCTGCGAAATTTTTTTAGAAATGATAGCATAAATGAAACAATACCTCCCTTCCTATTGTCGGTCGGTAAAAATGTATAAGGCGACTATTTAGAAGAACAATAAAACCATTTATACCTACTAATTTTCGTTTTTCATACATTTTCTAAAAAACTTCGCAGCAACCCTTGTATTAGAAATTAGCCAAAAATAATTTAAAAAATTTTCTTTTAAGGTATTTCGTTACCACTAAGTTTTTGTTATTTCATAATTCATATTCCAAAAAATTAAAAACCTATTATATTTTCTAAAATATTCACAATCTTTTAAAAAATCACAATATTCTTAATTCTTTGTGAAAGGGGGGAAGGGGAGTGTGTTTATATTCCTTATTGAAATTAAAAAAATTAAATTTTTTCCTTAATGACTTGGAGATTTGTGAATTTTACTTATCATTCATAATCACAGATAATATTTACATTTTAATTATTCTTCATTTATTTTTTAATATTAAATTTACATATTTTAGAGTATGCAAAATACAAATCTACTTCATTATGCCAATAAAAGCACTTTTAAAACAAAGGAAGAATTGGATGTGTTTGAAAAGGTAAATCAAACACAATATCATATTTAATCATTAATTTAGAAATTTATTTATATATTTTTTCCAATATTCATAATAATTTAAAGAGATAATTTATCTTTTCTATCTGTTGATATATAAATAATACTTTGATCTTTAAAAATAATAAATATAGTGTTAATTTGTTTTAAGTTGATGATTAAAAAACCAAGAAGCAAACCTCAAATTCAAATTGGTCTTGATATTGAACAAATGGCAAAAGAAGGTGATTTGTCAAAAGCTAATTCAGCAACTCTTATTGATTGGTTAAAAAGCAAAAGTGTTTATTGTAAAGCTAAAGAGAAAAAAACAGATCTTGTTGAGAAAGTAAATCAATACTTGGGTATAGAATAATTTTTATTTTTAATTTATTTAAAATGTTAATTATAAAATTTCATTAAATTATTAATTATTAAAATAATTAAATAAATTAACGTTTTTGTTATTATATTTACTTATTCATTAAAAACACCATCTTTTTCCTAAAGAACATTGTCCGTTGGTTAATTTAATTTTGTTTAAAATCAATAATTGATCTTTTAGATTAGTAATTCCGATTTCTTCTAGATTTTCTTTGGTCATTGTAATAAAAACATCATAATCAATCTAATAAAAATAAGTAATATTTTATAAAAGAATATGAAATAAAATACAATTATATATAATTACTTCATGTGCTAAAAATATTGTCAAGAATTTTTCCAAACTAAGAGATTTGATTACTTCTATAAAATGCCTTTGTTCTAGATCTCTAGTGGTAATGGAATTCTTTTTAAAAAAATAATTTTGAAATCTAAAACGAAAGAGAATTTATTCTTATTAAAAATATTTAATATATAAAGTTACAACATCAATTCACCTGATTATCATATTCCTGCATCTTGTCTTCCAATTTCTTCTGCCACGTAACAGTGGACTATTCCTGTTCTTAGGGGAGTTTCGAGAGAGTTTACTAATACGTTTTATTTTGGGACTATAAATTAATGAATTACAAGAGGATATTGTATTGGTAGATTCTAGATTCGTGTTTTCAATAAGAGAGGAAGAATTTAAATTATTTCTATAAATTGGATTTTTAATTATTAAATATGGTGAATTTATTAAATCATTTGATGAGGGATATAAGCGTGATGATTTTGGCGTTAAATAATGGGCAGCGATTTGTGGGGAATTTTTTTTACATGAATGACATAAAGGTGAAGTACTAGCATTCCATGAAAAATGATCAGACTCCGGTGAAATAAATTTCTTTTCAGTTAATGGTCTTAAATAATTGATTAATTCTTTGTTATCGTTCATGATAGCCATATCTAGAGCATTTAATTTTATCTTATTTATTAAATTCACGTCCGCATTATGTTTTATTAGAATTTTTACTATTTTTAAATTATTTTGGAATGCAGCTGTCATTAATGCAGTGTGACCTTAAAAATGTTAATAAGGATTAATTAAAGATTCATATTTATTTTTTTTTCAATCTTTATAACAAATTGACTGAAAAATATTCGTAATTATTTTCTTTTAAAATTATGAATTGTTAGTTGTTTGTTAGAAAGAAGTACCATTTTAAAGCAGTAGATCGAAACACCATAGAGAAATTTTCATTTTTATTAGTATTATATTTGTCTATTTTCGAAAAAATGTTAAATCAAATTAAACATTATTAATTATCTATTTTATTTATCTAGCGTCTAGTCTTATCCGAAAAACAAGCTTTGTTAAATAATTATTTATATTAAGTGTATTAAAACGCCGAATGGTGTAACCCCACTCGCAATAATAATAATAAAAAAAATAGGAAAAACATGTGTGACATAACTCCCTTTCAATTTACGATTTTAAATAATTAAAATATACAAAAATTTGAATTATTGGATAAGATAAACTATTTTTTGTTTCAATAAGTCATTTGTGCCACTCAGAAGCTAAACCGATTAACTCCAATTTTTTAAATTTTGCTAGTAATGTAGGTAATCTGCAAGCTGACAGAAGCTTCTAAATTTAGAAGTCAAAGTGACTATTTTATGATGCCTTAATATTGAAATGCATTATACATTTTTCTGTAAACAATAAACCTGAATTTTCTACAAGCTGTAAACTTGGGTTTCATTTTCTCAGTTTCATTAAATGTGGAGTTAATCGCTTTGGCTTCTGAGTGGCACATTTATTTATTCAAATAATTCAAAAATAAATAAAACTTATAAAATTAATTAAATTTAAAACGATACTATAATAAATATTTACCAGTTAAAGGATCAACATGATTTATATCTATGAGATTTTTTTTTAATAACATTTTAAGATAATGTTTATTATTGAATAAGCTAGCATAAATTAATGCATTTGATTCAATATATTCAAATTTATAATGTGTTTTATAAAATTCTAAAATTATTTCGAATGTATCCGTAGAATTACTAGCCATTGCTAAACATAATAAATCAATGTGAAATTCTAAAATAAAATTAAAATTTTGTATTAATATATTATTATGAATTATTAATAAATATATTAATAGAGAAAATGTTAAAATTAAATCCGTAAATGGTTTTTTTAATGTAAGGGAAAGTGACATATTAGGGGGACCAGAAAGTAATGTCGTTTTTTTACATTAAATTCAAACAAATAAATTTTTAACAAGTTTTTATTTTCAATCAATTATATAATCACCCTCGTTATCAACAACCTTTTGCCATCTAATAAGTAAATTTTCAATGCCGGATCAATAAAACTCAATTGGATTTTGAGCAAAATATCTGGAGATAGCATTTTGCACATCATTCAAATTTTCATATTTTTTAAAAAATGTTGTAGCGATCGGAATAAGTGGAAATCCGATGGCCCAATATCAGGAGAGTATGGTATTCATTAATTTTTTCCAAGCTTCGTCTTGCGCAGTGCGATCATGCATTATCATGTTTCAGAATAACGTCTTTTCTGTTGACAATCGCTGGACACTTTTGAATTAATGATTGATTTACGCCATCCAATTGTTCACAGTAAAGGTCTTCATTCACAGTTTGTCCAGGTTTTAGCACTTAAAAATTAATGACCGCGCGCAAATTCCACCAAATACACAAAAGCGACTTTTTGGGATGTAAACAGGCTTCGAGGCGATTCATTCGTTTTGGATTATCATACAGGACACACTTTTCATCTCCAGTGATCAAGCGATTAAAAAACACTTCTGTATTGTGCCGCTGAAGCAATAGGTTGCATGTGGTGTATCGGTTAGCTTCGGACACATTTGCGGGACCCAATACCTGCTCTACTTACTTTACCAATCTGCTGCATATGTTCTTGGATGGTCGACCAAGGTTGTTTAAGAGTGTTTGACAGTTTCTCGATTGTTTGACACCTATTTACTTCCACTTACGCCCTAAACATGTCATTCTCTAAAGTTGTTGGTCTTCCTGATTGATACGAGTGGGAAAGATCAAAATTACGGGATTTAAACTTAGAAAACCACCTTTGGCATTTACAAACGTCTAATGCACTTGGATAAACATCGCAAATGTTTTTGGTAGCAACTGTTGCATTACTACCCTTGAGAAACTCAAAAAGCATACAATGCCGGATATGTACTTCTTCTGGTATTTGGCTTGCCATTTCACTTTAAATTGCAAAAAAAAATTAGATTAAATTATTTACAAGGAGAAAAGTCACTCTAACATTATTAAAATGCCTTTGTCACGACTTTGAAGTATGCAATAAACTCATAAATTACAAACGAAAATCGACATGCGCAGAAACAACATTACTTTCTGGTCCTATTATATTAACAAAATTGAACTATTAAATAATTGGTAATGAATCATACCATTACTGTTTTCTATATGGATATTATTTTTATAAAATGGAAGTAATTTCAAAATAATGGAACTATGGCCAGATCTAGTAGCTTGCATTAAAGCACTCCATCCAAATTTATTTTTAAAATTAATATTAGCTCCATTTTCAATTAGTGTATCAACAATATTAAAATGTCCATAAGCGCAGGCGACTTGCAATAGGGATTGATCTTCAAAGTAAATAGTATTTAAATCCAATCCTGAAAAAATTAATTTAAATAATTTTTCTTATAAAAAATAATAATAATTCTAGTTATCATTAATCTAAATATTTAATATATAGATATTGAGGTTTAGAAAAAAATAAATGTGAAAGGTTTGAGGCTAGTTAGTAAAAACATTATTAATTAGAGCCATTAAATTTTATTAAACTACCTTTTTATTAATCTTATAAAATTAATTTCAATTAATATTCAAAATCTCCCAAATGCCTTTACTTATTAATATATGGATTCAATGTAGGTATATGGAACAATTTGCAACTAAACCACTAAAATAAAATATACATATTCAAATATATATAGGTATATACACATAATATTTTACCTTCTTTTAAACAAGTAGTTATAAGATCAAGTTCACCTTTTTGACAAGAAATAATAATTGATTCGTCCATTAAGTTTAACTATAAATTAATTAATCCTGATTATCATAAAATCGTTCAGTTAAAATATTCTATATATCTATCACAGTAAATGATCCTCAATAAATATACATATTTCAAAAAATACAAAATAAATATATATATATATATATATATAAGAGAGAGAGAGAGAAAGTTTGTAATGATTAAATTGTCTAAAGGTTTATTCAATTTAGTATTTATAATCGGTTTATAAATTAAATATATATATTAAAATAAAATCACAAGAATATATATATATATATATAATAATATTCCTCAGAATCCGGCGTCAATGTTAATTAAATAATTGAATATTTAATAAACAAAATCATATTTTTCCACCTGAAATATTTTTCTAAAACTAACACATATATTTTTATTTACAAAAATTTTCATTTAGTTATAAATAAATCTAAATTTAATATTAAACATTTTATATCTAATCTAATCTTATTATGCTAGCAAAAATTGTGTATGTATATATATATTTATATGTATATACACTAGCTGCTCAGAGCGCCTTCGGCGCTCTACGCACCTAAACAGGGGCTCCTCCCCCTGCACCCCCGAGTGGTACATAGTATTTGGTTGAAAGTAGTAAAAGGTTTTCATCCATTTTGTTTCAATCAGTATATTACATAAAACATTCATTTCAAGCGGACGTTTTCCAATCGGGCTCCCCACCAATATCTTTTTTCTCTCACATTCTAGCCACGTGCCCCGCCTATCGCAGCCTACTCGCTTTGATAACCATAACTATTTCTGGAGATGCACAGAGGTCATGCAATTCCTCGTTATGCAGTCTCCGCCATTCCCTGATTTCCTCATCTTTCTTTGGCCCATAAATGCTGGGAAGAATCCTATTCTCAAATACTCTGAATCTACTCTCATCTCCCAGGGACATAGACCACGCCTCACACCCATATAATACAAAAGACAAAATAATTGTTTTATATATTTTAATTTTGATTCTCTTTGATAATAATTTTGATGAGATAAGCCTCTTTAATGCATGTTAACAGGCGTTTCCCGATTGCAACCTCGATTTAAATTCTTTTCAAATATTATTATCCTTCGTGATTACATTCAATTTTTCTACATATTCAAATTCTACATTTTGTATGTTAATACTGGTCCTCTTTGTTACTAAATATTTTTTCTTATCACTATTATTTTCAAACCTCATCTCTTTTCCTACCTCGATTAATTTTTCCTCGCTATCTGTAATTGCAATTCACGAATCTCCTATTATATTTAAGACGTCTGGGTAACCTAATATTTTACAAATGATTTCCGCATCTTACTCATTCTTTACTACCTTCAAGACAAATTTGAAGATCAAAATTTGAAAAAGTTTATCCCGATCTATTGAGTCATACGTATGTTTTACTAAAGTCTACAAATAATTAGAGAAACGAAATATTGAATTCTTTTTTTCTAATATCTGTCATAATGAAAATATCTTAATTAATATTGATCGATTTGACCTGAACCTGCAATGATATCTCCTAATAATTCTTCCGCCTATGGTTCGTAAGTATTGTATATGTTATAATAGAGTATAATATTCCTTGATAATTTCATTTTGATATTTTATTTTCATTGCTTGATTTTTATTGAATATTTTTAATTATAATGAAATTTGAGATAATCTAAAGTTAGAGAGACTTGAGAGAATTTATAAAAATAAAATAAGTTGACCTGTGGCCAGGTCCTAACCGAAAATAAAACTATAGATGTAATTAATAGTATTAATTTAAATTAATTGATTTATTTGTTTTTTTATTATTAAATTCATTTATTAATTTTTTTAGATCATAGTTAATTTCCTCCCTTAAAAGAAACTTTTCTAATTCTGTGGCGCTAGGAGAATCGAAAAATATTAGTCGCAGCAAGAAGATTTCGCTTACAGTTTCTGTTCCGTCCAACCTTCATCCAACACTTCTTTTCTCCCAAGTTTCTTGCTTCTCTTTCGCACTCTTTTAGTCACTTGATCTATATATTTAATTTTTTTGATTCATTATAATAAAATTTAAACAAATAAAACTTTTCACTTTGTTAATTTATATAAATTTCAATTTAAACTGATTGTGAGTCATACGCCTTGCCAAGACTCTGAATAATTTGTGTACAGAAATAGTGAATGTTCTTAGCCCGATTTGATATAATTTTGACCAATTTGTCCTAAATCTGAATTAGAAGAAAATTATAAATTGCCTCCTCTTCTAGCCCAATTCATTTAGCCATCCATGTTGCATAAGGCATCTTAATTTCTTTACACTCCGTTTATTTAAGTTTAAAATAGAGAGAGAGAAAGAGTTTCTAATTATATTCGAATAGTCTATATATTATTAATATCAGTATTTTTTTTAATTTAATACCAAGTTGATTTTCACAATTTTCTATTCTCTATGCATATGATTGATTACATGTGTTAAAATTTAAACAAATTCAAATATTCTAATTTTTAAATTTATATACAATTTAATATTATTTTTTATTAATATCATATCAAAAAAAGAGAATTTATTAAAAATTAAAAATAAAAAAAAGAAGAAACCTATTAATAAAAAATTAGAATAGAATACATTAATTTTGATTTAAAACAAAATAAAAAAAAATACTCAATTTAAAAAAGACAAAAATTTAAAACATCTCGTTTATAACATTTGTCTAAAAAATAATATTTTAATTTTATATAACCAAGAAATCATTTTTGCACTTAAACTATAGTTGTAATTAACAATTGAAACAAAAACAAAAATAATATAATTTAGTCATTTTAATTGACGTTTTGAAAATATTTTTGTATTCAAAAAACATTAAAAATAATATATTCTGTTTTTTATATTAGACAATGATAAAATTGTTATACTTCACTTTCAAATAGAAAAGAAGAAATATTCAAATATATAGGAAGAATAAATAAAAATTAAGTTAAATATAATCTAAATATTTTATTAAATTAATTAAAATGAGAACTTTTAGAATAGATTATTTAATTGAAATGATATTTGAATATAAGAATTTAAAATAAAATATATTAATTCTTTGTTTGGGAATTGTTAGAACATGAATCGACTTGCACATCATCCGTTATTTTTTATTAATATCACATCATAAAAAAGAATATACAAAATAAAAAAACAAAACTATCTATCTATCTATCTCTGTGGCTCTACGGAACTCGAAAGCTCTTGGCCGCAGCAACCACACTTCTCCAAGTGTCCCTATTCTGGGCCAAGACCCTCCAATACCTCTCCTCTCCCATTTCTCTCACGTCCCTTCCTACATTATCCACCCACCGCGTCCTTGGTCTTCCAAGCGGGCGTTTCCCACTCGGTCTCCCCCAATATATTTTTCGCCATTATTTCCTCCCCATTCTAGCCACGTGTCCTGCCCACCGCAGCCTTCTCGATTTTATAATTCTGACTATATCTGGAGATGCATAGAGGTCATATAATTCCTCGTTATACAGTCTCCGCCATTTATATCCAGCCCCATCAAAGGGACGAGCGATAGCTCAGTGTCTCAGCTATATATTTTATATCAACAGACCTACTTTTCTATTTGTATGTTATTATTTGAATGGTGATTCGGTAAATCAGGTATTAATATTACCAGCCAAACCCAATATTAATGAATCATTTTTTTTAACTTAATTACCGAGCCGAGGCTCGGGGTCCCGGTACTAGTATCCCAATTGTATGAAGGGCATATTTTAACGGAGCTAGTAATAATAATAGGAGACAAGTAATAAAAGTTAAATATAAAATATTATAAATACAATTTTTTTTTTAAGTTTTTATTTTTTATTAATTACTTTGTATTATCTTTCACTTAAAAACATTTGTAATAGGTAATCTTGAGAATAATTATTTAAGTTTAAATGTTTACCAAAAATACAAAAAGTAGAATTTGTCTTTACCACTAAGTTGTGCAATTACAGAATTTTGCGGGACATTTATTGAGTGCATTTTGTGATACATCTGGTTACTAATTTACACTATTATTATTATTATTTTATCGATGTTGTTGAAATACATGTTAAGCAATTGAGATATCGATATATGATATATAATAAATAGGACAAGCTACATTCAATTTTAAAATTATTAAAAATCAATTTTTCACCCCTACACAACCCAATTTTTTTTATTTACTTTTCATTTTGCTGTCCACGTTTTTAGACAGAGGGCGCTTCTTTACTTAAGTGTCATTTAACTGTCATCTATTTTAGATATTCTTTGTCTAATAGTTTTTTACCGAAAACATCTATTTAAATTTTCAATTTAATCTTCTAACTTTTTTTCAATTCAAAATTGGGTCCTCTGTTAAATATAACAAGTGATTAGTGAAAAAGAAAAGTAATAATGATCGTTGATTGAGTGTTTTCTCTCATGGCCAGACGACATCACTATCCAGAATTGAAGGCCCATTTTCATGCTCCCTTGGATGAAAGACAAACTTTTTGGTGGACGACACAAGTTGATAAATTTCATTTCCCGTCGAAGTGTATGCTCAATAGACAAATCGGACACTAATTCATCAGCATCAACCACAATTAGCAATATGTTTGTATCGGATACAAATTTATTTTCATCGGATTTAATTAAATTGTCTATAATAAGTAGTGAGGGTGCTGTTTGGGTCATTGACGCCTCTCCTGATTTCACTGTTGAAAAATTAAAATCAATGGCATTATGTCGTTTTTACAATCCATCTGAATCCATTAAAATGCAAGATAAATATAAATTAATACTTGTATCAGATAAAAGAACACTAGATAATGACAATACTCTCAATCAAGAATTTCTTAAAGATAATGGTAAGAATATTAAATATTGATTTTATTAAAAATTCTTTCATTATATTTTTATATTATTAATATTGACTCATATTTATTTTAAAAAATTTTATTTATTCATCATTTAAAATAAAATTAATATCAATATTTCTATTTATAACATTTGTATTCTTTGCTTTATTATATACAATTTTGATATAAGTATATATATAATTAATTTAAAATTTTAAATTTATTCAGGTAATCATTATTTATTTAATTAAATCTTATCCAGTAAAATCTATATAAAATAATAATTTATTTTTTATGATTTTAAGATGAGATACTTCTTGTCATTAAACGAACACTCGTCGAAAAAGATCCAATTACTGAAGATAGTCTGCGTGGACCTACTGAAGATGAAATTAAAGCAGCTACTGTTGGACTTGAAGAAAAAAATACAATGAAACTCCGACCAATCGTTGAATGTACTGCTGATGTAAGTTTAAGTGTTTTAAATGTACATATGTTAATATAGATTGTGATTTATATATAAGATTCACATATCTTGATACAATTTTATACTATTTGGTAAATAATTTAAATTTAAAATTTATAATTTTTTCCAAAATATATTAATCTTTCTAAAAATAGCAAACGTGACGATTTTTTATCTTGAATCTGGACAAACAGCTTGTTAACTAAATCCTAATTTCTATCTTGAAAAACATTGACATTAATTATTTTAAATAATATTTTATTTCAAAATTAGTATATAAAATTTTAAGTTAAACAAAAATAATACAGATCCCTTTCTAGTTCTTTACATATATATATATATATATACAATATATATTTTTTTTTCTAGTTTCAAAGCGAAATTCGTAAAATTTTAATATCATTAGTTGAAGCTTCGGCAAGAATTTTAACACCAAGTCCGAATGCTAATGAAGTTTTTGAAATTATAAAAGATCGATTAGAAAACAAATCAAAAGCACAAAGTGAAGCAAAAAATATAAAACAATTAACTGATATGGGTTTCCAAGAAACTGCTGCTAGAGAAGCTCTCAAAAAGAATAGGTAAATTTAATAATTAAAAAATTGATAATAATATCCGTTCAAATTATTAATTGTTTTATTCTTAAAGAAATAATATTTTACTGCTTTTGATTCTAATAAAAGTACTAATTTGGAGCTATAAATAAATAAAAGAAAATATAATATATTTTTCTTTAGTTGCAAAAATGTTTTTAGGAATAATGCGACCGCAGCTTTAAATTATTTATTGGAACAAGGATGTAAACCGTCAGAAGAAGAGGAAACTTTATCTATCCAAGAAGAAAATATAATAAACAAACAAGCAGAAGAACCAAGTAATCGGAAAAAAATATTCTTAATTATATATGAATATTTATGTTGTCTTATTTCAGTATCATTTTTATTATTTGAATTTAGATTTATATTAAAACCTTCCAAATTTTTGAGCTTTTCTTCAATTTATTTATGATATATATTTTCTATAATTAGATACTAAATAATAATATATCTCAAAATTTACTTTTTATATTATAAGGAACAACAATATATTAGGTTGTTTGGCAAGTAATTTCATTTTCGAATATTTAATTATATTTTTTCGAACACAACTTCACAATTAAGTCACATAATCATTATATGTTTGGAGAATTGATATAGAAATGCTTATATGTGAAAAAGTTCAATTGAATCTACTCATCTCATAATTATGAGAGTAATAAGTTGCATTTACGTCAATTTTACTTTTTTCCTAAGGAAAAGGTAAAAATCCTGTTAATTCCAGAAAGAAATTAACGGATCTGTATGGAGAAGATGTTTTGACAATACGCGAGTGCCAGAACTGGTTTGCAAAATTTCCATCCGGTAATTTCGAAGATTCAATGGAAGACCGGTTGATACTGAAAAAGACGATAAAGGCATTAGTTGATTTTTCGCACTGTAAAACATTTACTTTAAATGAACATATTAAAAAAAATCATCTGGATTAGTTTTTTATCAGCAAATATTTGTTTATTATACGAAAATTGTCTTTCAGTTTTACAAAAAAAAAAAAAAAACGAAATTACTTTCCGAACAACCTAATTTTTATAAAACCTTAGTGCAGCGGTTTCCAACTTGTGGAGCGCGAAGGAAATTCAAGTGCCCGCATACTTTTGAAAATTTTCGAATTTTTTTTCAGTATGGTTCTAAAAAAAAAAAGTCAGATGACTTTTTACCATGACCCACCCCTGTTCCATGTTGTTATATTATTTCAGAAATGTGTAAGGGGGCGCAATAATTTTTTTTAGAAAATGGGGGGGCGCCGGTACAGATAGGTTGGAAACCACTGTGCCTTAGTGTTTTAGAATTTTATATGGGTGAATATAATTATAATTTGAATTGTTTATTTTTAATTATGATTTTTGTCTTTTAGAAACTAAACCAACAGCAGAGACAGTAACTCAATCAGTTCAAGCACTTTTAGAATCATTTCGAGAATATAAAAGACAAGAATTTAAAGCCAATACAAAGGCTTTGCAAAATTTAATTGAAATGGGCTTTGATGAAGAAGATGTTCGAGATGCTTTACGAATTACTGGAAATAATCAAGCTTCAGCAGTAAAAAAATATATTTCATAATATAATTACTAATTAAAAAAGTTCTTATAATACTTTCGATTAGTCTATTACAAAGCTACTAAGCTAAACTTTATGCAATAGTAAAATTGATTAATTCCTATTACTATAATAAAATCAGTATGATTGGCAAAAAGTTATTTAAATCCTGCACTATTTTAAATAATTTCCAAGTGAATGTTTTGTTCTACCGAACTTTGTTTTATTTTATTTTTCAAGTTGATTTGTTTTATTTTAAGATTATTAAAATAGAATGACAAACATTAGTAATGAATAAAGCCGAAAGAACTGCTCGTGTTTTTTGTTTTTTTAATGGAAAATTGTATCTGAAAAAATCGTAAATGGTATTCAAAATTTAAAAAAATAAATTTTAATCTCCAAGACACATTATTTTGAACGTCGATGAAGATTAAACCATCTTCTATACAAAAATTTATGTCAAACGCTATGATTCAGGAATTAGATCTTGGCTGGGTGAATTTTTGATTTGAAATCAGTTTTCTACCAATATAGGGTATTCATATTCTTTTTGTACGGAGGGAGAAAAGTTATAAACAACAAGCGAGAATACATTTTTGACTAATTAGTTGATAATTTTATTAAAAAATAGTTTTAAACTATGGAATAGATTACAAATCTAATAGTATTTGAAAAATTTTCAGCTTTCCAATAGAATTCTTACTATTAAATAGCATTGTATTTTTATTACTAATCCAATTCTGATTTAATTTGTTATTTTCATTATCGAGTTCATTCCAAATTCCAAAAAATGCATTCTAATAAAATTGTCTAAATTTGTGCTTCTGTACTCTCAACTTTTTACGTTGTATATGAAGCCATTCAATCATATACTTTGTCAGGCTTATAGAAAAATTATTTTAATTCTCTTTAGTTTACAAGCAAAACATTTTTTTATATTTTAATTATTTTAAAAAAGTAATTATTTTGTTTTTTAGTGTGAATGGCTTTTGGGTGATCGGAGACCAAGCTTAGAGGATTTAGATTCCGGTCTTGATCCTGAAGGTCCTATTTATAAGGCTATCATGTCAAATCCGGCTATACAACTAAGTCTCACCAATCCAAAAATGCTTTTAGGTTCGTGTGATATAAAATATTTATATCATTTTTAAGAGAAAAGAATATAAATTATAATTTTTTTCAGCATTCCTTTCTATGCTTGAAACTCCTTCAAGTGCTAATATGTGGATTAATGATCCTGATGCATCACCTGTACTAAGTCAAATATTTAAAACATATCATGCTGAAAAACATGCATTACAAATGAATCGTTTCGTTGAACAACAACAACAACAACGTAATGTTGCCACATCTACAGCTTCAACTGAAAATACATTTTCTTATATAAATGGTGGAGGAAATACATTTCCAAGTACTAGTGGTACAAGTAATCAAAGTATCGTTTAAAAAATAATAATATTAAAAAAAAAGCAAATATAAATTTATATATTACGAGCCATATCCTCGAATGTCCATCCAAAAAAAGGGAAAAAATATAACGAACAATCAAATCAAAACGAAACAATAAAAAAATAATCTCAATAAAAAAAAAGTAAAATGAATTTAATTTAAATAATATATTAATGGAAGAATAAGAAATAAAATAAATACGAAAATAGAATTCCCGAAAATTCATATTTTTTTACATTTCATAATGTTAACTGTAAATCAGGGTCATTTAAAAAAACTTAAATACAATTAATACATTATCCAATTGTTTAAAATAAACAATAATTAAAAATTTTAAAAAAATGTAAAGATATTAAAAAGAAAAACATTGATAATATAAATTTTTATTGCCTGAGGTATTAAAATAATTTATTTTAAAGATTTGATTTTCATATTATTTTAACATAAAATGTTTTGAATATTATTTAACACAATCATGAAAATCTTTAAAATAAATTATATAATTAATATTTTATCGAATTATTCACTTAATGTATATAATTATTTGTATTTATATTTTCTAGTCAATAATTTTGAAAAAAATTTCAAAACAATTGAAAGACCATTGCAATGACAATACTTATTATGTGAAACTATTCATTTGATATTTATTTTTTATTTAATTTCAATTAATTTTTAAAAGATTTGACATCTCCAATGAAGATAATTTTTTTAATATATTTGATTAATATGATATGGAATTAATAAATAAATCTAGTCATTATTTTGAAGTACTATTACAGTGACAATAACACTGACTTGAAACAATTAAAATAAATTTGTTTAATAAGTTCTACCTAGGGGAATATGGGCATATAATTATTCCTTAATTATGAATCGTAAATAGATCTTTTCTTAAATTTATTTTTCCACCATTTTTTAAATTTTTTGAATTATATATATATATCAAGTTTTCATTTTTATAAATTTAATCTGTTATTATTATAAAATATCTCAAGCTAATTAAGATTAATATTATCGGAATGTAGAATTTTGGGAATCTCGCTGTTTAATATAAATAAAATAACAAAAATAAGAATCTTATTTTTTGCTTTCACCTGAATTTAATTTTATTAAATTAATATTATAACACATTACAAAAATAAAAACAAAAAAATATTTTTATGTAATTTATAAAAGTGATTTCCTTTGGGTTAAAAAATATTAAAAGTATTCAAAAACCAGAATAGTTATTTTCGACTGAAAAATTTTAAATTGATTGTACCAGATTGATAATGACGGCAAAACCAAGTTCATTGTTCTCTTTCAATAAAATGCAATACAATTAAATACTTACATGTATAAAAAAATGGATATTCTGAATCATGGTCAATAAACTATTACTTATATTTTATATAAAAAAATTTCTTTTAATTTTAATTACTAATCATGGTTGTCATTATAACTATTAAAAAAAATTTAATTCAAATTCTTTAGAAAATTTTAATAAATAACATGAAATAAAATTATTTTTTAATTATAAGTATTGTTTAATATAAAAAAAAAATATTTAATATTTAAATGAACAATAAAGAAAATTTTATACAAATTTGTATAATTTATTTCAATAAATATTTTAAGAAAACAATAAAAATAAACAAATAAGTTGACCTGTGGCCAGGTCCGAACCGACCGACGGTTTGAAGTAAATTAATTTCCAGATACAGAAATTTCAAATAATTTTAATATATCTATTAATGTAATAAAAAACAGATATGGATACATAAATAATAAATATAAACATTTTTAATTTTATTTTATTTATAATATATATGCAAGACCAGGCTGTGACGTCATGAATGGCTGGATGACGTCATATAATTTTAAATCAAGAAAAAACTAATAAATATGATTTTTCTCGAGGATAAAACCAATACAAAGTGCATGATTCGTGGTGATATATAAAAAAATCTCCTTTGGTGTGAAAATAACCCTTTCCTTCCTATCGTCGATCGCTAATACTACCACTTCCGGTTTCCGGATTTGCACCAAAAGTTGATCAATTCATCCCACTGATGCATTAAGTAAATATACCAAATTTCATCAAAATCGGTTGAGCCGTTCAGGCTGTACACATCTATACGGACGGACAGACGGACAGACATCATGCTAAAAATACTTTTTTCTGTTTAGAAAATGCATGATTCGTGGAGATATGTAAAAATCTCCACATGTGAAATTTGGTGTGAAAACAATACCTCCCTTACTATCGTCGGTCGGTAAAAAAGCTTGAAATATATGTGCCACTCAGAAGCCAAACCGATTAACTCCAATTTTTAAAATTTTAATCTATAACCCTGAATTTCCTACAAGCTGTGAACTTTGGGCTTCATTTTCTCAGTTTGTTTATATGTGGAGTTAATCGCTTTGGCTTCTGAGTGGCTCATAAATTAGATTAAAAATACGTCATTTATATTTAGATTTATTGGAAAATAGTTTAAAATTGATATACGTATGACAAAATAAATTTTAATGTCATTAATAAAAAGAAAAAAAAATAAGTTTAATTTAATAATGCTGTTAATATTTTTTTCATTAAATCCTTATGATCTTTATATTTGACTATATATTCATTTATCTTATTTATTTCCATTTTTTAACCCTAATATTTGTTTGAGAAAATTTAATATATACTTTACAAATTTTAATTTATTATTTATTTATTCAACGAAAAATTAAATATTTAATTATCAAGAATAAAACTATTAATAGGAATCTACAAATTTAATTATAAAATTAATACTTATTAACGTTTAAAGAAATAAATAACTGGATTTTAAAGAGAATTAAGATAGACAATAAATATGTTTTAAAGTTTTATTTTCCTGAGACTTAAGATATTAGGTAAATAAAGAATATTTATTTATATATATATAAATTTGTGGAAAATAATAAAAAAAAATGTTATTTAATTTTTTTTTTCATGTAATTTTTATATATATATATAGTTTATAAATTTATATTATGAAAACAAAAATTGTATAAAATTAAAAATTTCATTATTATATTTATATTTAATTTAAATAATTATTTATTTAAATGTGGCAAAAACTCATTAACAAATTTAGCAATCTCTATTAAATCATCGTTAATTCTACTTTTCAAATTTCGAATATTTTCAATAATAAGCGCCTCCTCTTGTTTCATTACTAAAAGACGTCTCTGCTGAGCTGTGTATTGTTTATTCATAGTCCCCTCTCGAACAAAACAATAATGTCCCTGATACACGACATATACTACATGCTGAAAGTTCAAAGGAAATTTTTAATTATTATAATTGATTCAATATACAGAAAATTTAATTTAAGAGATTCAAATTAAGAATGTTTTACTATACAATTATATGTAAGTATGTAATTACTTTATTATTATATCGTAAATAGATTCATCAATTTTTAATCGTCTTAAAAATTATTTATGCCTAGATGTGTCGAAAAAAACATTTATTAAAATAATGATTTGAAAAGTTTTTAAAATGATTTTGTAGATAAAATAAGTTAATTAATTTTACATTGGCATGTATATATACATTTTTAGCAATGTGAATATTAAATTTAAATAACATATCATATATAATTTCATATTGTTCCGTTGCTCACAACAAATTTATTTATTTAATTTAAAAAGAGAAACAGAAAGTCAATTTAATATATACTAACCAACATTGGAAAAGCTGTAATTTTAACAACAAAATTATTTATTTTGTCAATATCATAAACTTTCTTATTAGAATAGACTACAGGAGTAAAAGTGATATTATAAAAGGAAGGTTTCACTTCAGGAAACAAACATCTATTCATAATACGATCAATACCTAAAACAACAAAAAAACGAAAAAAATATAATAATAATAATAATAAATATTTATTTGGTCTTTGCCTAATCATACAAAATTATACAATTTCATAATTTCTCACAGTTTAACAAAATTGCACAAAAATCAAATACATATAAATAAAAAAACGTTAAAAAAACAAGAAAATAAACAGTAATCCATGTTTTAACATAAAAGCCAAGAGATTCCACTTTCCATCTCACTCATTAATTATAAAACTTCTTATTCTTAGGATTGTTACTATATACTGATAAATATCGCTTATCTGTCTCTCGTTCCCCACATTCAATAGAATCTCCATGTAATTATTTTCGTTCACAGACTGGCAGGTATTTAAATATCTATTCAAATATTCCCCCCTAGCCGGGCTGTAGATAGGTCACTCAACCAATATGTGGAAAAGGTTTTCATTTTTTAATAAATTGCAAATACTGCAATTTTCATTTGGGTCTATCCTATATCCATTTTTTCCAAATATAGCTCGATTGTCCTTGTGCTAGCCACCCTCACGACTACTCTCGAACTAAACAGTAGGAATCTAGGCCACATAAAATGGTTTCTCATCATATCCAATCTGCGGTCTTTTAAAAAGTCTAAATCCATTATCCTATCAAGGATTTGTTTAGAGTTTGACTTAATAATGTCTGCGTCTTGGGAGTTCCATAAGAATGTCATGTCGTTGGATCCAAAAAAGGATTTTATTTGTGTTACCCAGTTGTAATTTTCGTTGGCCCCGTCTTACTCAGATGAAGCAATCTATTGTAACAGATTTTGGGTAGTCTTTCTGAAGGCATATCAAGCATACTTAACCATGCAATAGCACGCTTCACGACAAAAGCTATTAGTTTCGGCCTGCCGAATTCCGCTCGGATGACATAACCCAGAGTGGATTTCTCCAAAATAAAGATGGATTTGAAGAAGTGTGTCTGTGCCTTTTCTATCATGTCTGGATAACGCAATGCCCACAATTCGGAACTATATAGCACAACGCCAAGCACACATGACTGGTACAACTGAATTAGTGTTGAAAATGAATTCATAAAGTGGATCTGATTATTCCTAGAGCGCCTCTAGATATACTAACCATATCCCCAGCCGTTCTAATGTAAAGTCCCGAAGAATAGATATTAATTCCGAGATAATTATATTTATTCACGATCTCCATCTTTTCTCCTTTGTAGTAAAATGTGAAATCCCTGGGCACCCTTCCCGCCCTACGGAAGATCACTACCTTAGACTTTGCAATATTCACTTTTAATATATTACTCCGACAGTTTTCCTCAAGGGCATTTAAAATGAGTTGTAATTCCCTAGGAGTATTTGCAAAATTAGACAAGATCGTCTGCGTAAAATATAGAATTGACCTCTGTGTAGCCGTCTATGCTAAGCCCCACAATTCCCCTATCTTTGAGAAACTGATCCAAGTCCTCTATAAATAATGCAAATAGCAAGGGACTGAGTGACGAAAATATATATATATAACAAAATAGAACATGAATTTTAACAACATCACCAACAGATAAAGAAGCAAATATTAAGGGAAATAAGGGGAAAAAGAAAAGGAAACAGACTAATATACAATCAAAGGCCTCCCAAAAATCAGGGTAAAAGCTCCACTCACCACCCAGGAAGTCTAGTCAGCTCGGGTGCGTTTAACCACAACCTTCCAAATATAAAGTTACATTCTAATAAAAAATATAACAAAAATTCTAACAAAAACTTTGATAAAGATAAAAAATTATAAATATAGGTTCAAGAATTCTAATAATAATTCGGCAAGCTCTATAAGAATAGCAGTTCAGAGGACATACATAAAAATAAATAGAAATAATCTCTTAAATATAGAAATTTTAAATGACAAAAATTTATTCACAAAGGACTTTTTTAATTTATAATAATAATTAATTAGATTTGAAGATTTTATATAAAATAAAAAACAACAGATTAATCCTAAAAAGAACTAATTTAAAAAAATGGAAATTTCTCATAATCCACTACTTCAACTTTTAATTTTGAATTTGTTTTTGCTTTAAATCAACTTTTTTTAGAGTTGGTCATTATTATCTTTTTATTAATATTTTGTTAATTTCATTTTAATTAAATTCATTAATTATTAATTATTATGTATTTTGATTTGGAAGAGGCCTATGCCCTAAGGGGCCTGGTTAGACAATTTTAAAAATTATAAATGTAAATATTGTAAAAATATGTATAAATGAACCATAATAAAAGGTTATAAATAAAAAAATAGATCATGAATATAATTTCAAATTAATAATTACCATTTCGAAAAGCGTCTTTATCTTCTCTTTTAAGGTGCAATCCTTCAATTATAGAATCTTTATTTATACCAAAAAATACATTTCCACCTGAACCACTGTTAAGAAATCCGCAAATAATCTACAATATAAGAGATATACATTTATTATATTGGAATTCATCCCTGCAAATACAACTGTCCTGCATCTTCATTTAGTTTTTATTAATAGTTAATTCATCCTGGGATTTGAATCACATAACCATTTCATCTTTTAGATATAAATTTTTAATTTATAAATATTGATCTAAAAAAGCTTTTTCTTCCTCAATTATTTTTAAAATAGATATCTATATAATAAACAATTTTCTCTTTAATTATATAGTTGTTAATTCCTTGAGGGACGTTTACAATTAATAATTCCCAATTGTAAAATTTTAAAAACTTTATTTTATAATTTTTATTAAATATTAGTCAAAGTATCCTACCGCAAAACAATTAAGTATAAAGTAGTAAAATAAATAAATAAATAAAATAATTACTCACCTGAGCAAGTTTACTTTCTTTTACTTCACTTATATTCTTTATTTGAAATAATTCATTATGCTCATCCGTTCTTTCTTCTATTTTGGAGCCTAAATTTAATTAAAAAACAAAAAAAAAAGATTCCAAATGTTTTACTTTAATTGTCATCTAATTTTTTAATTAATATTTGATTTTTGTTTGTAGGTATTTAATGTTATATTCAGATAAATTTGATAAAAATCCAAATGCACTAGTCACAAGGGTAGAAAAATATTCAAATAATGTTCCCCAGGGTAGAAGTCGGTAACTTATGACCCGCGGGTCACTATTTGATGTAATTTTAAGTGGCCTACCAAAAGTTTAAAGACAATATTTTAAATATAATTGAAATATAAAATATAAATGTTTATAATAACTAAAATGCACAAAATATAACAATATTTTGTATAATGTGTTTTATCATTGTGCGAGTTTCTGTGTTGCAGTTGCACGTCTAGAAGTTTAGCCAGTTTAGCGCAATGATGATATGTTGATAAATAATAATTAAAATAAATGTATTAAAGATTATTATAAATAATAAAAAAACAAAGAAAAGATTACATATTTCAAAATGAGTGCTCTAAAAAATACGGAATGGCTCGAATAATTTATGGAACAGAAAAAAAAATTACGTTTAGTACGTTTAATATTTAACATCAAAATATAAAAATGAATTTTATTTCTAACATTTAAAATTATTAATTTTATTTATTTATTATATGAATTATTTTCACGATAATATTTATTGCATTATTAACTAAAAGTCAATACAAATTAAACTGTACATTAATAAAATGTATGTTGGAAAAATAGTATTCTGTATAGACAATATTCCAACATTTTCATCTCCTTTTATAAATTTCCAATTAAATTTTTTGATAAATAACGCGAAAATCTTTAATTTAATTATGTATCTGAATCATTTTCTTGATTTGCTAATAAAAAATCATTTATTAATTTCAAATATACCAATTATTTTCTATGATGAAGAAAATCACTAACAAGGACACCGCTCAATTAACTTATAAAAATCACGCGAAAATCTTTATTTTAATCGATTTAACAATAAAATAATAATTTTTTTGTTATATATTTTTATATTCAGTGTAATTCATCTATGTAAATACTAGACTCATGGAAATAATTGAAAGTTAAACAAATAAAAAACAAATACAAAATTGTTTCTTAAACAAATTATTATTATTAATTATACCATAGATATAAAAATCAGTTTTATATGAGAGTCGTGTTAAATTTTGCTGAACATCATCGTTGGACGATATTTTCTTAATTAAATTGTTAATATCATCTTTAATATCTTCTCTTAGGTAAGAATGTTTTTGAAAATTTTCTTCCGATTCAAATAATTTCTTCAGAGAATCTTCTGAATTGAAAAATAAAAGAAAAAAAAAGACAAATATTGAAATTTGATTAAAGATTAAATGAAGTTGTTTTTGTTGATGAGGAACCACCGGAAGAGAGATCACTTGGAGATTTATCCGGGTTAGAATTCGTTATGATTTTCTCTTCAAATTCGTTTGAAGAAGAAGAATTAGGATACACGTCGTTATTTAACGAGTCCCAATCAAAATGCTCAGTTACATTGGGTTCTGATTTAATGCCTGATGGAGCATCCCCGTCTCCCAAAGAATGTAATCTTGACTTATCTATTAAATTAATAAATAGATCATTTATATTATTAAACATATATGAAAATATTTATATTATTGTTAATGAAATATTTAATGGCTACATTTTTTTCTATTTATTTAGAAATGTAAATACAGGGTGGGGCAGAAAAACCTATCAGATTTCAAATCTCTTTTTCTCAGAAGAGGGTGCAGGTAGAATAGTGGGGTAAAAACCGTCAGAAAGCCGGTTTTGTGCCATTTGTCAGTAGTCAACATGCCTTGGCCTGGTGGTGCTTTTGTTATTGAGCGGTTTATCGAAAACGGCGGTTCGATAACGGTGCTTTCACCATGGAAAGCTACCGCGAGCGCCTAAATCAGTGTATCCGCTCCCAAAGACAACATTTGGATTATGTGCTTTTCAAAACTTAAATTTAAAAATGGCATAAAATTTGCGATATGTTAATAAAATAAATTTTTTGACAAGCTGACTGGTTTTAATTTCATAACGTTTTGAAATCTGATAGGTTTTTCTGCCCCACCCTGTATGTATATGTAAATAAAAAAAATATTAAAATTTTTTATCTTAATAATTGTTTCATTAAAAAAAAACAAAAAAATAATAAATAAAATATTAATTGATTTTTAATAAATTACAATATAAAATTATTAGATCATTTAGAAATTAAAACAGAAATGCGTAAAAATTAAGATGCGAGTTAAATCTATAAGAATCTAAATGTTCTAAATCTTGATTTCATTATTTTAAAAATAAATTTAAAAGATTAAAAATAAAAAATATAAATTTTTTACTAGCTCTAAGCATTTCAAAAATAATTAATTTAGATTAGTTTGAAAAAATTTTCTTTAACACCGAAGAGAACTAAAATTTGTCATTTTAATGTGTTTCTGAATTATAATTTAAATATCCTTTAGTCATAATGTAATGAAAAATTCAGACACCTTATAAAATTAATTAATTAATTAAAGAAGTTGATTTTTGTATCGCATTTATTTTAGTTTTACTAATTTATAAAGAAAATATAATTACTAAAAAAAATATTACCTTCAAAATTAATATGTTGAACATTACCAAAGTTCTCATTTTCATGTTTTTGTATTTTTTTCTCATCATCGATAGAAATGTTCTCTAAACTATTATTTTTTAAATCTAAAAGAGAAATAATTAATATTCAATAAGGTGGTTTAGAGTCAAACTATTTTATAATTATAAAATAATTAATAAAGGATTTTAAAAAAGTGAAAGTTGGTTAGAAAAGTTATTGAACTACACTTACTAATAAATTAGTAATAAAATACAATTTTTATTTGAATCAAATTATACCTTTTTTGATATCGAGTGATCGAAAAAATCCAGTCATTGATCTCATATTATTATTGTTATTTCGGAAAGTATCTCCTCGATTGTTGAAGTGATTTGATCTAGTTTTCGAGCGATCTCTCCAATTATTATTACTACTTTTATTATTATTATTATTATTATTGTTTTTAGATGATGCTCGAAAAAATCCTGTTCCATTATCAGGATTGCGTTTAATATCTTTGCAATCATTCCGCCAATTAGATTGTCGAACTTCACGCCGGGGTCGATTATTTTTTGTACTTAATTGATAGTTAAATAAAATAAGTTAGGTATATAAATAATTTTAAAAAAAATATTAAAAAAACTATGTGAATGTAAATGACTTACTTAGTATTGTTATTAGGCGTTAAACGATAATTTAATTGATTGATACATTCGGTATTTAAACGTAACCAGCAATCATTTTGTTTACTTTCTTCAAGAAGGATTTTAAATACTGAAAAATATTTTTAGATTATTTGAATAGATAGAATTTGAATAGAAAATCATTCCAATTTTAAAATCTAATCTATACTCTTTATTTTTTTATTAAGTTCGATTTTTATATAAAAGTATTTATAGTGATATGATCTTATTTATTAAATCATACTTAAAAATATATAAAAATCTTAAAAATTGAAAATAATATATAAGGTAAAACCGAGGGATATAACGCACAATTCGGGATTTTACCAAATCTTAAACATTAATACCTATTATGACATGATTATTGGTCTTAATGGTACCTAGGACTGACTGTTCAGGTATTCATAACAAAAATTACAGCTTTACCCTTAAAAAAATAAAAAAGTAAACTTTTCGGTAATATCCCTAACAGGGGTGATGATATTGTGGTGCCGGTTATTGTGGAAGTTATGGTCAAAAGGCCTATTTTTCGAGACAAAGAAAATGCGCCATATCCCTCTGATTTACATTATATATATATATATATATATATATATATATATATATATATTATTTACCTAGGGGTCCATTTTCAACAATAGAAATTGGCAATACGTCGAGTGCCTCGGTGTCTTTAATTAAATGTAAAAGAATTGCTGATAAAAGTTCAATTTCTCGTTTCATACCACCTCGATTACGAACAAGATCATTACGATAGGCAAATGTTAAATATTTTAAACGATCTAAGATAAATAAAAAATATTTTGTATTGTTAATAATTGTTAATATTGTAATAAATCTAAATTTAAATTAATATTCATTATAATAATAAATTTAAACTTACACAATAGTTTATTTTCAAAATTATCGGCAACAAGGAATTTTCTTACTTGAGGACAATTTTTGGTAAGTAAAAATATAATTGAAAGAAATTCAATTCTAATTTCTAATGAAGGATACTAAAAATATAGTGTATTTTCATTAAAGTAAAGAAAATAAAAATAATATTATCTATACACAGAGATGTACTGAAAACCAAGTGAATATCTATAATAAAAAATATTATATCACGTTACAATAAATTGTTTTTGATTTTTATTCGAATATCTAGATCAGGTTAAACCAATGAGGTAGCATTTTAAATGACCCATCAAGTCCAAAAACAATAAAAATCAAAAATAAAATATAAACGCGAAAATTACAATAACGAAAATGTAACGAAACTTTCTTAAATGCATTTTTTCATTATATGTTTGCTGCAGTTGCATGTCTGGCAGTTGAGCGTAATTTGGATTCAGTTTAATGTAGTGACGAATATGGGTTGATAAATAATAATTTAACAAAATTATTTAAGTATATTGTTAAATAAATGAATAAAAACAAATATAAGGAAAGATTATTAATTGTAGTGATTGAGAAAAATGTGATAAACATATAAAAAAAAATATTCGCATAACGTTCAATATTGTGCAATATTTTACTTCAAAACATAAAAATGAAATGAATTTTCATATTAGACATTTAAAATGATCAATATAATTTATTTACTAAAAGTCTGAAAATTAAAATTTAAAACTCACTACCCAAATAATCTTTGCAAAATTTAATTTTTAGTTAATTTTGACCTACAGTCCACTAGGTCGACGTTTAAAAAATAGGTATATTGAAAAAAAAAAACATTTTCATTTCGAGCTGATATATACATTTTTGAAAATTCAAATATGTATATTAGTAATTTTTCATTTGTAAAAGAAAATTTTGTTTGATTAAAGATTTCTTTTTAGAAAATAGAAAGATATTTTAATTCGGAATATAATATAATATTGATATAATGTTATTATCCAAAGTATAAATACTAAAAAATATTATATTTTTTTCCATAAGTTGAAAATATAAGATATTTTTTTGACTTATCCAAATAAAAATATTTACATGGTTTTCAGTTTCAATATTAAAAAGATTTAAAGATAAATTAAACCTCAATAAAATTTAATATAATAGGTCCACTTTCATTCAATAGGAATTGTTTTCCTACTTGAATATTACATTCTAAAATTTGATGAATAAATAAAAGATTTCTATGCAAAAATACCTCATCGAAAGTACAAACATTATCTAAAAACAGAAAGATATAAAATATAATATTTCAGATGAAATTAAATATATATAGAATATATGGTTGATGGAATGGGGTACCTTTCAACATAAAAAATGATACAAGAGGTGGTCTAGATGCCAATTGACCTGTTAGAAAATAAAGCTCTTGTATGGGTACGTAGGTGAGGGCACCAATGTCTACAACCCATAACATGGCTATTTCAGAAACGATAGCAAGAACTTGCCCACGAAGAGTTGGATAAAGATAAAGTGTCGGACGATCCATCGATTTTCCCTGAAAAAAAAAAAAAATCTCCTAATTAATTGCGGGAAGTTCACTTATATCGTTATTCAAGATTTGGATGAAAAAAATTTATAGATTAGATTTTTTAGAATATTTTTCAATAAAAACAGATATTAATGTTTTAAATCAGGGATTCCGAGCGGGGTACATCAAGGTAGAGCCCATTTGGTCTATGGAGATTTGAACAGGGTAACCTAAGAGGGCTATTGGGGTCGATAGCGAAATTCTTTCTTTCAATTACTAAAAAAATAAAGGATTTGTTTATCTAATAATAACTAAATAAAAAAGCAAATACAAACAATTGCCAACGGATCTTACTAGCCCACAATGTAGTGGTATTAATTAATTTATTACGCTTTTATATATTTATAGATATAATCTAAATGAAATACGAGAGCAGGTCAATAAGATCGTGACTTTTTAGATTTCCCCTCTTAAATGAATGGTAACACTGATCCTGTCCGTAGACAACTAACAGCTGACTCCTGTCGAAATTTGAACCAGCTGGGTCTTTTAGTTTTTGTTTGAGATCCATTAATAGCAGACTACCTCGTGATTTGAGAAGAAAATGGAAAAAAGTAATTTTCAATGAAAATCCATGATTTGGGATACGAATTGCTCCCTCATCTAGCATATTTTCTGGATGTATCCCCGAATGACTATTGCATGTTTAAACCGGTGGAAAGAGATTTGACTCTAACGATGAAATCATCTAACAAATCTATTTTGATGTCCTGGACAAATCTTAATTTTTGGAAGGATAAAATATTTGAAAGTGTATAAAACTCAAATGAAACTACATTGAAAAATAAAATAATTTTTTATCCAAAAACCTGTGTTTCATTCAAAAAATCAAGGACTTATTAACCTGCCCTGGTACCATTTAATTTAAATAGTTTTTTTGATTGAGATAATTTTTTTTGTAAATTAACATTTTCCAATAATTTTTTTATAATAATTAAACTATTTGATATTTATTAGCTATATTATCATATGCGAAAGTTTTGAAAATTATTATTAATCAAATTTTGAAAATGATATCATAAACATTATCAAAAAACAAATGAACTAAAATATTATTTTTTCAGTTAGGAATTCCTATTAATCCTAAATGAAATTATTAATTTATAAAATATTGAAATGTAAGTTTTCTTAAATAATAATGTATTAGCTCTTCTACTACTAATGTAATTAAAAATGTTTACATAGTTTTATGTTAATCTTTATTAATTGATATACTTATCATCAAAAACAGGGTTCTATTAAACGGAAAGAAAATTTGGGGGAACCCTGTTTGAAATGAATCTCAAATATATTTTAAACTCAATTATATTATTATTATATTTATTACTTATATCAATTAAAATTTAATTTCTGCTGAAATAGAATGATTTGAATATATAAAATACCGTATTTAAATAATTATTAAATACTATGAAATTCATTTTTTTTTTATAATAAATAAATTTATAAAATTGAAAAAAATAAAACTTACAATAGATTTAAACCCGACAAGATCGCCTTCAGAAATGGCTATTTCATTATCCTCCGCTGGCCAATCATCTATAATTTCTTGAATTTGTTGTCCAATATCAGTTAACAATGCGTTAGCATTGGCCTCTGTATATCCTAGCATATATTTAAATCCAATGACATTAATTAATTCAACATCATTGAAATTATTCCAATCAACAGTATTATCATCATCATCCTTTTTTTCATCGATCACAGAAGGATCCTTTTCTTTATCTTCTTCAAATTCTTCTAAAATCACTTTTGTAGGTTGTTCAGTTCGAATGGATTCATTGATATTGATCTCTTCGCCCTCCATAAATTCATACAACCCTAATTCATAGGTTTTAAATAAAAAATGAATTCTTTCAATATTGAAACCAAAAATCTTATCAATTAAATTAGCGGTTTGTTTTGGTTTCCAAGGCGCTGACAAGACACCTTGAAAAATTTTCCCATTAATCCGCTTTTTAATTAAATTTCGTGTATTGACTGCATTTTTCATTATTAAATAAGAAACACGTGAAAGATTTACTAATAAATTCGTTTTTTCAACAAAAAGTATTTGAGAAATTTGTAATGGCAATCGTTGGGATGGTATTAGCATATCAATCAATGGGAAAATTAATTGTAAATCTTTTTGGGGAGGTAAACAATGAACATAAAGATGGATTTCCCGCATATTTGGATTTGAAATTATATTGCAGTAACGCACTAGTAATAATTCTAAATAATAAATGAGATATGAGGAAATAAACAATAAATATAATATAGCGTTGTCTTTGATCATTGTAAACAATTTATAAATATCCTCTCTTCTTTTTACAATTTCTTTATCTCCGATACAAATATTATCAATTAATTTACTGATCATCTCTTCATCGTATCCAATCGGCTCACCTTCCTTCTCTCCCAAATTAACCGGGTTTATTAAAAACGAATCTTTAATACATATTGTTTTTAAATCATATTGAAAACGTTTTATAAAATTTCGATATTGATCATCGACGGATACACTCGATCTGGGCTTCTCTTGGGGATGTTTTTTTTTATTACAAAAAGCGATTAAAATTTCATTGATGATCTCTTGAGATTTTAAATCATCCATAGTAAATAATAGTCTAATATCATAATCGATCAATGCCTGGTAGAACGGTAGCAATTCAGAATGTAAATTCAATAAATGGACATGTTTCTCCATAATTTGCAAATCGGTTTTGCATTGACATTGCAGCATCAATCGAGATATTAATTCTTCTTTTGTTAGAGTGGGATTTATTGGATCAGTACAATCTTCATCAAATAAGAGAGATGTTGCCATCTTTAATTAATATATTAATTTATAACAAAAACAAATCAACTTGAAAGAACACAAAAACAAAGCAAAGAGCTTTCAGTATAATTAGAAACTAAATAAATACAATGTATATAGAAAGCCGAGTATGGTAGGGGAGAGGCAAATGAGGGGGAATAAATCCTATTGGCTGAAGGAAAATTTTATTTTTACTTTACAAAGAAACATATACATAAATATATATATTTATTGACATTGTAAGTTATAAACTATTCAAAGATCAAATATTAATCAAAATCTATAATAATTTAAAAATAAATATACAATATACAAAATATAACAAAGACTAATAAAAAAGTGAAATATGAATATTTATATAAAAACTAATTTTACCAAATATTTACTCAAATTTGAACAAAAATAGCTAAAGTTTTAACCTTAGCATAATTTTATTCATCCTAATAATCTTTGAGATTAATTTAATAACATTGTCTCTTTATTTAATAAATATCGCACGTTTGACTTTATTAAAATACATGATAACGATAAATATAACCCTTCAAAAACTTTGCATCTAAATTACATAGTTAAAATAATATTACTAAATGAATTAAATTGACTCCCCAGGCAAGGTTTCTTTTTTAATTGTTTTTACCGACCGACGATAGTAAGGGAGGTATTGTTTTCACATGTGGAGATTTTTACATATCTCCACGAATCATGCATTTTCTTAATAGAAAAAAGTTTTTTTTTATGTAATATAGAGATGGTCTGTGCTCCGGGCACTACTCATAAAGGGGCGCCAAATGGACGCAAAACAAAAAAATTACTGGATAATTTTTATTTTTGTATATAATAATTGATTTCTGAAAATATATTTTAAATTTAGTGTTAGTGTTGTTAAAATATTTCTTTATAAATATGTAAAATAAATAATAGGTATCTTTTGAATTAATTCTACATGATCATATATATTTCAAAATCTAGTCCTATTTTCTCAAATACAATTGTCTTAAATTTAAAGTCTAGCTTGAGCTTATGACTTTATTTATTTATTTATTGTCGAGTATATTTTACATATAATGTTATATGGTTTTCAAAAGGAGGGGGCTCTAAAAAGGTATTGTGCGCTTGCTATTCCACTGTTTCTATACGAATTATTATCTCTTTTATACGGTGGCGGACTAAGGCTAAAGGTGGGCCCTAGGCAACATTGTAATTCTATTTTTCAGTCAGGACACATACTTCGTTTTTGGTAGTTTGGTTTTAAAGCATGGTCACGCTTGGTGATATTTAGGGCCATATTGAAAAATCGAAAATGTTTAAGAGCCAAATCGGAAAAAAAATTACCTTTTTTTGACATATAGTATGATAGCTTACGAGGGTGGGGTGAAAAGTTTCCTGACCAAGAATTGTTTTTAAATTTTTTTATGGTTTATTTTTCAACATTCAAGATAGCTGAGACCTGTACGATGTCAGCTGAACGTGTGCGAAATATTTTGCACAACCATTTGAATATGGAAAGCTGTGTGCAACGTGGGTGCCGCGTTTGCTAACGTTAGACCTAAAACTGCTTCGAAAAACCATTTCTACCGACAATTTGGCGCTGTAGGAGTAATCCAAACGAATTTTTGCGTCGATTCATAACTGTTGATGTAACTTAAATTAAATTAAATCAAATTTAATTAATTTAATTAAATTAATTAGAGCACCGTTATGAGAAATGTATCAGTGTTGTTAGAGATTATGTTAAAAATATAGCAAAAAAAAAACAAATTTAAAAACATCGTTTTTCTTGGTCAGGCCAGAAACTTTTCACCCCACCCACGTATTTAATTAGCGGATTCGAGCCCCCAAAAATTATGGGCCCTAGGGACTTGCCTAGGTTGCCTAGACCTTAGTCCGCCCCTTCAGTATGTATAATATGATATGATTATATCTTTATTTAAATTATTGTAAAATATTAGAGAATATGTTGTTGAGAATATATATAGCTTTATGATCATATATAATTATTTCGTAGATGATCATGATACTTGAGGCGAGTTTTTTTTAAATATAAGATATATATAAAACTAACGGATATCATCCGTTTTCTATATTTCGAAAACTAACCCTTTTGAAATGGGAAAGGCATTAAGGAACGATAGTAGCCACCTAAGGGACCAGATGAAGCATGTCTACCTTAATTATAACCGTCGCGTAAGGAGGATTTTTTGATTGCCATCTTGAAGATCAACACAAGCGTAATTTCATCATATTTATTTCAAATACTCCTAATTTGTTTTCTTTTGCAATTTTTGATATTATAGAGTATATTACATTATTGCACATTTTTTAAATTAATATTAAAACTTATTTATTCATATATCCCTCATTATTTTCTATTTGCAAGCCTATATATAAAATTGTGTCGAAAGAGTGATATGAAGCATTGTATGCGCGAGGGATATGACGCGCGTTTCACCTCTGCTTAACAGTGAAAAATTGAACCACCCAAATAATTTAGTAAGAAGAGGGAAATATTCATAGTCCCAAATTTGTGTAAATATATTATTTAAGTTATGTACACTCTTAATTTTTAAAACTTTCCTAATTAAATATTTCAACTTTATGAGTTTTTTAGTTTTTAAATGTAAGTTAAGAATAAAGCTGTAATTTTTGCCAGATCCTAGTTACCATTAACAGTAAAAATCGTGTCTTAAATATTGAGATAGCGTTTGAGATTTAAAAAATCTCGAATTGTGCGTTATATCCCTCGGTATTACCTTATGCTTACTTAACTTGTAGCATGTTAGAGACTTGAGACAATTTATAATAAGTTGACCTGTGGCCAGGTCCGAACCGACAGATGGTTTGAAGTAAATTAAGTTCCAACTACAGAAACAATTTCAAATAATTTTAATATATCTATTAATGTAATAAAAAACAGATATGGATAGAACATAAATATTTTTAATTTTATTTTATTTATAATATATATGTAAGACCAGGCTAAATTAAGAAAAAACTAATAAAGATGATTTTTCTCGAGGATAAAACCAATACAAAGTAAAAAATCTCCTCATGTGAAATTTGGAGTGAAAATAACCCTTCCCTTCTTCGATCGCTAATCGTCGATCGCTAATACTACCACTTCCGGTTTCCGGATTTGCACCAAAAGTTCATCAATTCATCATACTGATGCATTAAGTAAATATACCAAATTTCATCAAAATCCGTTGAACCGTTCAAGCTGTACAAATCTATACGGACGGACAGACGGACAGACATCATGCTAAAAATACTTTTTTCTGTTAAGAAAATGCATGATTCGTGGATAAAACCAATACAAAGTGCATGATTCGTGGTGAGATGTAAAAAATCTCCTCATGTGAAATTTGGTGTGAAAATAACCCTTTCCTTCCTATCATCGATCGCTAATACCACCAAAAGTTGATCAATTCATCATACTGATGCATTAAGTAAATATACCAAATTTCATCAAAATCCGTTGACCCGTTGAAACTGTACACATCTTACGGACGGACGGTCGGACAGAAAATATTTAATATAAAAAAAAAATCTTAAAGAAAATTTGTTTTTGAGAGAGCCATAGGAAGGTGGAGCGGCTAGTCAACCCCCCCAGGATCAAATCCTGGTTGCGCCACTGTAATACGAGGTAGGGTCAAAAAGTTCGCGGAATTGGTTATTAAAAATTTATTAAAAATATTTATAACATTCTTACATTATTTCCCTTCAAAATACTCTCCTCCTGCATCTACACATTTATTCCACCGTTCATATAATTGTTGGAAACACTCTTGAAAGCCGTTTTTTGAAAGTTCATTCAGCCGCTCCGTCGCATTTTCAATCACCTCTGACGAATCAGCAAAACGATGTCCCTTCAATGCCATTTTTACTTTCCCGCATACTTCGTATAAGGGAAGTATTGGAATCGCGAAAATTTCGACTTCGAGATTTCGAAAGATCTTGACGTTTTAGACCTCCCTGAGTCGGAAAATACCATTTTTCGAATTATGTCTGTGTGTGTGTGTATGTATGTATGTATGTATGTATGTATGTATGTAATGTCTGTAAGCAAATTTACTCAAAAACTAATCAAGCTAGGACTTCGAAATTTGGTACACCGATATTATTCACAGTTTGTAGATTTCTAGCAAAATTTCGTCAAAATCGGTTAACCGGAAGTGGTACTTTACCTACACTGGTTGCGTTTACCTTTCAAGTAAAGTACCAGTTTGCTTCGAGATATTTGCTTCCTATTTTGTATATGGATTTAAAAATGTGAAAAAAATTGAGATACCAAATTTCATCATGATCTGACTACCGGAAGTGACATTTTACATATACAAGTAGCGTTTCTTTTTTACCGACCGACGATAGTAAGGGAGGTATTGTTTTCACACCAAATTTCACCTATGGATATTTTTAGGTACATATCTCCACGAATCATGCATTTTCTTAACAGAAAAAAGTATTTTTAGCATGATGTCTGTCCGTCCGTCCGTCCGTATAGATGTGTACAGCCTGAACGTCTCAACGGATTTTGATGAAATTTGGTATATTTACTTAATACATCAGTAGGATGAATTGATCAACTTTTGGTGCAAATCCGGAAACCGGAAGTGCTAGTATTGCCGATCGAAGAGAGGAAGTGAAGGGTTATTTTCATATCAAATTTCACGTGAGGACATAGCTCCACGTGTTATGCACTTTGTATTGGTTTTATCCTCGAGAAAAATCATCTTCATTAGTTTTTTCTTAATTTAAAATTATATGACGTCACCCAGCACTTCATGACGTCACAGCCAGCCCTTATATATTATAAATAAAATAAAATTAAAAATATTTATATTATATCCATATCTGTTTTTTTTACATTTAAAATATCAGTTAACCGGAAGTAGCACTTTATTCTATATATATATATATATAAATGTTACCAAATATCAAATTTGACACCAATAAACTAATACGAACTGGCTCTTTATCAATACCAAGTTTACACATTCTAAATATTCATTCACAACTCTTTATACCTATTTATATGCGGGAAAGTCTAGGGGAGGACACTCCCGCTTATTAACCTTGGAAACAAACAACAAAATTTTTAATGAATCACTCCACGGTAATCAAAAAACACCTCCAACATCACCTTACCTCGGCTTCTATCCAAGCGAAATTTTTGTTTTCTTGGTGAAGTTTTTGAAATTAATAGTGATAAGAAAAAATATTTAGAAACAAACAGGAACAGTATTAGCATACAAAATCTTAATATACAAAATGTAGAATTTAAATATGTAGAAAAATTGAATGTAATCACGAAGGATATTTGAGAAAAATTTAAATCGTGGTTGCAATCGGGAAACGCCTGTTATCATGCAGTAAAGAGGCTTAACTCACACATCAAAATTATTTTCAAAGGGAATAAAAATTAATTAATTTTCGTCCGCTTGGAAGGCCAAGGAGGCGTAGAAAGAGACGTAAGAGAGATGGGACAGGAAAGGAGTTGGATGGATGTGGCTCAGGATAGGGACACTTGGAGAAATGTGGTTGTTGTGGACAAGAACTTTCGAGTATCTTGGGGCCACATAGATAGATAGATAGATATAACATATACAATAATAATATATATAATTAATTTACTGATTAAATTAAAATATATTTTAAATAAGAACACAAAAATAAATGATTGTTTTATGTAATATATTAATTGAAACAAAATGGATGAAAACCTTTTACTACTTTCAACCAAATACTATGTACCATTCGGGGGTGCAGGGGGCGGAGCCCCCGTCTAGGTGTGATGAGCGCCGAAGGCGCTCTGAGCAGCTAGTTTATTATAAAAATTTATTTATTCTTTAATTTAAATTTTTTTTTAAATCTTTAATTTAATTATAAGAAAATATATAATTATTTAAAATGTGTTAAAATTATATGTTAGGAAAAAAAAAATTTGTATTCAATTTTTTATTTTTGAAATAATTTATCAAAATAAATAAAAAAAAGAATAAATATTATTATATAAAAGAAACAATTTTTATATTAAAATAAATATTTTTTTTTATAGATTTTATTTTGACTAATTTATTGGCGGTAATTTTCACTAAAATTGACCTATATATCAACATATTATATTCATAACACCTTTATTATACTCCTCTTAAAATAAAAAAAATTAATTAAAAAATAAAACAATGTCCCAACAAGGTGCAACTTTACAAACCTTTAATACTGAATTAGTAAAAAGTAAGTTTTTTTAATATAATTATTTGTTATTTAACTATGATATATCTTAAATATATTTATTAATTAAATATTATTTCTTTGTAAGTTGTATATTGTAATTTATCTCTCAAAATTTTTTTTAATATTATCAACATTTTTATTAAAACTAAAAAATATATATCAAATGACATTTGGTGAATGAATGATTGTTATTTCTTAACTTATAAATATATTATAATTCATTTTTTATGGTTCATTTTAACTTTAATTTAAGGGCCAGTATAAACAATATAGATAAATACATCTTGGGAACATTATTATTTTATTTTAAAATATTTTCTTAAATGAAACATATTTTATTATCCACCTTAATTTTGTGATTTATTTGGGTTATATTAATATACACAGAGCTTTATTCTTCAAATTTTAAACAACAGATTGAAATAATCATTTATTAATTAATAATTTTTCGTGAAACTTTTGTTTTATATTTCTAATAATTTATTATTAAATAATTCTAAAGAGATTATTTATATCCTTTAAATTATAAACAGTTTTCAAAATAAATGTGATTTTCTTTATTTTAGATATTGAATCATTAAAAATGAAAAAGGCTGAACTTGATGAAGTTATATGTAAAGAAGAAGAAGAAAAAAATAATTTACAAATCAAATTAGAGAAAATCACGAATGAATTGGAAAGATTAAATGAAAGTCTAAACAAGAAGATCTCCTCAAGGAATGATTATGAAAGGACAATTGCAGAAACTGAGGCAGCTTATTCAAAAGTAATTATCATTTATATTTTGATTTTAAGCTCTAAAATAATACTATAGAAGAGAACTAGAATATACGAGCTTTGATTTAATTCTCCTGTTCTTCAACACCTCACATTATTTATTGATTCTCTTAATTCTATTAGGATGTCTACTATTATTTATACAATTATATATATTTTTACAGATTGTGGAAAGCTCCCAAGTTTTAGTAAATATGGTGAAAAGAGAAGTTGCCTGTTTGGAAAAATGTGCAAATAAAAAGATGGGACCTGAAGGAAAAAAATAAATCTATATATATATATATTTATACAATATAAATAAATAACATCAATTTGCATATAAATAAAGAAAAATATATATTTAAAATATTTGATATTTATTATGTAAAAAAAGAAATTTCAAATAAAATTTGGATAGTGATGCAAATTCAAGTGAGTATATTTTAATACTATGTGTAACATATCAAATAAATAAGAAAAGCACCTCATGGAATGATTTTAAAAGACAATGATATTAAACTATAGATGAATTAGAGACAATTTTTTGAGAAACAATTTTTGTTTTTATTTATTTATTATTATTAAAATAACATCTTTCATATCCAAATCACTGATGTGTCAAACGATACTATTATATATATCTATATATACAAATAAGGCAGGATTGAACTTGTATTCTGCTTTAACATATATACATGTGTACAAATCTATTTTTAAACATTCACTATTTATTTATTACTCTAATTTATATATATAAATGTATACATATTTCAATGCAATAAATTTTTTTTAATTTAAAAGTAAATTAATTATGCATTTCCTTCGGCTCTTGATTCACTCCATACTTTCAAAAGTTCATTTGGATTGTGATAACCATGTGAGGCAATCAAATATTTATAATTTTTTCTTGAATAATTTTCTTTATAAAAATAAATGTGTTTTGAATGGAATGGTTCAAGATTTATTTTTTTAGCAATTAAACCTAAATAGATATCATCAAAACGAAAATGTTTTGTATAAAAACTGCCAAAATAAAGTTCTTCTAATGCTCGTCGAGATACAATATATGCTCCAGCTGTTAAATACGGTGGCCAAAGATGATACGGGTATTCATTTAATGAAATATACCATTTACTTGTTTGATGTCGATGTGGAGATGTAAAAAATTTATATCCGGCAAAGAATCGTACATTAGATGATAATTCATAATCTAGTATTTGTTTCAATTGGCGAACTGTTTTCGATTTATGCACTTCTTGTTTTGTTGTAGTTCCTTTAGATGTATGATAAAGATATTCAGGATATTCTGTTGGATTTCTTATAAAATATAGTACATTTTTAGTTGATATATACATATCATCATCCGAAAACATATAAAATTTAGCATTTTTGCAAAAATTAAATGCCCATTTAAAACCAATCATCGTTTTTATTGTATTATTGAAATAAGAATCTATAAAATTAGCTTGGACCAAATCTCCAAATTTCTTTTGCTCTATTTCAATTTGTTGTTGAGTATTTGAATTCTCATGATCAATGCCTAATAAAAATATTGTTTTAATTGATACATCAGAAAAACGTTTTTCATAACCCCAAGAATTTCTTATTGCAAATCTTTGATTAAAATTTCCTAATGCAGATTTAATCAAATATATTAATTGTATTGGTTGATTTTCATCAACATCATTGATACATTTCTCTTTGTTTTCAATTAAAAATTTATATGGATAATTATTAATTGGTAACACATCTGGAGTTATATTATTTCTAAGTTGATTTACATATTTTTCGATATCCCCTTCATATGGGTATTGAAAATTTTCAAAATAATCACTTTCCATTAAATGTGTAAATGCTCCGAAATAATAAACCAAATAAAGCAATAATATATAGAATAGAATCGCTTTTATTTTTGGCTTTCTAATATTTCTAATATATTTGTTCATAATTATTTTATATAAATAATTCAAAAATAATGTTTTTTATCTAAAAATAATGATCAAGAATAGGTTATTTTTTGATTTTTATTTTAATTTAATTAAAAAATTAAAGTATACCTACCTTAACTTTTATTAAATTGATCAATACAATTTTAATAAATATTTTCCTTTCAAAAATTTGTTATTAATAAATATTAAATAATATTTCTTATTATGATTTCTTCTGAAATTAAATTTTAAAATAACATATAAATAAAACTTAATTTTTTAATTAAAAATTGGATATTAATCATTTTTAATTATTAATTTTATTATTATTTTAATATGATTCATGATTCACAGTACTTATTTGAAATAATAATAAATGATAAAGTTTCTTAATAAAAAATATTCAAATAGAAAAGAAATTAAATCTTTATAAAATTATAATTGGAAAATAGTCTATCTTGAGATTTAAATTAGACTCAAGAGGAAAATGATAAATATTTGGTAAATTATAGTGCCTGCAATATTTTATAGTTGGCAAAACTGATTTGGTGGTTCGGCCATGTCTGTGAACAAGTGGAAAGCTAAACTGTTTTAAATTAACATTATTTTTTTTTAAATAATTTCTTTCATTGTGATTAGAACAATTTCATTTATGCTTGGGGAATATTCATTAAAACTTTTTCAATGACAATGGAGGCCTCTGACAGAAGTAAGTAATTGGAAACCTTTTAAATAACAAATGTGAATGGAATGTTTGACAGTAAGCTGAGGGCAATGGCAGTGTCATGGTCGAGATCAACCAGCCCTAGTTCACTGACCGCTTTTATATCCATACTCACTATTAATCAACAATATAATTCTAAAACTTTTTATAGAAATTAGTTAAATTCTATCAAAACTAAAGTAATAAAACCTTTAATTATTTTTTATTTATTATGCAACCTGTTATCCCAATATCTTCGTAGATTCAGTTTCTAACCATATTATTGATAATATTAATATTCGTATATATATTTAGTTTTTATAATTATCTCTATTTCAACGAAAATAAAAATATAATTATTTATTACCTTTTATTTACTTTCAAAATAATATTTGAAGTAAATAAAAAAAAATTAACTGTATGTGTGATTAAAGTAATCTATGAGTAAATATTTTTATATACATATCCAATTCTACCATGTGTTTTTGTTTATCTTTTTAAATTTTTCTTAATTTTTTTAAATTTATTTATATTCAAATATTTTATTTAATATTAAATATATTTAATTTATGTAATTATTTAGTTTATTATAAATATCAATAAAACTATAGTTTTATTTTAAAAATATTTTTAAATTAAATTTATATTTAGTATTTAAATATATTTATGTTAAGAATAGTTGGAGTTTTATGTAGAAAAAATCTGTTTTCACTTTAATAAAAAATTCATACTTGCATTTGTTATCTTATAAATAAATTTTATATTGAATATGTATTTTAATTAATTATTGCAAGGAATTAATTTGAAGCTTCGTAATAATAATAATCTCTTCTTTAAATCACAATTTTAACTTATATATAAACATTTAAATTAAATAGATTAAAAAGAATAGCTTTTATAGGTATATCAAGTTCAGAAGACTACTAGAAAAAATTGATCGTCATCTTATAGCAAAATGATATTTAGGCTTGATGATTTATATGAAAGTCCTTGCCAAATAGATAGTATGGCCGAATCGCCCCCCCCCCCTTCATCCCACACTCTCTTTGCTTTTCCTATCAAATCTTACCTACTACGTATCTCTCTCTTTGTCCGCACATTCATTCGTTACTTCTCATAATCAATCCAAGGTCTTATTCACTTTCACCTGAAAGGGTTCGATCATTTATAAGTACTAGTATATATATATATATATATATATATATATATAATATAATAATAGATAATAATAATGTTATTTTTAAATGAAATTTATACAAATGCACTTAATAATATTCACTTAAAAGAAAAAAAGATTTAAAATGTTATATACTTATATAAAAGTAAAAACTAATTATTAATAAAATAAATATTGGAATGTACCACTCCGTGGGGTGAATATCTAAATAAATTTTGAGAAGGTAACTACATTAGAAAACACGAGGAGTAGTCTATGAATTTTAATTTAATAAAATAATAAAAATAAAAGAAACATAAATATATTTATTATTTATATTATATTAATATTATTTATTTATTATTATTTGTTTATTTTTCAGATAATAGGTTATTCTTATCTTTAATTTCTTTTTCATTAAGGATTAAGACGATACTAATTATTTATTACCTGATTATATATAAATTAAGTTTAAATAGTCTAAATTATAGGTAAAAACCATTAACTAGGATTTCTAAAAGGAAGTTTATTTACATAAATGAGAATATTAAAAATTTTAAAAATATTAAAAATATCAACAGCTGTTATTTACGCCTTGGTGAAACATGTTTGTTCATTTGAATGCCTACCTAACAGGCGTTTCTAGTTTTTCGCTTGTCGTTATATTTTAATTTATATAATATTCTTATATAGTTTATTATTAATACCTAATATATACATATACAAATTTAGTATCTAATGCTCAATTATAATTATTATTATGAACTTTAGTTTAAACTAAAGTTATTATTCACTTGAGTTTAAGCTAACCAAATTGCATTTCAACAATTCAACTGCATTCAAACTAAGGTTGTATTAGTTATTACTTTCATTTATATAAAATAATAAATATACCTAATTTCAATATTATTCCTATTTTATTTATTTATTTATTTATTTTGAAAAATCAAATTTATGATATTGAAATAATTGAAATTGCCATCTTTTCTAATGATTGAAGTATTTTTTATTTTTTAAAAATATATTTTGCTAAAAAATAAAAAAAAAATTATCAAATCTTCAATCAAGGCTAACAATTTTTACCGCTATATAAATTCAAAAAAAAAAAAAAAATCTCCCGTTTCTCTCTCATCTCGAGGTCTTTTTTAAGCAACAGTTTAAAAAAATTTCTCCCTCTCTAGAGTTAATTCAATGAACGAACGCCCTTGGAGCCAATGACTCTTTCTTTTATCGGAAAGGAGAAGTATAAGAACCCTCCATCATGACCTTTATATTATTTTCTTATGTATATATCACTGTTTTTTGAGAGCCAAATAACAAACGCACAGACACAAGGTCAACTTTGTAAAATATTAAGAATTTTATATATTTTATTTCTTTTTCATCATTCATTATGATATAAATAATGAGTTTAATTTTATTAGGGCGTTTTTCGTAAAAATTAATTCGTTATTTAAAAATGTAGGAAACTAGTTATCTCATGTGAAACAAAGACAGACAGATATATCCAAATGTAAGTGTAAATGTAAGGTTACAGACTAGCTCGCATAAATCTTTTTTCCCTCCACCCACTTCTATCTCACTCCTCACTCATATTCTATATCATTTTAAAATTTAATAAATGTATACTTTCAGCTACAAAAATACATAAATAAATAGAAATTGAAATAAGTTATTCAATAAAAATAAAAATTAAAAACTAGAAATATACTATTATGAGTTACAAAATTTACTATGACATATTTTTAGACCTAATATTTATTTCATTTGTTATAATATTTATTTAGTTTAGATTAAAAAAAGAGTAGTACGAAAACTAATATTTCATGAATACCTTAATTGATCATACATTTACTAACATCTAAGAAAAATTATAATCCATTAACTTATTTTTATAATTTCATAGACAAATATCCAAATATATTAAGAAAATGTAATCAAATCCTTCCTTATAAAACATGCAAATGAATATGTAACCAATTAGTCTTAGTTGGAGCTCGTTTATGAAAGGAGGGAGAAGGCTTTGAACAACATCTTGAATCAAGGTCATGACCTATTTCTCATGCTGGCACCTGCCAGTTAATCCTCTTGCCACTTCCCATCTCCTTTACCTTTATAGCCATCCTCGTCACATATCTCTCGCAATTCTTCCCTTTTTTTTATTTAATCCATTTATTAAATTGTAATGCAAATATATTATTTTCATCATAATATAGAACTCCAAGAGGTCATCACACAATCGATAAAACCACACTTAGAACCTTCTAATTTTCTAAATTTTCTTCTCTAACCCCATTTCCATTCTACCTTTGTAAGTTGTATATATATATATATATATATATATATATATATATAAGGGTGTTTTTTTTCGAGGTATAGAACTTTAAGTTGGCATTACTGTTCAAGTTGACGACCGATTTAACAGCTGTCAAGTGATTTATTCTCAGTTTGTTTGGCAATTCATCATGAATAGACTCACGCCTGAACAACGCTTGCAAATAGTGCAATTTTATTTCGAAAATAATGGTTCTGTGCGGAATACGTATCGTGCACTACGTCCATTTTATCGTCGACAAAATCGTCCATCAGAGCAGTTAATTCGATTAACCATGGAAAGTTTTCGCACCACGTTTACTCTTATTGATAACTCGCATCCCCAGAGACGCCGTACGGTGCGTACAGAAGAAGCTATTGCTACTGTAGAGCGTAGCATTGAGGAAGACCCGAATGAGTCCATTCGCCATGATTACTAACTTTTTCATTCCTGAATTGAACAACCATGATGTCCAGGAGCTGTGGTTCCAACAAGACGACTCAACATGTCACACAGCTCGAGCCAAAATCGATTTATTGAAAGACACGTTTGGTGACCGCCTAATTTCACGTTTTAGACCTGTGAATTGGCCTACAAGATTATCTTTCGTATAAATAAAATTCATGTCAATCGCATAATCCATCGTTGTTTTATTGCAATTTAAAGTTCTTACCTCTAAAAGAAACACCCTTTATATAAATTAACAGGTCTTTCATTTTTTCTAGTTTTTAAAATTCATTTATAAATTTAGTTTTTCAATTTTAATCTTAAATCTAGTTAGTTTGGAATTTATATTTATTAATATTTTTATAATTATAAAATAATATGCAATAAAGGTGATATACCTTCTACGTTCAGAAATTAGTTTTTTTTAAAAACTTAGTAATACTTCAAATTCGGAATGCCATTCATTAAATAAATAATTTTGTTATATACTTCAATTTCATGGGGTAGTCTAATTGAATTTTACATTTCAGGGGAAATTTACAGTTTCATTTAATCTTAAATTAAATTTATTTTTATTAATTTTTTAATGATGTCTATACCTATATATTATAATTAATTCACATATTTATACAATTATATCATCTTTATATTTCCGCTTGGCTTAATCATCAATTTCTTACACTTTTTCCCAAGTTTTTTTATTTTTGTCATTAGGATCATATCTCTTATTTTTATTCCTTCCTCTTTTTATATTCATTTAATAAAATAAAATGCTTAACCATCACAATCTCTAATTCCGATCCTTTCAATTTATATATTTATTAATTCACAGAAAACGGATAAGAAAAGAGGGAGAGATTACAAACTTGCATTTTATTTTTTTCAATATATCATTTGATTTCTTTTATTACCATTTTTTACTAAAGAAAAAAATATTTTTTCGATCAATTTATAATCTTATATTTCTTTTTACCCTACACCCACCGAGGGAGGAATAAAATCGAGGGAGGAATAAAGACATTTTATTTATTTATTATTGATATTATTTTTGCATAATTGTTAATTTTTAAGGTTTAAATGTGTCAGGAACTGTAAAAATGTTATTAACTGAACACTCGGTATCATTTGCATGCACTTCGTGTTAGGTAGTAGTGATCTATCCGTGACGATAATGCAATTTGATGTTTTAGCAAAATTTTGTAGATAATTTTAAGTGATTATAAATGAATAAAATAAATGGATTTTTTTTTATCTAACACTTTTGATTATAAATTAATGTAAATTTTGAAATATATGAATCGAATAAAGTAATAAAGTATTTATTTGTTACATATGAATTTATTTTAATTTTTTTAGAGAAATTATAATTATAATAATATTAATAATTTTTCAAATTTATTATTATGACCAACCTTTTTATAAACCTATTATAATTCTGAATATTTATTTCCATATCTCACATTTCTCACTATCTCTAATTAATTTAATAATTTGCTATTTTTACCGACCGACGATAGTAAGGGAGGTATTGTTTTCATACCAAATTTCACATGTGGAGATTTTTACATATCTCCACGAATCATGCATTTTCTTAACAGAAAAAAGTATTTTTAGCATGATGTCTGTCCGTCTGTCCGTCCGTATAGATTTGTACAGCTTGAACGGCTCAACGGATTTTGATGAAATTTGGTATATCTACTTAATGCATCAATATGATGAATTGATCAACTTTTGGTGGTATTAGCGATCGATGATAGGAAGGAAAGGGTTATTTTCACACCAAATTTCACATGAGGAGATTTTTTACATCTCACCACGAATCATGCACTTTGTATTGGTTTTATCCTCGAGAAAAATCAGAAAAATTAGTTTTTTCTTAATTTAAAATTATATGACGTCATCTAGCCATTCATGACGTCACAGCCAGCTCTTACTTATATATTATAAATAAAATAAAATTAAAAATATTTATGTTATATCCCTATCTGTTTTTTATTACATTAATAGATATATTAAAATTATTTGATATTGTTTCTTTAGCTGGAAATTAATTTACTTCAAACCGTCGGTCGGTTCGGACCTGACCACAGGTCAACTTATTAATATTAAAATTCTGAAAAAATAAGTTTATGCAATTTCTTTGCGTTTCCGATTCCTTCTATCTTATTTCTTTCTCATCTAATTTAGAAACACATGTTCTTCCTTCTCTTTTGCAACATGTACAAAATTTGTGTGGTATATAAAATATACTTAAACGAACGCAAAAGAGAGTGATACTGTGGAGAGAGGAAGGGGTTGTCAAGGTCGATGTTAGGCCAGGTGGGTATCATCCTCCACCTTCGACTCCCCATCTCTCCCACTCTTTCGATGGCACAGCACTGCAATCATCATCATCATGCGGGTTTACTTATTTCCGTCGTTTCTTTTTAAAACATCAACATCATTTATTTTTACCCAACACAAACCCCTTTTCTTTTTCTTTTTGTACTTTTCTTTTCATCTGTTCTTTGGCGACACATTTTTTCTATTCTTCATTCTCTTTTCTACTAATCTAAATTTTTCACAAAAATAAAAAGACCTTGAGTATTGCTCTTGACGGCCAAATTTCAACTTCCCCCTTCTACCGTTCTCTATATGGCGCCTGCTATTAAAAAAACAAAAAAACAATTCCAATTTAGGAAGAGAGAAAAAAAAAGTTTCTTTTTTAGAATAACGGGATAATTAAATTGATCGATAGAACCAAACAAGAAGGGTCATTTAGGAGATATATAATTATTCATTAAAACATTATATAAAAAAAAATATACATATTTCCAATATAATAAATTCATAAATGAGAAAGTAGTTTCCGGTCAAATTTACAATAATTAGATTAACTAATGATTAACTCGCATATTTGATAAATTCTATTTAGTTGATCTATTCGTTATTTTTTGCAATAGGAAAAATAAATAAATCAGATTCGTTTTTTTACTTTCATTCACTAATATTTTATTTAACTAGTAAAATCTAAAAATCCTATTGAGTTAATATTATATTAAATCATTAATTTGAAGGAAAGTTTTTAATTAAAACCTGCAAATGTTAAGTTATCATTTACCATTTTGATTTATAAAGATTCCTCAAAAAGGACTGAATAGATATTTGTTAAATTTTAACAAAATCATTTAGATTCTGTTTAATTTATTTTTTAATATTTTAGCAAAAAATGAATCATTATAAATAAAATTGAATTAAAGTGCAGTGGGGTAAGTGCGTAAACGGTTATATTTCACACAACATGATAATAATAAAATGTATGGAAAATATTTAGTTATCTACTTAATATCATTATGTACCATTTCAGATAGATATCACCTATTTAGAGTGCGTTTCCCGGCTAATTTATCACTCTTTTGAAATCACCCAAATAAATTAACAAATCTTAGTACTATAATAAATTTAGTTTTTTAGGGTTTTGATTTTTGGTAAATAGATAATATATTGATTATATTTTATATATAGAATATATTTTTATATCTACATCTTTAAATTTATGAGTAAAAATATTCTTTTTTATCTCACCCTTTCTACATATCCTATCATGGGGCAAGTGCATACTATCATGTGGGGCAAATGCGCTGTAGTTTGCTTGTCTCCTATCGCAATGCATTTCTCAATAAAGACTAACTAGGAATAAATTTTTCTGATTTCTCTGGAAAGTATAGTAGTACAATCTTCAAAATCTTATAAAAAAGCTATTTAAAAGAAATATTAACACTTTAATTATATAAAATTATTCTTAGCAAATGTTATTTAGGTGATTTTTTTAATGATTTAATAATTATTTCAAAGAATTGATTCATAAAACATCTGTTTTGCAAAATCTTAAATTGATTGAGTGAAGAAAAAAGAATAAAAAAAAAACAAAACCACCCTTATTAATCATATTATAAAAAATTGGTCTGATTCTCTATAATAATAAAAAAAGGAGGAATTCTCCATAATAATAAAAAAAAAAAGAGGAATTCTGAAAAATCCTTGCGGTTTTAATTTTCATAGAAATTCAAAGGGACTTGGTGGCTGGCTGGCTATTTGACTATAAAATATATATAAAAAATTAGCTAAAAGAAGATCCAGCCCCTACATTTTGGTAACCTTGACCAAAGAGACAAATATTATTATTATAAAAAGGAAGGACGTTTGAAAACAAAAGAACTAACGAAACTGAAAATTTAATAAACAAAAGATATTAAAATTGAGAACAAATTCTTTTTATTATTTTGTTATTTCATTTCCGAACTAATCATATATAATAATTTCTCATTTACATTATTCCATTATTCTAGCCATTTAATTTTCTCAATACAATAGTATTATTATATAAAAATATCAAGATCCTAACTTGGTGAAAAATTGACAAAGGTACAAACATCACTAATTTCTCAAAAAGTTTTAATAAAAATTTCATTTCATTTTAAAATTTAATGTGATAGAATAGAAAAAGATAGAATTAAAAAAGAAATGGGTGGATTAAAACAATATATATCTATCTATATATTTATCTATCTTTGTGGCTCAACGGTACTCGAAAGAAGTATCCACATTTCCCCAAATATCCCTATCTTGTGTCCCTCCCATCTCTCTTACACCCTTTCCTACATTTTCTGCCCACCACGTCTTTGGTCTTTCAACCGGTCTTTTCTCAATCGGTCTCCCCACCAATAGACTTTTCGCTAGTCTTTCCTCTCACATTTCTGCGCATCACAGCCTTCTTGATCTTATTATTCTAACTATGTCTAGAGATGCATAGAGATTATGCAATTCCTCGTTATGAAGTCCTCGGCAATTCTTGGTGAGTTCATCTTTCTTTTGCCCATAAACACTGCGAAGAATCAAATTTCCAAATACTCTAAATCTACTCTCGTCTCCAAGGACTCACACCCAATAATTCAATTAAAAATTAGCTGGAGTGTCTCCACTCGAACATCTCGCAATTTGAATTGGATTAAATAACATAATATATTATATTTAAATTAAATTTAATTAATTATAAATTAAAATTAATAAATAATATTTTTTAAAACAGCGCGTGTTTGGCTCTTTGTTGAAACACCACGTCACGTGTTGGCACGTGAGATTTGCAATGTTAAAAAATTAATTCTGGTACTTTCAGCGATTCAATCAAGCTGAAATTCTATATATAGCAGTTTTATACAATTATTAATCATGTGAAAAATTATTAAACAAATATCTTTATTTTTACGCTCACTTTAGAAGAAAAAAAATCAAAATGTTGTAGGTAATGACCCTCTTCCGGTTGAGCTACATTTCTCAAAAGTTGATAGAAAACTATGAATTTTGAATAATACCCATGTACCAAATTTCATCATTCTAGCTCAAACCGTTTTTGCGTAATCTTGGTTACATACATACACACACACAGAGAGACATTTTTCTCAACCTTAGTGAAAATGATTCAGGAACCTTCAAAACGTATAAAAACATCAAAATCTCAACATCGAAAATTTTCGTGATCGCAATATTTAAAAATATAAAAATATTATCAATTTATTTTAAATAATTTTTCAGAAAAATTTTTTATTTGATTATAAAAATTTAGAAATTTACAGAAACATGTATAGATAATAATTAAAAAAAAAAATTGAAAATTACAGGCCTTCAAGATTGAAAATTAGAATTTAAAATGATCAATTTAGTATTTCCTGGGTTTTAAAAAATTTATGATTTAGATTTTGGTAATAAAGAGACCAGAAGAAGATTCCCACTCAGACCAACCTTAATGGTCCTCAAAAACGTCGACTTTTGACAAAATCCTAATTCTTTCTTCATGATCCTATTATCGTTTCTCCTTACTTAAAAGTATCAAAAAAAAAATCAAGAGGGATTCTAATTCATCGATTGCCTTGTCGGATGCTAAAAACTAAGAAGGAAGGCAGTAGGCATGAAATTTGTTACTTAGGCATGTCTTAGTTGGTTGCTTGCTTGGTTTGGCATGGAGTGAGAGAGGGGGGGGGGGGCATTGAAGTACCTGGTGTCCTTGTGCGCTGGTGATTCGCGATGTGTCCCTCCCCCTTCCTCCAAGCTTGTCCCCTTCCCCTTCATTTTAGCCGGCCCGACTGGTTCACTGGCGCACTGGCTCAGTGGCTCGGCATGCGCGACACCAATCACATCTTTGATTGTAAGAATACACCCCCATATCACCCTCCAAATCCAATATAGTTTTCTTCGAATAAATAACAATATATTATTCAATTATTATTGATATTAATATTAATATGATTTTATTAAATATATAATTAATGACATTATGTGAATAAAAATTAATATTAGTTTGGATGTGTGTAAAAGTGCAGTGTTTTCAAGTGTAATAAATATATTTAAATATTACTGTAGTGTTTTGAAATTTTGTACACTCCATGTTGGTTGTCATAAGACTGCATTATCATGTTGAAAAAAGAAAAGCCCATTTTATCTGTCACAGCGATAATTCAGGGGGCCCAACAACATTGGGGAAGAGGTAAATTTCACATAGATCCATAATATATCATCATTAATTCGAAATTAAACTATATTTAAATAATGCATTAAAAAAAAAGATTAAAAAAATATACTTTTAAAAATTAATAGAAATAGAAATAGGTTGGTTGGTTTTATTATTTTTTTTTTAACAACAAACAACAAAGATTACTTTTTCAAAACAATATATTACCATTATCTTAATGTTTTCATTATAAATTACCATTATCTTAAACCTTTTCATATAAGATTAATCCTACATTTAATACTTGCAATTTAAAATTAAAAATTATTTTATTTTAAGGAGAAAGAAATGGATATGATTTTAATTTAAAAACTTTTGATCTTTTTTTTATGAATACAATTTTTTTTTTTAATTTAAATAAATAAACCAAACTTTTTAGTATATTAATTTTACTAATATCTATGAAATACATAGAATCTGCTGACATAAGACTATAAGAAAAATAATGAATGAATTATAGACATTGAATCATACATATTATACTTACTTAAATATTGATCATATTTTTAATTAATTAACATCAAATAATTTTAAAATAACAATATTCAAACTTTATTTTCATTTTACATATATCTAAGTACATACCAAATCATATTTAAATGAAATTTAGATAATTCACATATTAATTAGCTCTAATTTTTAAATTCTTAATGTATTTTTATATATTTTTTTAAATTAGGCTTTTATAATATAATGAAATTTCATTAGTAAGTAATAAATAGTTTGTTATTATTTTAATATTATTTTTCAGAACCTTGAAATATGTTATTCATAAGTAATTAAATTTTAAAAAAAATTCAAAAGTTGAATATAATATTTGAGCTTTACGTAATGATCATTTATTTTAAATAGAAAATATATATAAGCTATTGTATTTTATTTTTAAATATAAAATTTAAATCTCATAAATTAGTGTTTTTTTCACCAATTTATAATATCGTTCAAATTTATATAATCAAATCATACTATTCAAATATTGTTTTTTTGAATTATTATTGGTTTAATTTGAAGTGTTCTGAAAATCTCCACATTAAAAAAAATATTCGAGGTAATAATAATAGGAGATAATTTAAAAAACATTATTTTAGCATATGAAACAAACAATAACCAATAATAAATAATGATTTTTGTAATCCTGAATAAATATAAATCTTTAATCATTTGTGTGGATGTGAGAGAGAGAGAAAATCGTGTGAATGGTGCACATGTCAAATAATTTATAGTATTTATTTATGTGAGCTAAGCGTCTTATCTATTTTAAAACTGCAATTGATTCAACGACCAATTTACTTAATCTATTTACACGATCTTCCATATTCATTGTTGACCCTCTTCAACTATTTTTGTCCCTAAAGAGTCTTTGGCTAATTTTCTTCCCACACTTTTATTTTTATTTCTAATTATTCATTCTCTATATCTTTTAATTTTATTTTTATTTATATAATAAAATATAATATTATATATCCATTGAATTTACAATTATCTCTTTTTATCTGAATTCATTATAATAATAAAAAAAAATAAATAGTCAAGGTTTTATTTTTAATATACTGTTTGAAGTCAGAAGGTAACTGATATTTACCTCATTCTCATCACTTAAAAATTATAATTTATTTTAAACAAACTATTTTATATTTTTAATATATTTTAAATCTAATCTATTTTTCAAATTATAATAAAAACAAAATAGAAATGGAGAATTAAACTAATTTACAATTAAATTTAAAATGATTTCTATTTATTAAAAAAAGGTTTACTTTAAATTCTGAAGTTATAAAAATAGTTTACCAACTGTTCAATTTTGTTCATTTTTTAAAGGATCTTAATAACGATTTGAATATTTTTGGAGTTTATATGATAGATAGGCATATTCCTATATATATATATTTATTTATGTTTAAAATTTAAATTAATTATTTCAATACAAACACTAATTCTCTGTAAAACATATTTTTTCTATTTATAATGAATATAAATTACTTTCACTACTTGAGGAAGTTGTTCAAACTACTAGCGATTGTAAATTACTAAGCCATCTACTTACCCTTTTCATCAGAAGTTAATTTATTTAATACATAACCCCCTCTCTTCTTATTTATTTAATTTTGAATTTAATATATTTTTTTTTAATTATCTAAGACTATTAATTTATCACCCTTTTAGATAAAATCACTAATTATCTGCCTGTAAATTAAATAATTCCTTTATTTTTCTTTTTTCCTCTTTTATTTTAATCTGATAAAAGGGATTAGAGAGAGCGAGAAAGGTTGTTTAATAAAATACTCTAAAATTATAATTCATAGTTCTTTTAAAGTTTAAAGCAATTAAAAATTCTAATTAATTTCAAATAAATTAAATTTAATTAATTTAAAAATTTCATCAATTTTATTTTTATGAATATCGAATGTGAGAAAATTATATTTTAATTAATAAAAAAAAAAACATGTATTCTTCTAAGAATATTTAATTTATATTAGTATATATATAAATATTCTACAAATTTAATTTACATAAAGTATAAATTATCAAAAATAAACCAATTGACATTTTTTTTTTATTTTGAAATTATATTTAATGACATAAGTTAAATTCATTTAATTATTATTTTATTTGTTATAGAGGCGTTAAAAACAATTTTTTTTAAATATAATCTAAGCAATGTTTCAATGTATATATATATATATATAAGTGGAACTTGATTAGCATTTGAAACCTATGCTTTTGTCTATTAATGTCTCGCTCGCTTGAAGGTTACCAGAGTGCATGAAGCATGACAATAACACACTTTATATATCTACTACTCTCATCCTAATATACACGAGCATATATACAATTTCCTATTCATTAAAATTAACTCGGTAGTCTTTAAATAGAAGTGAACTAGAATTTTATAATAACTAGTTTTTACTTTCAAGATGTTTTTTCATCTTCATTATATATTTTATAATATAAAAGTGGTAACAACGTTGAACCTTATATATATATATATATATTAAATTTCAATTCTACTTTTTTAAGGAACAGGAAATTTGGTGGAATAAACTTCAATATTAAAATTATTATTAACTAAAAAATTAGCTAAATTTTTGTATAGATGTTAATATAAAAAAATAATTAATTTTATTAGTTTACTCTATTATATATTATATATTATTTATTTATTAAATTACAAGTTTCTTTCTCTTTAAATCTTTCTATTAATATTATAAGTGAAGATGTCTAACAATTTAAAAAATAGTGATATCTTTGATATTTTATTTACATTCTAAAATTTACATACAATTACTACCAGCGAAATTTTTCTTATATTTATTAGATGCGTTAAATTGACCAGGTGACTTAAAGATGACCACTTAATGGATTAAAACATGAATTATATTATTAAAAGGGAAGTGCATTCTTTTGGGTTGTTGCTATAAAATTGTCATTTAATTACTGTATGAATTTTGGAATGAAATTCATTAATTATAATAAATTTTTATTGTCTAAATTTAAAATGAAACTACGCAAAATTTATGAGTTTGCATAAATGATTATATTATTCATCAAAAAATTAACATTGTAATGTTAGTTTGGTTAGTTAAGCAAATTTGCAAAAAGTCATTTGGGATACCTTGTAAAACTTGTTTACAAATGATATATCAGGAAGATTTTAAGCAATAAACATTCAAAACTATTATCTTTTAAATTTCTGAAAAATTATTCAATCCAACTACTATTTTCAAGGATTATTATATATATATATATAATATATATATATATCTTCCCTCATGTTTTCTCGCTATCATTTTTCTTACCCTTTTAGTAGTTATTAATCCATTTATTGTCTGTGTCATTTCTAGAATAATTCTCTTCAATATGATTTCATGGTCGTCAGTATGTCTACGATACGGATTAACTGACCTTTTCAAGCCAATTAAATTAATAAGATGTAGAATGAAAATTCTCTCCTTCCTTTTTTCTCTTTCTGCTATTATAGAATTATTATTGTTTGTGACTGATGATGTGAAAATTCTTCAGTAATTTATAATCTCAATTATAATTTTTTTACAATGGTAAATATTTAATATAAATTGATAAGTAGAATAAGTAATTTTGCTACGTAAGTACCAAAAGAATAATAGTTCAAGATTCTTAATTTAAAAATCGATGCATTATTAATTTATATAGAATTAAAACATTTAATAATATTGGCATATTTTTTTTATATTAAAAAATGAAATTGATTATAGAAGGGGATTCTTTTAGTCTCATCTTATAACTAAGCATCTTCATTATATCCACATCATGGAACTTATAAATTTTCATTCATATTATATTACAAAAAATATAATATATGTATTCATATATTAAATTTAATTTATTTTATTTAAATTCCACTTCAATCCACATATCAAGGTCATATATATATATATATATATATATATATATTATCATTTTTATAACAAAAATTACATCATTAATGATATCTGCGAAATATATGAATTACTTTGTTTTAGATTTAATATGCAATTTATCAATTCAATGTTATATAGATATATAGTATAAATAGTAGAGAGATTAATGTTGCAATGTCCCAGTTCTTGTATGAACGGATTGATTAGTGTTCCCAATATTTTTAATTAATATCATAAGCTCTTTTTCGAATCAGATTTTATTAATTATTTTTGAAATAGGTAATATATTAATTATTTATACCAAATTTTTAAAGAAACAAACAGATACATGCAATATTAATTTTTTAAAAATATTCTTAATAGGCTGAGTTTATTATTCTTAATTATATCATAAAAGGAATTAAAACGAAAGTAAATTAAATATTTAAATAAATTGATCTTGTAACAAAACAATAGCACATAAAATAAATTTTAAATATATATATTAAAAAATATTCTATGCAGGTGGCGGCATTTTTATCCAGAACGTGCATGCAATGCGGGTAGTGAAAATACCCACCTTGACATCCTTATATTTTCTTTATTTTAAATATATAATAATAATTTTCAAAATTTTCAAAAATATATACATATATTATATATAGTTGACCATGACGTCTCAAATATAAGACTACGAAAACGAAGAGGGTATATCTATATATACTAGCTGCTCCGAGCGCCTTCGGCGCTCTCCACACCTAGACGGGGGCTCCGTCCCCTGTACCCCCGAGTGATACATAGTTTGTGGTTGAAAGTGTGTATGTAAAAGGTTTTCATCCATTTTGTATCAATCAGTATAAGTAGATAAGACATTTATTTGTTTTTTTGTAAAATATATTTTAAATTATTATAGCTGACCCGGCAAACGTTGTTTTGCCATGTAAATAATTTCTAGAGAATTTCTAGTGGGTATAATAGTTATTCGTGGTATTAATATCTTTTCACATCTAAATTTGCCATTTAAAAAGGTTGCTTCGATAAAGTTTTTCATATATTTTTTAATGACTAATCGGGCACCGTTGCACAGCCGTGGCGGGTTCAAATTACGAATTCAGAAAATTGCCGAAATGTTGGTCTTATCTCCAAATAAATAATTTTTCACTTAACTGAAAATTTTATAATTTTTTCTTTGTAGTTATGGAATTTGCATGTCTGGATGAAAAGAATAATGTTGTATGTGACATATTTATTTGAAAATAGATTATTACAAAATGCTCTTAACAGTAATGATTGTAATCAAATTTTTTTTACAATTTTCTTTGAACACATCATATTAAATTTCTTTCTATTCACTGAAATTTACACAATTTTTTAATTATATACTTTTATATAATTTGTATATTTAGATGAAAAGAATAATGTTCTATTTATATGATCTCACAGACTAACATATCCTTCTTACGGCCAATTTGCTTTATATGAATGAATGAATGAAAATTCAAATTTTATATATAGTTTTTTATATATGTTTATTTATGCACAAAAAATTAATTGACATAATTATTAATTTAATAAAATAAAATTTAATAATAAAATTTAATTTAATAAAATTAATTTAATAAAATATTAAAATAATAAAAATGAATAAATTTGTAAAAAAAATATATAATATTTAAAAAAAAAAATAAAAAATGTGCCTTTGCGAGTTTCGAACTGAGGAAGCAAAGTCATAAGATAACGCCTTAGCACGCTCAGCTCCGAATGATTCTTCTTTTTAAATGTCTATTTAGGATATATATATATAGAGATGAAATTATCGCCAGCAGTGCCTCTATGATCTAGCATTGTAACTAAACTATTTTTAGGTAAATACCATCCCCTGGACTTACCTTACTAATTAGCGGTTTGATAATAAAATAAAAACCTTACTGAATATGCATAAAAAATTTCATAAGAATTGGTCCAGCCGTTTCGGAGGAGTAAGATTTCAAAGTTTTGTGACACCAGAATTTTATATATAAGACAAGATATACTATTTTAGAAATATTTAGAAATATATATAAATATAGTGATTATTTAAAAGTTTATTTTAAAGTTTAAACTTGAAATGACAAATATTTGACAAACTACAATTTCTATAGATGGATTGCTTTGATGGTTGTCAACAAATGATATGAATCATTTTCAATTTTTTATCATTATCTAATACACTACTGGATCTTTTTTTGTTTGCAAATATGTAGTATAGTCCATCATAATTTTAAAATAAACCAACCAATCATACATCTATTTCAATATGTACATTTTAAATTCATTCATCGAATGATTCATATACCCAATTATTCCTATTTAACACTAAATTACTGATTTATTTTGCATCTTTATAGCTATCTAAGTATCTTTATAAATATCCATTCTGATAGTTTTTTAAAAACCAATTAACTTCTATGGGTAACAAATAAATAGATTTATAAGATATAAACTCAAACAATTTAAATACTTAGGTTTTGTAATCACGAAGGATAATATTATTCGATAAGAACTTATTCGAGGTTGCAATCGGGTAACGCCTGTTATCATACAGCGAAGGGGCTTATCTCGTCAAAAGGCATGGTCTATGACCCTGGGAGGCAAGAGTAGATTTAGAGTATTTATGAATGGGATTATGGACCAAAGAAAGATTAAGTCAACGAATGGCGGATACTGCTAACGATGAAATGCATGATCTCTATGCATCTCCAGAAATAGTTAGGATTATAAAATCGAGAAGGCTGCGATGGGTAGGGCACGTGGCTAGAATGGAAGAGGAAAGAATGGCGAAAAATATATGGATAGGGAGACCGATTGGGAAACGTCCGCTTGTAAGAACTTTCGAGTCCCCTAGAACCACAGAGATAGATATATATAGTTATAACCTCAATAAATATAAATCAATTAAACAAATAAAAGTAAATCATCTAATTGATGACTAAAAATTATGTTGAGGTATACATATGTACAAATGAAGGTTGTAATAATATTTGGATATAGAGGTGAGCCATGTTATCAATATTATCAGTATCCATTTCCGATGACATTGAAATGCATTTATATACTATATTGGTAGATCTCAATAAGTGCTAATAAAAAAGAATATGTACATCTAATAAATTCATTTAAAAACTAAAAAAAAATATTTTTTTAAAAATTCTATTTGAATAAATTAAAACGAAGAACAATACAAATTAATGATGTTATATACTTGTATGAAATTCTTCTTCTAAGTATTCTCAATTTATTATATATATATTTAATATAAAATAATATATTTTTTACATCATTTTTATTTAAAATTTAATGATTTTATATATAATAAGAGTAATAGTTTCTTTAAGTAAAATAACATTCATTATGTAGGGTTTGACAAATATTATGGTTGCATTATGGTTGTATATCTAGCAAGGGGCAAACAACAAAACGAAAAAATCTTTTTTTCTCTTTCTCTCCCTATATATATATATTGTTCTTATATATTGTATTTTTCTTACTTTAAAACTTATATAAATCCGCTCCTATCCGTTAACGAATATTAAATATTCCCAAAATTAATTTAGAAAAAGTATTTGTAACTAAAATTTATTAAAATTGTATACATTGAAAGCTGTGTTATTTTGGTCTTCTAAAAATTGGTTCTTATAAAATAATGAATTTTAATGTCTACCTTCTGTTAATTTTGTAATATATATATGATCAATTGATCAATTTTATAAAAAAATTTTTTTTTAACTTTTTAAATCCCAAAAACATGACACTGAATTAATTATTTTCACTGGTATAAAATAAAATATATATAAATAATATTATCTTTCTCTATTATTATTATAATAATGAATATTATAATGAATATTTATATTCACATCCATTATGGATAATTTAATTAAAATTATAAGTAAATAAATAATTAACAATCATTTTAAAATAAAAATCAAAACGTTAATTAAATGTTGATTAGTTATGTTTATTTATATTTTTATATTATTATTTTATTTATTCATAATATTTTTCTACTCTTTTGTGCAGTTGATTTTTTTTCTTCCCCTTTTGTTGTTTTTTTTTTGACTTTTACTTTTATTTTATTCTTTGTCATAGTAAATTTTATTGTACCTAAAATTTAGAGAAAGAAAATTTCTGTTTCTTTTATTTTAAATTTTTCTTTAAAGATATAATATATTTTATGTTAAAATTCAATTAAAGTCATATTTATTCTAATAAAAGAAATCATTTATTTTTTTTATAACATCTAAAAATTAGCTGGAGTGTCTCCACTCGACTATCTCGCAATTTGAATTGGATTAAATAACATAATATATTATATTTAAATTAAATTTAATTAATTATAAATTATAAATAATAAATATTAAACCAGCGCATGTTTGGTTTTTTATTGATGGCACCATGGCACGTGTTGGCGCGTGAGATTTGCAGTGTTAAAAAATTAATTCTGGTACTTCCAGCAATTCAATCAAGCTGAAATTCTATATATAGCAGTTTTATACAATTATTAATCATGTGAAAAATTATCAAACATATATTTTTATTTTTACGGTCACTTTAGAGGAAAAAAAAATCAAAACGTTGTAGGTAATGACCCTCTTCCGGTTGAGCTACATTTCTCAAAAGTTGATAGAAAACTATGAATTTTGAATAATGTCCATGTACCAAATTTCATCATTCTAGCTCAAACCGTTTTTGCGTAATCTTGTCTACATACATACACACATACACACACACACAGACATTTTTCTCAACCTTAGTGAAAATGATTCAGGAACCTTCAAAACGTATAAAAACATCAAAATCTCAACATCGAAAATTTTCATGATCGCAATACTATCTCTGGCGAGATAGTAAAAAGGAGGACGAAAATTTAATCTTTAGTTTTCAAATTCCTTTTATAATATCTTATTACTCTAAGGAGAAAATATTTTATATATATCCAAATTTTATCATTCATTAACCCATTATCTACGGCGGTCGTCAATAAGCGATCTGCCTAGTCTGCCACATATTCCGACGGTCGTCAATAGACAAATTGGAGTTTTAAAGCAATTTAAACTTAAGTTTGGTCGTCAATGAGCATTTGATAATGCACGAAGTATTTCAATTATTTTTGCATGCGCTTTAGTGCAAAATAATTTATGATTTCACTAATTACTCCTCAGAAAATGTCTTTCGACAAATGCACTTGCTGATAATCTATCAATCAACTCGCCACTTCATCTACTCGGAAGAGTTGCTCTGAGAGTTGTAAAAAAATTACAATATAATAAATAAAACTGGTTGATATAACTATAAACGAAATAACAAGTAAAGAGAATTCTTTACATTGATATATAAAATATGTTTATCTTTATTGAAACATTTTATTATTGGGACACTGATACTAACCATAGCAGTGACTCTTTGTCCATTATCGATTTTGATATTGAAGACATAAGTGAATCGAACAGTGAATGGAAAATTATTGAGAAAAATATAATCTTCTCTATACCGATAATTAGTACACTAGCCCAAAGTTAGCAGCCTATTTGGTTGAAAATGGCGTTGGAATATGTTGGAACGATAAAGAAGAACAGAAAACATTTCCCCAAATTTACACTACTAAGATGTGGACAGCTGAAACTAAAAAAAAGTCTCGAAAAATTTTAGCCCTAAAGTGGAAAGACAAAATAGATGTCCATTTTATTTCCACTTTTCATAGAGGAATATTGGTAGATAGTGGAAAAATAAATAAAAGATTTCAGGAAAGAATTTTAAAACCCGACTGTGTTCTAGATCAGCCAAACATTTTGACCTCAGGGACCAGTTAATTCATAATTTAGATCCCGCGGACCACTAATAGGATTTTTTAAGTGTTAAATATATTTATAAATAAAAATTGTGATCAAAGAACACATAAAATAACTTATCACGTATTGTTATGAATTGATCATGTTTTAATGCATCTTAAAACATAACTTAACATGATGAGTAAGGATATTCCACATTTTTCTGCGGACCAGCGAAATTTTCTCGCGGACCACCACTTTGGCAACCGCTGTTCAATATACCATCAACATGAGGCAAGTGGACAAAGCTGGCATGCAACTATCATTTGAAGACCTTAGAGCGAAACAGTGGTAAGCCACAAAATCAAAATGTTGAGATATTGCAGTTTAAAGTGTAGAAAAAAGATAGAAAACATTGGGTTTACTGCATATATTTCAAATTTGCTCAATATGTAATATCATTAAAGGGAAAAAGTCAGCAACTATTATTTCTTAGATATATATAATTAAGAATAAAACAATTTTCTACAAAAGTGGCTTACCATTGTTTCGCTCTAAGGTCTTCATTTGTGGAAAGTGTACGTAAAAGTGTCAAGTGGTATAAAACGTTATTTTTTCATTTGCTAGATTTAACAATTTTGAACTCGTACAATTTATATTTAGTGAAAACGGGAAATAATGGAGTGCCACTGAAAAACTTTATTCGGCAAATTATACGACAAATTTTGTGTAATCACGGAACTCTCAGTGCAACTCATCCGGGTAGACGCAGTTGCGGGTTGATTGATAGATTAGCGCTGCAAGTGCATTTGTCGAAAGACATATTCTGTGTCCCTCCAACAGCTCGCAGGAAAAAAGGCCAACGAATATACCATGTTTGTAAACACACCGAAAGAAAATGCAAATATGTCACAACTTGGTGCCCGGAGTGTCATGTGGGTTTGTGTGTTGGACGCTGTTTCAAACTTTATCACAGCCAGAAAAATTTTTGAATTAATTATTTTGTTTTAATTTTTGTTTTTTGTATAGTTTATAATAAAGTATTTTTTTGATTTTTTTTTTTTTTTTTTGGCAAAATATTTAATTTTTGTTGTTTTTTAATCTATGTTATATTTAATGTTACCTATTTAAAATTAAATTTATCATAAAAAAAAATTTGGAAACATTTCATTTTTCGAAAATATTTGCGTTTGACATGTAGTTAAAGGGTTAATATATTATCCCCATACACTCTTTTTAGTTATATTATATTTTAAATATTTTTCGAAGAAATGATGCGTTCAATATTTTATAAACTATTTAACTTTCTATTTTATTTATTTAAAATTTGAATTCTTTTTATAAGGAGTGGTTGAAGACTTAAGCTTCCTTATTCATATATAACCCTAAAAGACGTCATTGATCCAATGTGATTCTCCATAAATTTGCAAACAATTTATAATTCTGTTATTCGAAAACAATCTTCTATCACTTCAATGAACATGTAGCTATAACCCTTTCTTATCTAAACAAATTCCGATAGACTTTAAATATATGATAAATATATTAATAATAATTACAAATGAACACTTCCATGTTTATCTTAACCTTGAATTTAAATATAATTCTAATTTTATCTTTTTTTTCTTTATTGAACAACTCTTTCACTCACTCTGTCTTTGTGATGTTATAAAATGTAAATGAAAACAAATATAATTCTTTTTTTTATTCCATTTTAATTTATTCCAAACGGGGCCTTATAAAGACACGATTATCATATCATGTAAAAGGGGAAAAAATTATTGGCAATAAATGAAGTATATTAGAAGGTTATAAAATCATACAAAATACATCCAAATATAAAATACAAAAAATAAAAAAAAAAATTGATAAGTATTAAAGATTAAATATAAAAAACAATTTTAGAAAATTTTCTATTTATACTTTTCATTGTAATTTTGTAAAAATGTAGATTAAATGAAATTATTTATGTAATTTATGTAACTAGTTATAGATGACCCTTTAAAAATTATAAATTAAAAAAATTCAGAACCTCTTAGAAGCTCTAATGAAATTATTTTCCTAAAATAATAAATTATAATAATTATTGTTATTTTCAAAATTTTATTATTTTTCTAACCGGAATAGTTCATTTCTTATAACCTTCCTTGATTAAATTCATCCAATCTTCTCTTACTAAAATACATAAAGTTATTGAAAATTATTTCTTAAATATCAAAACTAATTACTCGTATTTTATAATCTTATAATGTTCATAATTTTCTCTTTCGTTTTTTTTTTTCTCAAGCAAATATTATAAAAATTTGAACTAAAATAAAAATAAGTTCGTAGATAATTTCAAAAGGAAGACACAAAACATTAATTTTCAATTAAACAGTAATTGTTTGAAATTTGTTAAGGCCCTGTGTCTTCTAACATATGTTTCTCATATGCTGACACTATCAGCCATTTTGGATTAGTAGTTTGTTTTGGATAACTGAAAAAGTTAGTCACGTTTTTGTATGTTCTTCGATTTTTTACTTAAAAAAAATGGATCAAAGGATCTGTATTAAATTTTGCGTTATAAATAAAGTTAATAATAAAGTGCTCCAACGCACTTAGTATGTTGACAGTGGCATTCGGCGAGTGTACTTTGTCTCAAAAAAGTGTTTATAAGTGGTACAAGCGCTTTAAAAAAGCACGACAAGTTTGATCAAATGTGAAGGTTTTGCTTACTGTCTTCTTCGATTACAATGGCGTGGTGAATCATGAGTTCTTGCCAACAAGTAGTACTGTTAATAAGGAATACTACAAGGAAGTTATGCAACGTTTGCGTGAAGCAATACGGCTCAAACGATCGGAATTTTGGATAAACAATTCATGGATTCTGCATCATGATAATGCACGAGCTCACATATCATTATTTCTTTGTTATTTTTTTGGCCAAAAACAACACTGCAATCATGCCTCAACCACCGTATTCACCAGATTTGGCTCCCTGCAACTTTTTCCTATTACCAAAACTTAAGAGACCAATGAAAGGAAAGCGTTTTGCCACAATTGATGAGATAAAGTCGGAATCGAAGAAGGAGCTGATGACCATACCGAAAAGCGCATTTCAGAAGTCCTTCGCCGATTGGAAGAAGCGCTGGCATAAGTGCATTATATCTGAGGGGAATTAATTTGAAGGGAACAAAATGGATATTGATGAATAAATAAATACTTTTCGAAATAATTCAAAATTCACCTTTTCTTTTGAACAAACCTTGTATTATATAGATTAAAATTATCAACTTAAATCTACATATAAACCTTATTAAGAATGTTTTTTATTAAAAACATTGGTTAGTTTTATTTTAAATTCTATATTTTCTTTTTTCTCATTTCTTTTAATCATTAAAAATAGTATTTAAACACATTCACAATTCCATGGACCTCAATTGATGAGAAGAAAAGTTCTGATGATGGTGTAACCACCGAAATGTTCATAAAGCAAATATATTAATAAAATCTGAAACTTCACCGAGTGTATTTAATAAAATAATTAATCTAATTAAAATTTATATTTTTAAATTTAATTTTCATTTTATAATAAATTGGCTCTGAGTTAGTTTTGTTAGTGTTGATTGTGATACGTAAATAAATAACCTTCTTAATTGAAGATATTTAATAATTAAAACCTCGATCTTTAAATATTATCTATAACTAATCTATACAATGAGTTATTGACAAATAATAATTTTATTCAATGTAATTATGTGATTGTGAAGTACTTATGTATTTGTATAGTTCGAGAGGGAGAGGTTCGTTTTATAATCGGCACTCAGTTGCTTGCCGTAGGGCCAAAATCACTTCTAGATGACATTTGGTTTCCTAGCCAAGACACGCGCATTATTTCACATACAAACACACATATACACACACACATAGAGATAGACGTATTTAGGTACATGCCTACGCAGATTTGCGTGAACCACTCTTTTTCTCTTCACCATCCCTCTATCTCTCTTCTTTGTTTAGTAATGGCAGACATTTCGGAGACGTTTTAAAAAAATTTTCTCTTACTCCATCTCCATTTTGATTTTAATATATTTTTAAATTTTAATTTCTTTATTTTATTAAAGTCATGAATGAAATTACAATTACTAATATAACAAAAGATTAATAAAATTCTTAAAATATAAATTTCAGTTCGTATTTTATATGACTTTAATAATTATCTCATAGTAACTGATCTATAATTTTGTTTTGAAATTTTATTAAATATCTCTCTCTTTTTACTATTTCGCCAGAGATAGTATTGCGATCATTAAAATTTTCGATGTCGAGATTTTGATGTTTTTATAAGTTTTGAAGGTTCCTGAATCATTTTCACTAAGGTTGAAAAAATGTCTGTGTGTATGTAGACAAGATTACTCAAAAACGATTTGAGATAGAATCATGAAATTTGGTACATAAGCATTATTCAAAATTCGTAGTTTTCTATCAACTTTTGAGAAATGTAGCTCAACCGGAAGAGGGTCATTACCTACAACGTTTTGATTTTTTTTCTTCTAAAGTGACCGTAAAAATAAAGATATATGTTTGATAATTTTTCACATGATTAATAATTGTATAAAACTGCTATATATAGAATTTCAGCTTGATTGAATCGCTGAAAGTACCAGAATTAATTTTTTAACACTGCAAATCTCTCACGCGCCAACACGTGACGTGGTGTATCAACAAAGAGCAAAACATGCGCTGGTTCAATAAATATTATTTATTAATTTTAATTTATAATTTAATTAATTAAATTTAAATTAATATATGTTATTTAATCCAATTCAAATTTGCGAGATAGTCGAGTGGAGACACTCCAGATTTTTAGAATAATTTTAGATTAATTTTTAGGACGATTATTTTTATTAATATCTAAATATAGATCTGGTTTCTCCAATTCATAAAAACACATATTATGTAAAATGTTTGAAATTCTATTCTATTATATATATTATAATTTTACTTATAATATAATATTAATATATTTAAACCATCCTCTGGGTTTATATAAAATAATGAAAATTTGAAGGTTGTTAGAGAATAATATATGTGTAGGGTGTATAGAAAACTAAAAAAATATTTCATGACCTTAAAAACACTGCATGCAATAACAGCCACGCAAGAACCTTTATTTGATCGAGTTGCATAAAGAAATATTGTAAGTAAAAAATTTTAAAAATAAATTATTTCATTAAATACATTCATTTAATATTATATTAGAAGAAAGGTCGTTGACGCTCTTATCACTCTTTAAATTCTGTCATCCTCTTATTGATTTTGTAAATTTTTGTTTCTATATCAGAATTTTTCTTTTCAATGTTGTTTTATTTATTAATTGATTTAATCATCATATAAATTGCATTATTAATCATTCTTCGCTTTCATAAGAAAACAATTCGTCTGATGGTTATACAATGAAAATTTCATTCCATTTGACATTCATTAGATTCTAACATTGTATTTCAGTCTATTTTTTACATTTACATTTACCTCCTTCCCTATATAGCTTGTTCTTGTTTTAATTAATTTAATCTTTTATCAACACTATTTAGAAAAGTATTTAATAGCAAAACATGAGGATCCTCCAAACATTTTATTTATTAAAAACTATTAAGATTAAAAATAAAAATATAAATAATATATATATATAGGATTTAAGTTGAAAGCTCCTGTGATTATAGGCAACCCTAACCAGTGGCCCCCTATCATCCTATCCCACTGCTGCTGATGGATGGCATGACTCGTCGTCGCCCGCCACTCCTTCAGGATTATATAAATGCAACGACCTTGTCGAAGCAAGCATATTCAGCTAACTAGCCAACCAACATCAACATCATTCCAGTGGTCTCATATATATATATATATATATATATATAAACATATATAATATTTATTTATTTTATTCATCATACCACTCCTTCTTAACTAACCAATCATGTTTTACTTCACTCTCTTTAACTTATTTTTCACGTGCAATATTATTATTACTATTTTAACACATCAAGGTCTAAAATTAATATTTGTATATTTCACATCAAAAAATAATTTACTTCTATTATATATATATATTTTTTATTAAATATAGGTATTTTTATAATAGTTTTTTTTTTTAATAAATTCCTTATGTGTTTTTAAATTAACGAAATATATTCAGTTTCTACATTAACAAAATAGGACTATTGACGGAATTCATAGAATCTTTTATTAAAGATCATTTTAAATACGGTCTTAAAACGTAATCTAGATCAATAGTCACTATCACTACTACTGACACATACTATCGAACTTTTGATGGTCCTTAATATAAGATTTCTACTATGAATTGCGTCCTCTGAATCTAGATGACATCTTGAGCTCGTACTTAAAATGATCTTTAATGTATGATTTGACTATGGATTCCGACCAATGAGTGACTTAAGTGAGTTAAGAAACCTATCTAATAAATTTGGAAATACTAGCAGTGAAAATCATTATATTAAATTAATAGATTAAACCTTAACTACTCTTGAAACGTTTTAATAATGTATTTTGTAAACTACAATTAAACTTGGAAAAATTTAAGTTGATTAATATATTTATTTGCTTAATGATCATTTCGGCTTCCATAGTAAGTCACTCTCTTCTTGCCAACTGATTCTAATTATGGTTATATTTTTTTTAAATTCAATTGTTTTTATTTTATAAAATCCAAAATCTTAAGATAATATACATTACATATATTTTATTAAAATGTGATTTATATTATTAATTAATATTCATAGACGTACTTATAGTATCGTAGAAAAATATTAATAATTTTTTTAATTTCAAGAAAATTTTTTTTTTGTGTATTTTCAATTTATTTCAAGTATTTCTAATTTTCAAGTTAAAATTAACAACTTTTTACGTATGTATAACAATATAAAACAACAAAAAGAAATATATTAATAGTAAATGAAAATAAAATACGAAATAGTAAATTAAATGAAGAACATAGGAAGAGGCGTGAAGTGGAGATTATAAATAAAATTGTGCATGGTCAAGGGAATCATCGCTAGAGAGGTCAAACGAAAGTTAAAATATTCTCTTTCATTTTAAAATAGATTAATTTAATTTTTATGTTCTTTCTACTATTCATATGTTCGTAACTTAGAAATAAGAATATTAATATTTAAAATTTTAATAAAAAATCATAATTCATGAAATAATCTGTGTATTTTTATAATTACATCATATAAGGCCAAATTGAATAATTATTTTCATACTTCTAATTAAATTAAATAATGTATTTATCTCTATTTATATATAATTCAATAAATTAACTTTATTTCTTTTTACATTGACTTACTGATAAAGAAAGAGTGTATTACAACATTCGTTCCAATATTCGTATCCAAGATGTTAAAACGTTCATATAGTTCAAAAAATGATAATAAGTGAGGTAAAATTCTGCAACTGTAATGAATCATAAATCTTATACGTCTCCAATATTATAAAATATACTTATATATAGAATTTGTTCTTTATAAACTTTTAATTTACTGAGAATTTAATTCTAAAGGATGTTTCTTTTAGAGGTATAGAACTTTAAATTGCAATAAAACAACGATGGATTATTCGATTGACATTAATTTTATATTTACGAAAGATAATCTTGTGGCATTATATTTTATATATGATTTCTGGCATATGACGGCCACGGCTGGCTCGGATGTAGTCGAATCTGGACGTCCAATTTTCGGTAACTTTTTCCAACATTTTTGGCCGTATATCGGCAATAACACGGCGAATGTTGTCTTCCAAATGGTCCAGCGTTTGTTGCTTATCCGCATAGACCAATGACTTTACATAGCCCCACAGAAAGTAGTCTAGCGGTGTTAAATCACAAGATCTTGGAGGCCAATTCACAGGTCCAAAACGTGAAATTAGGCGGTCACCAAACGTGTCTTTCAATAAATCGATCGTGGCACGAGCTGTGTGACATGTTGCGCCGTCTTGTTGGAACCACAGCTCCTCATGGTTGTTCAATTCAGGAATGAAAAAGTACTGTAACGTTCTGGACATCTTCCTCAATGCTACGCTCTACAGTAGCAATAGCTTCTGTACGCACCGTACGGCATCTCTGAGGATGCGAGTTAACAATAAGAGTAAACGTGGTGCGAAAACGTTCCATGGTTAATCGAATTAACTGGTCTGATGGATGATTTTGTCGACGATAAAATGGACGTAGTGCACGACACGTATTCCGCACAGAACCATTATTTTCGAAATAAAATTGCACTATTTGCAAGCGTTGTTCAGGCGTAAGTCTATTCATGATGAATTGCCAAACAAACTGAGAATAAATCACTTGACAGCTGTTAAATCGGTCGTCAACTTGAACAGTAATGCCAACTTAAAGTTCTATACCTCGAAAAAAAACACCCTTTAATAATAATAAAAATTAATATGAAATATTAATTTTGTTAAAAAAGAATATTTCCTATATATATATATATATATATATCTTTAATTTAACTAAATAAAAAATGAGCTGTGGCCAAGCGCTGAACCGACCGATTATAGGAAAAGAAGATATTGTTTTCACACCAAATTTCACATTTTTACATATCTCCACGAATCATGCATATTGTTAACAGAAAAAGTATTTTTACCATGTCCGTCCGTCTGTCTATTGTGGGTCTGTAGACTTGTAGCTTGAACGGCTCATCGCGGATTTTGATAAAATTTAATATATTAATAATTCAAAATTCACCTTTTCTTTTGAACAAACCTCGTATTTTATCTAAAAATGTGTGAATAGGTATATTTTCTGAAATAAATTAAATCAACATATTTCACAAAATAGGTAATGTTTTAATTTAAACACTAAATTTTCTTATATAACAATAACTAATATGCTTTTATTACTTTGAATTTAATTTTATTTAGATCAAACTATTCATATTAATAGGTTTATTATTTTTCTTTATTCTTATCACAAAATGTGATATAGTTAAAAAAAAATATAAAACTTTCAAGGTTGTCAAAGAATAAAGATATTCGTCAATGATAGTAAAATTTAGTCAGCTGTCACAGACCCTGTGTTTATTAAAATAAAAATAAAAAAATATGAAAAAATCCTTGATATATATTTGAAAGAAATGATAAATTGGATTTTTATTTATTTTTTAATTATATCATTTAAGAAATAAGAAAATAGGAAAAAGACTAATATCTGTCCCAGTTAGAATATTTTTTTTTTCAAATTTTCAAATTTATTTAGGATTTATACCCAGAAAATAGCGATTTAGACTGGAAATATTCACCTTATATTATTATTTTGATTATACTATTATTAATATATTACACTATATTTAATAAATAATTAATCAAAATATTGGGAATTGTTTCATGATTATTGTTGGATATATCTAATATATATATATATATATTTGTTTATTTAAAAATACTATCTAGTTAACTAACAATTTTAAAGCTTGATTTATAATATTCATTTGGCATATTTTAGGATGGGAGGGGGAGATGTAAAACATCTGGTAAATATGACTCCTAAAGATTTATAAAGTGCTGCCATGTCTGAACAGCTTGTTATTAAATATTAAAGATTTTTAAGTACTATTAGCAATTCTAAGATTTTTTTCTTATTTTAGAATTTGTTTTACCCCTTTTATTTAAATATTTTAGAAGGTTAGAAGAAAAATGAATTGAAGAGTTTGAAATTTATTAATATTATTAAATGTCAATGTAATTGTGGTCATTACTTTTTTCGTTGGTTCCCCGGAAAAGCCTTGGTCTCTATCCAAAATATTATATTCTCAACACTTAACTATTGGGTCTTGACTAAAGAGAGATAGAACTAGAGATAAAGGAGTGGGGCCTTCAGTGGGAAGCCCCCCGCGGCAAACAGGCATCGAACCAAGGACTCCTCCTTGCTCGTTTTCCACGCCAAACTACTTTTATTCAACGCACATATAGAAATTAACCGGCCGATTCAACGTGACCAGAAAAATACAGACATCCTATTATAAAAAATTCAGTAATAATAATAATAATAACAATACGAATAAGAATATGTAATAATACAATTGATCACATATAACATCTAAACAAATTAATACAACACGATTATAGTATAAGAATAAATATAAATAATAAAAAATAAATAACTCAATATTTTTATTGTATATAGATATTTAATATGTACAATATATTAATTATTTTAACTCTAATTTATAATTAATTAATATTTTCTTTATGTTTCAGGTAAGAATCAAACAGAACAGTCTTATAAATTTATTAAGAATTATGAAATCAACAGTAAGTAAAATACCTTAATATATATATATAATATATATATAAATTAATTAACTTGCGGATCCCATTCTTGGACTATTTGCACAACTTTTTCCGAACCATAGGATTGTTTTGATTTTAATTAAAAAATTAATATAGGGTAGTCGTAAAAGTCTTTTCGTATTTCTAATCATGTGGTACCCACACATCAAGCTTCTTTTTGTAGCCAACCTTTTTTAAATGGTTCCAAACCGTTTGATGATGAATGTTTAGTTCCTTGGCAATGTCATGGCTCCTTGTCAATCTTTTCCATAATTTCATCGACATTTTCAACGATAGGTCGACCAGAACGAGGTGCATCTTTTACATCGAAATTTCAAGAACGAAAGCGAGCGAACCATTGTTGTGCAACACGAACTGATATAGCATCGTCTCCGTGAACTTCACAAATTTCATTGGCGGCTTGCGGCATTCTTCCCTTTTTTTCAAAATATAGCGAATTTCTTCATTATTTTCACTCATTTTTGAAAAGCTGTAACTTTTGTTCAGCTTCACCAAATTTAATTTTCTTTAAGGTTAAATGAAGCTTGAAATTTCACCTTTCCAACACTACATATATGGTATGACCGGGTATGACACAATGTGATTGGTAGCACTGGAGATATACGATTCCAACGACATCTATGGACAAAATAAGAAAAGACTTTTTCGACCACCCTATATATTAATATGACTATACTTTCAATACATCGTACTCCAATTTAGGAGCCCAAATTAAATTATACTATTTATATAAATATTTTATCTGGCAATAATTTTTCTTTCTGTATTACTTTGCGATATTCTTTCTCTTATAAACTGCCTTTGAATATTAAATATATATATATATATATAGTATAAAAACTTAATATTATTTATCATATTTTTATGATATTTAAAAGTTCTTAAAAAAATAATTATTGAAATTTAATTTCAATCTATCATTTAAAAGTTGATCTTTTTGGAAAATTACAAAATTCAACAATTGCAAACATTTAATATTCCTATATCTCTTGTTTGTTTTTTTTTGTCTTTTTCTATGACTTTTCCTTTGATGAAAGATAATATCAGTTGAAATGTTTATGGGAATATTTCGTAAATAGAAGGCTGAGAAGAGAATAAAAACTTGGCTCAATTTGAAAATATAGTGTAAAAATTTGATTGCATGGGGATAGACATCTGATGACTATTATTTGAATATATATTTTGGAGGGGTTTCTGTCAGAGTCATAGATTACAATTTCTTTTTTATCTGTCGGCTAAAACTACAAGAGGAATCACAAAGACACGTGCGTGACCCAAATGGACACCTCTTTCTCTCTCTGTTTCCTCTTTCGATTTCAACGTGTGCATGCAGATTCGTGACAAATATCCTTTTAACCAAATTAATGATCCTTTTCGACTTTTGTTTTTAATCTTAATCTTATTTTGTTTTTTTTATTTATAATATAAATTTTATCTATTCAGAATTATTATAATCCTTAACTTTGATTTCAATTTGATTCTTTATTTTAATTTAAACCTTGGGAAGCGATGTTCTAAAAATCTTATATTCAAATTTCCCGATTAACATCTTCATTTTAACCAAATTTTCTTCTGTTTAGTATCTTTAAAAATATAAATTTGTAATTCGTTTATACACAAATCCTTACTATGTAATATTATTGGAACTATGAGTTAATATATCACATATTAAATATGTACTGTCTAATATATATATATATATTAATTAAATTTACTCATTTTTTTAAGAAGATATTTTTTCAAGATGAAACTGGGTCGTAGACTAAAAATAATTATTATATCTACAGATGATACTGACGGACATCCATTCAAATAGGTACTGAGAGAGAGAGAGAAAGAAAAGAGATGAGGAAGCAACTATTTAGGCCAAAATAATTAACATTGGTTTGACAAAACGTATTTCTATACTTAATTATGCTAATTTAATTATCATTTAAATATTTTTTTTAATCAGAAGTAATATTACATCAATGACTACTCTCTAAATGGTATCAATTATCAATTACAATTATGGGATTCGCCTCATCTCACACGATTTATGAATATATTAGGATTTATTAAATTAAAAATACGATATTTAATATATATATATATATGAATGGATACGAATAGGTAAAAATACATACAAATTTCATATGTGTTTTTATCTCATTTTTATTTGTTTTTCAGTTTACTTAGATTGTATTTAAAGTACAGCAGTTGATGTATCAGTCTATTATAAATTAAATGATTAATTAATCTGATTATAACGTATTTATAATTTGTTGTAAAGAAAATCATAATTTAATTAATATTTCTATAAATAATTATGATACATAGTAAACTTATGTTCTTTGAACATGACCGTAAATAGAAAATAAATGACAATCTGATAAGATATATATAATCATATTATTTACCTGTGTGTGCAATCTAATTCTGTAGTTTGTCTCGTTCCATTCGAGTCACCCTTTATATATATATATATATATATATATATATATATATATATATATATATGTATATATGAATCTTATTGAACTTTTGAAGGATGATCTTGTGCCAAAATTGGCGTGTAGGTGGAGAGTGAATGAAAGAGAAAGAGAGAGTGAGAAGGAACGAAAAGCATAAAAATAAACCACAGATTGAGAGAATTCACTAATATCACCAGATGTTCCAAAATACGAAACATCAATCAATCTTAGTTTTTTATTAGTTTTTAGATTTTTTTTAAAATTTATTTTCTTTAATTTTCATCGTCCCTATTTATATATAAACAGACCCTTACTTATGTTGAGAATATATTCCATTGAAATTTAATTCTATTTTATAAGGCATAAGTATGCACAATTTCTCTGAGAAATAGAATTTAATTTTTTTCTTAAATTTAACTTAAATAACCTCTGAAAATAATTTATATTTTATATATGAATGTTTTTACATTTAGAACTCTTTTACTGTGTGTTAACAAATTATTGTGGATTATTATGAAAAAAAATTACAATAATATATTTTATTTTATTTCCTATCAGATGAACTCTCAACTTGAGCCTCTATAAAATCTATAGAAGAAATTGAAGAACAACAGTAACTTTTTTTTATTTTATTAAAATAAAAATTGAATAAAGAAAATATTTTTTTAATAAACTACATAAATTCTGGATGGAGAGGGTAATATAATTATTTATTTTCAATTCAAGACCTAATAGCAATCTTGGAATTTATTTTTGAAGAAAGAAAACTTGAGTTTAATTTATTATTGAATAATCCCTCTTTTTTTTTAAATTATTTTCTTTAAAATTTATAAAATAAATATTTGATGTAAACATTTCTTTAATAAAATTTATTATAAAAGAAAAAAAAAAATTAATTTCTTTGATATAATGTTATATCTAAGTTTAGGAGCTTTAAGGTAGGTTAAGATAGGTCGTTTAATGACCCCGAAACCTTCCTAAATCCAAAAATAATGTCAATAAATATGAAAACAATGTTATTTAATTTCATTGATTTATTTATGAAAATATTTCATTTCTAGTATAAATTAAGTCAATCGCTACATTTTATATTTAATTTTTCTTTTATCTGATTAATTTACTTAGTTATTTTTATTTATATATAAACTAAGAGGTTATTATATTTACTATCTCGCCAGAGATAGTATTGCGATCACGAAAATTTTTGATGTTGAGATTTTGATGTTTTTATACGTTTTGAAGGTTCCTAAATCATTTTCACTAAGGTTGAGAAAAATGTCTGTGTGTATTTGTGTGTGTATGTATGTAACCAAGATTACGCAAAAACGGTTTGAGCTAGAATGATGAAATTTGGTACATGGGCATTATTCAAAATTCATAGTTTTCTATCAACTTTTGAGAAATGTAGCTCAACCGGAAGAGGGTCATTACCTACAACGTTTTGATTTTTTTTCTTCCTAAGTGACCGTAAAAATAAAGATATATGTTCGATAATTTTTCACATGTATAATAATTGTATAAAACTGCTATATATAGAATTTCAGCTTGATTGCATCGCTGAAAGTACTAGAATTAATTTTTTAACACTGCAAAACTCACGTGGTGCCATCAACAAAGAGCCAAACATGCGCTGGTTTAATAAATATTATTTATTAATTTTAATTTATAATTTAATTAATCTAATTTAATTTAAATTAATATATGTTATTTAATCCAATTCAAATTTGCGAGATAGTCGAGTGGAGACACTCCAGATTTTTTTTACTATAAGATATATATTGATAGGTAGACCATTGATATGTTAGTTCAATTGGCATGGCTATGATATGCACGCAATCGCTTCCCTTCCCGCTCTCTTTGTATGTGTGTAATATAAAACAGGTGTGTATATATGGGCCTGTGTGAAGCACTCGGGTGCATGTCGTGTGGACATGGCAATGACCGAAAAACCTTCAAGTTTTTTACATAGATAGATTCATAATACACGTGACTAGGATATTATCTCATACAATTACAACAAGAATAATAAAACTTGATTATATATTTAATATATATTATATTTAAATATATTTCATTTATTTATATAAAATAGCAACATTAGCCTCTTAATCTCGTTAAATAGAATAAATAGTCAATGACATACTTCATTTAATGCTATTTCTTTTGTACTCACTCGAATTTGAATTTGAATTATAATTATGTTTAGCTGTTGTTTTCTAAATTAAGGTATAATAATGATCAATACACGCATTACATTTTTAATAATACCATTTCATTTATGATTTATTTATCTTATGCCAATATACATAATTCTCACTTAGTGTCTTATTTTAATATATCTTTTTCAAGTAAATTATCTTCAAGTAATTTTATGGCTTACTAGCACTTTTGTTTCGAGCTCTATGAAGTGATCCCTTCATTAATAACTGTTCTACAGGGTGGACCAAAAGTCCGGTAACATTTCAAATGGTTATAAAAAATACAAAAAGAGATATGAGAGAAAATATGTTTATTTATTATAAAAGTACAAAAATCAGGGTTTTATTTTTTAAACATATCGTCGTCCAAATGCACCCCCGTAACCTAGTGCGGAAATTTTCCATCACCGCCCGACAAGTGTTTGGAGAAATGTTCTGAATTTCCTCGCGTATATTTTCTTTTAGTTCTTCAATATACTGAAGATTGTTATTAAAAACTTTACTTTTGAGGTATCCCCAAAGGAAAAAGTCCATTGGTGACAAATCCGGGCTGCGGGCTGGCCAGTTAATGTCACCTCTTTTGGATATGACTTTTTGCCCATAATTTTGGCCTTAATTGCTGTACAATTTGAATTTTATACGGGTGTAAATGTAAATCCTTGTGAAGAATACGATTTAAAGATGTCCTGGACACATTTCAAACACTAGTAACGTCCCGCTCCCCCCTATCCACCGCAATTCGAAGCAGCGCTCGATTCAAATGTTACCGGACTTTTGGTCCACCCTATATAATCTTTGATTTAATATTTAATGGTCTAATTCAGTGGCCAACAACCTTTAGTCCCTACATTTCGACCATTTATAATAAATATTTTTTTGGAAAATTACCAACTTTTCTAGTGCCTAGACAGACACACTATTGGTTTGAATAATTACAAAAAATATTTTTTTTCTTTCTTTTCTTTCATCGCGAACCTGATTATTATCATTATTGTGATAATTATTATTTATAAAACCTTGAGAAGAATAGATTAGTATTATCTTTCCGTTCGATTTTACTATAATATATATATTAAGTATTAAAAGGTAAATATAAAAATTAATTCTACTGATAATAATGATTTTATACGTTGAATATCTGCTTTTGTCATTGCTTATAATAATACATAAACTTATATTGATTATTTTTCTTATTTTTGCAAAATATTTTTTTATTTATTTTATATATTATTCAATTATCTTTCCTAAGTTATTTATCCCCCTACTATTATAAAAAATTTGCACGCTATAATAACTTGATTTCTCTTATTATAATTTTTTTTAAATCATGCATATTTTATAAAAGTCTCAAAATCACAAGTTTTCTTTCTTGAATAATAAATAAATTCAAATGAATAACAAATTATGTGATTATTATCTAGAGTAAGTATAAACATTTCAGAGTATTGATCAAGTAAAGTCTCTGTTGTTTCGTGCATTGTAACTTTATTAAACCTAATAGGACCATATACAAAGTAAAAAATTCATGCTTATAGAAACAACCAGCGAAATACATACTAACATAAATATATACAAACAAAACACAGCATAAACAAATTTAATAACAAAAATAGCCTTCTTGTATGGAATTTAAATGTTTCTCATTCCTTCTGTTTTCTTTCTCGACATAAGAGTATATATTTCTAAGGGGAAGTTACGTTACTCGTACCACCTCTTAAATCGTACCACTGACATATTAAAGAATGTAACACAAAAAATTAAATCTAGCTTCATGATAGTATACCATTAGATTGTTGATAGATAACATTCGTAAAAAAACATAACTTTTAGGAATTATGACAAAATGTATACATTTACTTTAATTGGTGTAATTTTTTTTCATTTATTATTTATATATATAATTCAAAATCAAGATTTGTTTATTAATATTTAATTTTTGATATTGGTTCTTGAGCGAATAAAAATATTTTGCAATAAAACCTATTGGAAAGAAATTTCTAATATGCGTGTAGGCAACGGTGATATTTTTAATTTGTACCTGAATCAGATTCCTAAGTCGTACATAAGCATAGGCATAAGTCGTACATAAGCATAGACATTGGTTCACCTGTTTTCTGCTAGTTTAATCTAGCTAGATAACTGAAGTTGTTACATACAATTACAAAAGTATTTCTTTTACAACGATGAGACCTGAGACGTTTTATGTAGGGTGAACCGAGACAAAAACATGATCCAGTATTCAGAATATGTAACTTGACTTAATAATTTGTTAGGGTCAGCAAAGTAACAAATTATGTTTGCCTTGTCTAAATAAATTAATAACTCCAGAAAAATATTTATATTTCTTCAATGGTACGACATAGAACTTCTACCTTTTATTTATGCTATTTTTTAAGAAAGTTTCTTGTGTTTTGAAGTTTTTTTTTAATAAATAATTTTATTTTGAGTTTTTATTTTTATTTCTAAAAAACATTTCTCTATTTAGACTTACATTTATATAATTCCAGATTTTCCTTATAATTATATTTTTATTATATCGAGAACTTTTTAGATATTGAAGGTGATTTCACTCAAATTATTATTATTATTTTTATAGAATTAAAACAAAGGAGGTTTAGAGATATAGAGTGAAAAAGATAGAGATGTATATACATACATTAATTTACATTTTTTTTTATGTTGTTATTCAATTTCTTTAGGTAAATATTTCACCCGCCTCTGCTTTGACATTTACATGTTAGCCTTTGCCATTGGACTTATCATCCCAACCTACATAAATCATTACTATTATGTCGATCTCGATTTGAAAATTTATTCATTCAATGAAATCAATTACAATTTTATAAAATATTAATAAATTAAATATCTTTCATTAAAATTATATTTGTTTTTTTTTTAATGTTTACCTTTTTTCGAACCTATAATCCAATTGTTCTTTGTTAATATTAAATAAAAAATAAAGATGAATATTTATTTAGGTTCATTAAAATATTTATCTAGGTTTATATTTTCATTTCCCTTTTAATTCCTTCAACCATGATGTGGATTTATCCTCCTTATTCATAGATAATATTTAAACAATATATTAGATTTTAAAAAACAAATTAAAAAAAAATTAAAATAAATTATATATTGATTTATATATACCTTATATCTACCAACATCTCTATACCTACACCTACATATAAAAAAATATTTTTTTAATATATTAATATTTACTTTTTTAATTTAATCTTTTTTAGACAAGAATTTATTGTGATCTTTAATATCTCCTTTGAAAATAATTATATTTCTCTTAAACTCTCACTCTCTCTATAAAATATTTATATACCTGCAGCATATATTTACTAAATATCAAATTATATTTTTTTATTTTCTCTGCCTCTGCCAGGATAATAACCTTTTTCCTTCAATTTCTAAACTTTTTCTTTGAAATTCTAAATTAAAATTTAAATGAAACAAATAATAATAATAATAATAATAATAAATAAATAAATAAAAAAGAATGCGCGTTAGATTGAAAACTTTAATTACTTACTCAAGATGAAAAAAACATACTTTGTAAAATTAGTTAATTCAAATAGAAAAAGTTTATTACTTAAAAAAAGGTTAATAACCTTTTAATTACTTTTCAAACATCTTTCATCCCTTCACCCACTTTATACTTAACATTATCTTATTTATTTCATATTAATTAATCATTTTATTATTATTATCATCTGAAAATTAATAAATTGTCAAAATAATTTTTATAAAATTTGATAAAAGAAAGCTTTATTTTCAAGTTTCTGAATTTGAAATTAATTGTTACTATATATTTTAAATTTATATACTTTTATTCTTCTTGTATCAATAATATTTTAGTATTAATTATATAACTTTATTTTATCTCGAGAAAATTATATTTAAAAATTTTAATTAAGCAAAAATAAAAAATAATTATTTATCTATAATACTAAAATAAACAATATAAATTTTAATAAAAAATAAACGTAATTTGACGGGCTTTGTAAACTTGCTTATTTTACAAAGTGCAGAAAAAATTATAATATGCATCTATTTTTTTTTTCTTTTTGCCCGTTTGTCCTTCGGATAAGGCTATTTATCTTCATTTTTTTTCTTTCATTTCTTCAAATTTTCTTATACCTAAATAGATGTTCGTTTGTGTATAGTAGTGATGCTTTTAAAATTGCTAGATTATAAAAGTAGAGAACAAAACTGTTAGGTAAAGAATGTTAAAATATTATATTCCAAAAGGGTTTTATGGAAAGTGACATTTATGAAGGTGAAAACATTTATCATAGATGAGATAGAGATATAAATAGTCTAGACCTGAGAGTGAGTAGGCTAGGAATAATATACATATATGTATGTATATCATTTCTTGACCTTGTAAATATAAAATATAGAAGAGGAAGAGGAGTACCATTCATTCAAGAGATAAAATGAAAATTGTCTGATGATTATAGTCAATTCATTTTATCAACACATAAATATTAAATCTAATAATTCTTCTTAATAAAATTGCTAAATATTTGTTAACAATTTTATAATTTCAATATCATTTAATATTTGTATTTTACAGAAGATAATGGACATCAACCTCAAAATTAATATGGGTTATCATTTAATCTTTATTTTTTATGGTAAAAATTTTTAAAATATTTATTTAAATGAGTTGGCAAATTTATTACTCATAAAATCGAGAAGATTGTCGAGGAAGAGATCAAATAAATAATCTAAAATTAGTATATTCTTATCTATAAACATCAAGAAGGTTTATTTAAAATAATATTGTTAAAATACTAAATTTTTTTAGTTTTTGGTTATAATTTATAATAAAAAGTCTTTTTCACACTTTATACCTTCTTTAATATTAATAATTAATTAATATTTATTTATTCTTATTTTAATATTATTTTAAAACATTTTGTTTTTATTCATATGGTATTTTAACTTTAAAAATAAATTAAATTCTACTAGATTTAAAACAACAATTAAACATAGATAAATACTCTTTGATATGTTGCAATTTTTTTAAATTAATTTCTCTGGACTAGATTAGATAATCAAGAGCCCTGAATAAAATTTAAATTTATATATATATATATATATATATATATGTATAATAAAAATATTCAAACAAACATAAAATTAAGAAAAAAAAAAATAATAATGGGAAGAGAAATATGCTAATTGGGAGTAAATTTGATAATAAAGCAATCAACCATAGTGATGACGTATATAACAAATCATTAAAATTTTCAATTTTTTAACTAACTGAGTAATATAAAAAATATCTAGTGAGAGGAGATCTTCTAAAGTGGGAGACCTTGAATATCTGCGGGCAAAATGCCATCTTAGTAAATAAACAATTCTTTCTAGAAAGAATTAGCACTCTGTCTCACTCGCTCTAGAAAAGTGCTATGTAAAAAAAATAATAAAAAATAAAAAATAAAAACAGAAACAAGAAGAGAAGAACGCGGAGGCCACATTTCGGATTTACAAATTTATGAATGTTGCTTACTCATAATAGGATATTTCAGGGGTGACTGAGGTCAAAAACACGACCTTAGTAAACAACATCCATTTTAGAGAAGCGAGCACGCACACCTATTGGTTGGTTACAGGTTGCCCTAGGACAGGCATTCATATCCCTGGTCCTGGCTTTAATTGAAACGGTTAATTACTACTTCTGCCAATTACTAAATTTTATATGAAAAGAAACTTTTGTTCATTATTCGATATTATATTTTAGATCTAGAACTGTAAGTAATATTCAACGAACGCCATTCAATAAGTAAAGATACTTAATTTTATTAATTTTAAAACTATTCAATGAATGTGTACAATCTTTTCAGGGGTGTTAGTTGACAACCTTGGGATATATATGCTGGTAATATTAATACCTGAGACACCGAGCTCTCGCTCGACCCTTTAGAAAATATTGATATACAATTCTTTAATTATTTATTACAATTATTAAATGTTACATCATTGCATCAATCTGATTAAAATGAATGGGACAATAATAATACTTGATTCATCGAGCCACCACTCGGTCAATAAAAAACAAATGATTCTTTATTATCGGGTTTGGCTGGTAATATTAATACCTGATTCACAGAATCGCCATTCATATAATAACATACAAACAGAAAAGTAGGCGTGTTGATATAAAATATATACCCGGGACACCGAACTATCGCTTGACCCTTAAACAAATTTATACAATTTATTTTTATATACTTTAAAAATTTTACAATTTTTTAATTATTTATTATTATTGTTAAATGGGATTTCTAAAAAATACGCATTAAAAATTTGTTTCCTAAAATGTTTCAAATTAATTAAAATTTTAGTTCATTTATAAAATCTATATATATATATATATATGTGTGTCTGTCGCCAAAAATTTTCGATTTTTTACATTTTGATTTTGGATTCGATTAGAGCTTAAAAATGTCTAAATGTAAAGTGGTCTTGGTTTTTTAAAATTCTGTTGGGAAAATGGTCAAATCGGCGTTCAAAGTTGAAAATTTTCCGTATATTATAACTACTGTAATTAGTGTTATTATAATGTAAAATTGTAAAGAAAAAATGTTTAGACATTATTGTGTAAACATTAAAAAAATGCTCGGGAACATTAGGAAAATTCCCGGGAACATTGGGAAAATTAAGATCATATAAATTGGAATTATTTATGCAATTTTGTGATAAATATGAATAAAAGTTCGTTGATAGTAATGCTTCCTAGCATTCCCAGATGTTTTTTTAAATATACCTAATAATAAATCTCTGCTACAAAAAATCATATTTATTTTATAATAAAAAAAAAGATTTAATCATAAAATAAAGTTATCAGTAAATTCAAATATTCATACGAAAATTATTATTTATTCAACATTTCTATCAATTTATTTATGTTTATCTATCTATCAATCAGAGGTTATTGAATTCGATTCCAACTACTTTTCTTCAACCAGCCACCTCCATCCAACTCTTTATATTAATGTTATCTATTTACCCATCTTGAATGATTTTACAATTAAAATTTCATTCACTTTTATATATAATTAAATTTAAATTTTACTAATGTATAGCCTAGTTTACACGGGCTTAGTACTTGTCATTAGTTCAGGGGTGGGCAAATACTTTTAAGCGCTGGCCAAAATGAAATCTTCAAAATGTCTTCCGGGCCGGAGGACCATATTTCGAAAACACTAATAAAAAAATTATCTTTTTATTTTAGAGACATATTGAACGAAAAATCAAAATTAGAGCCAACTTTTCAACGGGCCAGCGGGCGTTCAAAAAGCCCGCCCTTAAAAGTATTTGCCCACCCCTGAACTAATGACAAGTAGTAAGCCCGTGTAAACTAGGCTTATCAAAAAGATTCAATAATTTGTTGATTTCATATTATGATAACCCTTTAAGAATTATTAATAATCGTCTAAAGGCAATATCATGTCATTTAGTGGCTCTGCTTTCCGCTTATGTGCACAAAAAACATAAAAAAAGCTTTTATTTAAAAAAAAAATAAATGCACTATGACAGTGGTTCTTAAACTGTGGTCCGCGGACCCCTGGGGGTCCGCGAAGCCTTTACTGGGGGTCCGCGGTCCTCGGAAAAAAATCATCGTAAAAATATATACATATATAAATATTTAAAGTTCATTGTTTAACTATATCCTCCTAGAGAATTACGGCTATAATTTAATACTATTAATAATACTATTTTATTTTATTAAATTGATAATTATGTCAATTAATTTTTTGTGAATAAATAAACATATATAAAAAACTATATATAAAATTTGAATTTTCATCCATTCATTCATTTAAAATCATTTTTCGATTGTTCCTTTAAAATAACCCCTCTTAGGGGCTCGGAAGGGGAGGCATATAAGGGAATTTTCTTTCACTTTGTTATTGGGGAAAACCAGGGGAGGGGACAGTCTTACCCGGAAAAACCCAAATTGTCAGCGTCCACTCTGGGGTTTTAAACAGTTTTAAAGCAAATGTTAATTATAAGTTCATTTCTCAACGAGTTGTATCTTTAAATTATTTTTATTAATGTTAATTATAAGTTCATTTCTCAACGAGTTGTATCTTTAAATTATTTTTATTAATTTAATTAATTATAATTAAATTATAGCTAATAATAGTTTATTATAGCTAATAATTTTTTTTAATTTTTAGTGTAATTTGCATGATCATTATTTTATAAAAACACTAAACACATTTTGCAATTTCCCAGAAAGGCTGTTTTTGAGAGTAAGTATAAGTTAGTTTTATGAATAAAAAATATTTATTTTAATAATATTTTAGAATCAAATTACGAAATTAATAATATTTTAGAATCAAATTACGAAATTAATAATATTTTAGAATCAAATTACGAAATATATTTATTATATAAATTAATATTCATTTAAAATGATATTAAATCATTTATTTAAAATGATTTAAAACATTTATTAAAATGATTTAAAACATTCATTTAAAATGATATTAAAACATTCATTTAAAATCATATTAAAACATAGCTAGTAAATAATAATTCGTTATATTTATATTATATTTATATTATATTTATATTATTGTAGTTCAATGTTAATAAATTACTCCATAAAATGGATCGTTGGCTACAAACTGGTTCAACACAGAAACGGAAAGAATCAGATGATGAGGCATCAACAGCAAACTCTACCAAGAAACGCAAAACTAGAAAATATTCGGATGATTATTTATCATTTGGATTTACTTATATTTGCAACAATGATGTGGAAAGACCAGTCTGCGTTCTATGTCAGGAAAGTTTATCCAATGAAAGTATGAAACCTGCTAATCTCAGACGTCATTTACAAACAAAGCACAGCGAGCATGTTAGTAAGTCTATCGAATTTTTTAAAATGAAAAAAGAAGAACTTAATTCAAGTCAGAAATTGATGGTAAAGACGGGATCTGGTGGTATGAGTAAGAAAGCAGTAATGGCATCATATGAAGTAGCTCTACTTATTGCTAAAGCAGGAAAGCCGCATAATATAGCAGAGCAATTAATTCTTCCTGCTACAAAAGTAATTACAAATATAATGTTAGGAACTAAAGCAGCAAACGATATAAATTTGATTTCATTATCAAATGATACGGTTAAGAATAGGATTGAAGACATGTCATGTAATATAAAAGAAGAATTAATATCGAGAGTGCGCAAAAGTCACTATTACTCATTACAATTGGATGAAAGTACTGATGTCACTAATAATGCCAATTTGTTAGCTTTCATTAGATATGAGTTTGAAAATCAAATACAAGAAGATGTATTGTTTTGTGATTCACTACCTTCACGAACGACAGCTAATGACATATTTAACAGTTTGAATAATTTTATAACCGAAAATGAAATAGAGTGGCCAAAATGTGTTGGAATTTGCACTGATGGTGCTCGTGCAATGTCAGGTACAAGAACTGGATTGATTGCTCTTATTAAAAATGTTGCGCCTCAGGTTGTTTGGAATCATTGCTGCATTCACAGAGAATCATTAGCAGCCAAAAATATGTCACCAGATTTGAAAAGAACATTAGACGAAGTAGTTAAAATTGTCAATTTCATTAAGGCTCGTCCACTTAATTCCAGAGTTTTTAAAATTTTGTGTGAGGAAATGGGTAGTCAACATACACATTTATTATTACATACAGATGTACGTTGGTTGTCCCGCGGGAAAGTACTCATTCGCCTTTTTGAGCTTCGAGATGAAATACGATTGTTTTTAATAGATGCGCATTTTGAACTGACCGAATGTTTCAATGATTTTATCTGGTTAGCTAAGGTGGCTTACTTGACTGATATTTTTACAAAATTGAACGAACTTAATTTGAGCCTGCAAGGTACTGTTGTAAATATATTTAAAGTTGAAGATAAAATAGAAGCAATGATTAAAAAAATCGACTTGTGGTCGAAACGCATCCAGAACGGTGTATATGAGTCTTTTCCAACTCTCAATGATTTCATAGAAAGCTCCAGTGAAAAATTGCTTAATCAAACGCGTCAATTATTTGTTGAACATTTAATTACTTTGAAAAGCAACTTCAGGAAGTATTTTTCTACTCCTGATCCTTGCAATAACTGGATCAGAGATCCATTTAATATGGAAATTACAAATGCTAAACATTTATCTGCACCTGAACAAGATATTCTCGTGGAATTATCATGTGATACAACTTATAAACTAAAATTTAACAAAACTGAATTGAGCAACTTTTGGTTACTTCTCAGGTCAGATTATCCTGCGCTTGCAAATAAAGCACTTCAACACTTGATTCCATTCTGCACAACATATTTATGCGAACAAGCTTTTTCGGTACTATTTTATATTAAGTCTAAATATAGAAACAAATTAAATGTAGAGCCGGATCTTAGATTAAAAGTTTCCAATATTAAGCCAGATATTGAGATTCTTGTTTCAAGAAAACAACTGCATACATCTCATTAAATATGTAAGTTATATTTAATGAGATAGATGCAGTTATTTTTTAAAATATTTCTTATTTAATATTTTCTGAAAAAAATTATAAAATATTTATATGAATTTAATGTAAGTACCCATTATAATTTGTGAGATTTGTTGCTATGACAATGTTTGTATTTTCTTTCTTCAATATTATAATTTCTAATAAAATGTGTTCTACAATATGCAAAAAAATCGTTATTCACCAATCACTGTTAGAAATATTCATCATATATCCTTGTCCTTATGAGATCGTAAGTCAGAAATTAATTAATAAAATGACGAAAAGTACCTAAAGTTGTGATGGGGGTCCGTCAAAAAAAATTTTTTCAAGTGGGGGTCCGTGGAGTACATAAGTTTAAGAACCTATGCACTATGAAACAGAAAATATTTTTTATCAATTAAGATATACTAAAAAATTATGCTGTCTCATAGCCGTGATTTATGCGGATAAATTAACATACTAAGCGAGTTAAATAAAATAATAATAATAAATGAAATTTCATATTATATTATTAAAATAAAATTCCTTATTAAAGTGATAATTATTTATTTTTATTAAATATTATTACTTTAATAATATAAATATTATTTTCTTTTCAATTATATCTGTCTCTGTTGCTCTACGGAACTTAAAAGTTCTTGGCCGAAGCAACTTCTCAAAATGTCCCTCAGCTACACCCATTCTGGTCCTATTTTCTCCCATCTGTCTTACATCCATACCTCGCACTGCGTTCTAGGACCTCCAACAGGAGGTTTCACCAGTCTTTCATTTCCCATACTTGCCAAGTTTCCTGCCCATTGGAATTATCTTGATTTTATTACCCTATCTATGTCTGAAGATGCATAGAGGTCATGCAATTCCTCGTTATGCATTCTCCTCATCTTTCTTTGGCCCATAAATGCTGCGAAGAATGCTCTTTTAAAACATCTCTATACCTATATACAGGGTTATTCTAAATGATGGACCCATTTTTAAAAATTCGTATTTATTAAAGAACAAATGTTATATGAATAATTTTTATACTAATGAAAAGAGGAAGTTTCAGTTGTTTTAATGTATAGGGTAGTCGAAAAAGTCTTTTCGTATTTCTAATCATGTGGTACCCACACATCAAGCTTCTTTTTGTAGCCAGCCTTTTTTAAATGGTTCCAAACCGTTTGATGATGAATGTTTAGTTCCTTAGCAATGTCATGGCTGCTTATGTGACGGTCCTTGTCCATCTTTTCCATAATTTCATCGACTTTTTCAACGATAGGTCGACCAGAACGAGGTGCATCTTTCACATCGAAATTTCCAGTACGAAAGCGAGCGAACCATTGTTGTGCTACACGAACTGATATAGCATCGTCTCCGTGAACTTCACAAATTTTATTGGCGGCTTGCGTGGCATTCTTCCCTTTTTTATACAAAAATTTCAAAATATAGCGAATTTCTTCTTTATTTTCACTCATTTTTGAAAATCTGTAACTTTTGTTCAGCTTCACCAAATTTAATTTTCTTTAAGGTTAATAAATGAAGCTTGCAATTTCACCTTTCCAACACTATACGGTATGACACAATGTGATTGGTAGCACTGGAGATATACGATTCCAACGACATCTATGGACAAAATACGAAAAGACTTTTTCGACCACCCTATATCACAAGTGTTGCAAACATCTACGCGATAGCCAAACTCACGACCCACACACGAGCAAGTATATCTGTTGTTACTGAGGTAGCAGTTCCGCAGAGTTGTTACCCCATATGCGAATATTGTGACTGTTGACTTTTCCACTGAGCTGGAAAGTTGCTTCATCGCTAAAAATGATACGCTGTACAAATGGTCATCCTCCATCATTTCTAGCACATTACAGCAAAATTCGAGACGCTTTTCTTTGCAATTAGGATTGAGAACCTGCACGAGTTGTAAACGGTAGGGCTGTACAGCAAACGCCGTCTCAAAACTTTCCATACAGTTGGTTGGGGTAATCCAAGCTCCAATGGGTCCATCATTTGGAATAACCCCGTATTACGATTGTTATAATATAATATATTTTTATCTATATTTTTTTCTTTTTAGTTGTAATTTTAAATATCTTCTAATATTATTATTTCGAAAAAACTCAATTGTATTTATTTTTTCCCTTACTATTGTTTATTTCAAATTCATTGGTATTTAAGCATCTATGTATAGGGCCTTAGGCTGGAAATGGAAATTTACATTGATTTTGTTTTTCTTAAATGTTGTAATGTTATTTGTCATTTGGATCTTTTTGATTTAATTGTCTTATGTTGGTGGTGGATAGCCTTTTTTGCTACTTGATTTGTCTACTACCATTTTATTTTTTCTCGTTTTGTCTCTTGTTGTCTAGCAAAACAATCTCTTTCTACTAATACTTTGTATAGAATTTTGTGACTTGGCTGGCTTACCTTGATTGACCGACAGATAATTTCCTTCTTTTGTGTCATCTGAGCATACACAAGACGAAATGGGGGAGGAAGAAGGGGATGGATGGAGAAGTTTAATTTAAATAACCGCCAAGCTTTAATAGAAAAAAAAGTGGTTTATTTCCCATCAAGTTACTATATATGGTGAAGAATTGACTGAAAGTTGTGATCTTTAATCGCTCGCTTTTGGAATTATCAATTAATTCCTTATTAGACATGTTGTTGTTATTGCTTATATCATACTTTCTGATCAAAAAATTCATTCCTATCATACCCTATTTTAATTTCACTAATAATTCTTTTCATAAAGTCGAAGAATAATAGATTAATGATATATTATTACATAAAATTAAAATAAAAGATATCACTCAAGTCACAATAATAATAATAATAATAATAATAATTCATAGTTAGAAATGTATTTTTAGATATAATTAAAATTATTGTGTATTCATTTAGATATAATTTTATATCTAAATTATCTTAATTTACATTCTTCCAGATATTAATTTTCCGTTGTTGTTTAAAAAAAAATATTGAAAAATTATTTTTATAAAATTCACTTCTGGTTATTTTTCAATAAAATTTTCCTAAAATAATAATAATATCGTCTTAATTCCCTGAAAGATAATTTATCTTATTTTAATTTGATTTCAATATTCTTCACTGACAGTGACTTATTTTAATTATCAAATTTCATAATTATATCCTATTTCATTTTCTCTATTCTATTTTATTGCCAGATGAGATAATATCATTTTTTTAAATTAAGTAATTAAAATATTTTTTTAATAGTCAAAAGTAGTAGTTATTTGAAATTAAATTGAAAATTATCCCTTTTTTTTTTGTTTGTTCCAATTCTTTAAATTTGGCGTTTGCCAAAAATTTTAGTTAAAAAAAAAAAAACTAAAAATGAATCAGCAATCGTCAGACACCGGCCTGATTTTTGATTTGGCGTATTTGCATTTGCTTGTTTTGCCTTCTGCCTGCCTGGCTGACTGACCTAAATTGCGAATTGGCAAATATTTATCTTTCGCAAAGGGTTACAGGGTCATCATCATCATCATCATCATCATTGAGAGAGGGGACTAAACAGAGCAGCAGGTTGACGAAAAAATATTTCATCTTTAAATATTATATAAGATCCGTTCTCTCTCAAAAAAAAAACAATGAGTAAACGGGGCTAAATTTTCTAATTAAAAAGTTTATTTGCTTTAAAGTCATATCTACATAAATAGCTTAAATATAAAATATACATTACACTACATGTTTATTTATATTCGTATATTATATTTTAAATAAATGATTTTTTATAGAAATTTCTTAATTTTTTTAAAAAAAATCTGGAGTGTCTCCACTCGACTATCTCGCAAATTGAATTGGATTAAATAACATATATTAATTTAAATTTAATTAATTAAATTATAAATTAAAATTAATAAATAATATTTATTGAACCAGCGCATGTTTAGCTCTTTGTTGATGCACCACGTCACGTGTTGGCGCGTGAGATTTGCAGTGTTAAAAAATTAATTCTTTCAGCGATTCAATCAAGCTGGAATTCTATATATAGCAATTTTATACAATTTTTAATCATGTGAAAAATTGTCAATCTTATATCTTTATTTTTACGGTCACTTTAAAGGAAAAAAATCAAAACGTTGTAGGTAATGAACCTCTTCCGGTTGAGCTACATTTCTCAAAAGTTGATAGAAAACTATGAATTTTGAATAATGCCCATCTACCAAATTTCATCATTCTAGCTCAAACCGTTTTTGCGTAATCTTGGTTACATTCATACACACATATACACACACACACAGACATTTTCTCAACCTTAGTGAAAATGATTCAGGAACCTTCAAAACGTATAAAAATATCAAAATCTCAACATCGAAAATTTTCGTGAACGCAATACTATCTCTGATGAGATAGTAAAAAACAACAAAAATTATCTTATATATAGACTAAGAACTTTTTTATTATTTCAAAAAAGGTAATTAAAATAAAAAAAAATGTTTAAAAAAATATTATTTAAGTTTAATTTTAAAATTAAATTCTATATTTATATTATTATCCTATTAAATAAAATAATTAATTCTACTTTGGAAAATATCCAAAAATGAAAAATGTAGCTATTATTTATTTTTCTTTACTATTCTTTCTATATGACGTTTAAGAAAACAGAAAAGTAATGCAATTTTTTTAAATAAATTCCAACGAGGAATAGTCGTTTCTGTACAGCATCCTTACTATTCAATTATATCTTGGAGTGTATCTATCTCTTGCATTATCCATTAACAGAGGCCCCCAATCACTTCTTTTTCTTTTGCCCTCCAAGGTCTTCCAGTAGAAGACGAGTCAGTCTCCACAGTCGCCGCCACATTTTTTTTTTAATTCTTTTCATTTGGCAATAAAAATTCAAGAAACATTTTATAACTTTCCTGAACAAGTTCATTTCATAGTTTTATCTTTTTTCCAATTCCACTTTTATACCTCATCATCCACAACCACATTAACTTTTCCTAAAATTAAATATCAATATTATTTTATATATAGATTATTCACACAATCTCTCAAATATTTTAATTATCAATAACGTATTGTTCGATTGTATAAATCTCGCTTTATAAATACCTATACATATATTTTTCAAGACTTATAATCCATTTACACGGTCAGTTTTCTCAAGAGCTACTCTAATGGTCAAATTTTTTGATTGGTTGTCATATCCAGTCCATGTAGGGATGAGACTCATGGCTCCTTACCTCTTTAAAGGAAACTTTTTTATTTCTAATTTCAATGAAAAATATCAAAAACATTTATGGTTTTAAGTTTTAAAAAGTACATTAAATAATGTATTATTACCAAATTTGAATGTTTACTAACAAATCATTCATAATTATCTAATATTTATTTAATAATTTATTAATTGATTTAATTATTAATAATTATTTCAAATTAAATTATCTGGAGTGTCTCCACTCGACTATCTCGCAATTTGAATTGGATTAAATAACATAATATGTTATAATAGGTTGGGGAAAAAGAAATCCATTATTTTTACGTGAACTTCAAGACTTTATTTAACATGTTTTGCATTGTCCGATTTAGGTCAAATATGCACCATTTTGTTCTATAATTTGTTGCCATTTTAATGGTAGCTTCATTATGCCTCTCTCATAAAAGTCTTGGTCCTTATTAGCGAAAAACTCCAGCAATTGATTTTCACACTCTTCCCTTGATGCCAATTTCTTATCACTAAAACACGCTTTGACCACGATCGCTTTCGCATAATGTTGTCGTATGTGACCCATTTCTCATCCCCAGTCACCATCCGTTTAAGAAATGGGTTGATTTCATTACGTTTGGCCAAGGCTTCGCAGATGGAAATTCGATCCATCATGTTTTTGGTGTTAATTGGTGTGGCACCCAAACATCAAGCTTTTTTTTAAACCCAGCTTTGTGCAAATGGTTTAAAACTGTTTTGTGGTCGATCTTTAACTCCTGGGCGATGCTACGACTACTAACATGCCGGTCCACTTCGATGATTTCAGTGACTTTGTCGACATTTTCGACGACGGGCCTGCCTGTGCGAGGGGCATCCTTAACGTCAAAAATACCCGAACGGAATCGACGAAACCATAATTGCGCGTAATTAGCTGTTACAGTATCGGGACCATAAACACTATTCACATTTTCAGCCACCTGACTTGCATTTTCGCCCTTATCAAAGAAAAACTGTAAAATGTACCGAATTTTCTCTTTGTTGACTTCCATCTTTAACGCCGTGTAACTCAGAACTGAATGGACAAAACAAAAAACTGCAAACGAATTCTTTTAGTGCGAACTGTTACCTTGACAACGAGCATAAATTTGAAATTGTTTGATCGATAATTTACAAGATATCGATCACTACAGCCATCTACCGAAAAAATAATGGATTTCTTTTTCCCCAACCTAATATTTAAATTAAAATTAATATATAATATTTATTAAACCTGTGCATGTTTCGCTCTTTGTTGATGGCACCACGTCACGTCTTGGCGCGTGAGATTTGCAGTGTTAGAAAATTAATTCTGGTACTTTCAGCTATTCAATCAAGTTAAAATTCTATATATAGCAGTTTTATACAATTTTTAATCATGTGAAAAATTATCAAACATATATCTTTATTTTTATGGTCACTTTAGAAGAAAAAAAATCAAAACGTTGTAAGTAATGACCCTCTTCCGGTTGAGCTACATTTCTCAAAAGTTAATAGAAAACTACGAATTTTGAATAATGCTCGTATACCAAATTTCATTATTCTAGCTCAAATCGTTTTTGAGTAATCTTGTCTACATACATACATTTTTCTCAACCTTAGTGAAAATGATTCAGGAACCTTCAAAACGTATAAAAACATCAAAATCTCAACAACGAGATCACAATACTATCTCTGACCTGATAGTAAAAATGGTGTTAAAAATGATTTAGGCATTTTTAATATTAAATGTTGATTGTTTTAAAACAGTTCAAACCTTTCCTAATTAATATATTTAATTTAACTATTCTAAATTAATATAATTATACAAGTAAATTCGAAAGTTATACGACTATAACGAGCGTAGATTCTAAATATCAATAAATTACTTTTGATGAAAACATCCTTCACAATACCTTCTGGCTGAAGGTAACTTAAAACTTTTTTGTGAATATGAAAAAATGCGTTTAATGAAAATAATAAATGGGCAGAATATATCTCCTTCTAACACTTTTTCTTCTTCTTCTTCTTCCTCTTCTTTTACTTCATATAAAACCCTTATTTGCCATCTGTTTTAGGGGCAGTGAATGGATTAGATAAAAGCCCAATGGTTTACTTAACTCTTAATTTATATGCAAAGGATGTATAGAAAAGACCCCAACCCTTTTTGTCTATTTAAATTTCATTAAGCAAATACTAATATTGTAGGGGAAATTTCAATATTATAATAAATTCATTCTTATACTTTATTTATTCACACAATTCATTAAATAAATAAATATTTTTTTATTTATTTTTTTAAATGTTTAATTAAAGTTAGAGTAAAAGAAAGGACATATTTTTTTTAAATGAAATTATTAGATTTAATAGGTATAAACTAGTTAAATTATTTCAATAGGTTAAGTAGTCTAAAATTAAACTTAAAATATATAAAATATAATTAGAATAATTTTGAATTAAACACTGTGAAGTTTCAAGTTTATGGATATATTTGCTTTATGTGCATTCCAAAACCTTTCTTCTTCTCACCTGATTCTGATATTGCTGTAATAATCAAAATACACATATTATATATTTATATAAAATGGAATAATCATAATATCTAGTATAATGTATTAAAGTAGTTGAACATGCAATTAATTAAGCCATGATTAGCAATTGTTTCGAATATTGTATTAAATTTAATCCAATGGTCTCTTTAGGGATACAGAGGGAGGGAAGGGTGGAGTACCCAACATGATATGACCGGATTCGGCAGAACACTACCTTCATTATCTTTTTCTTGTAGATAAGTGAATATTTCCCCTTATTTTTACCTGTTATTCATCGGAGTCTATTTGAAAGAATTTCGAAACGTTTGCTAAAATTTTGTTAGTTAATATAAATTCTAGCCAGCCATTCATATTAAAATTTAAAAAAAAAATCAAAATATATTAAAATTGAAGAAAATAAAAATTTAATCTATCGATTATGATCTTTTAATTATAATTAAAAGGAAATATTTTTTTTAAATGTTTAATCAGCCGACTTAGCGTACCAAGTGGGGGTTGTTGATAGTTAATTTAAAGTCTTCACATTTTCCATCTGGTTTATTGGGGGGTTAAGTGGGTAGGTTAAGAGAAAGAGGGGATTTAAAGTAAATGGGTGGAGCCTCTTCATAAAGGGATGTTTAAGGGATGCTTTGCGCGTGCGCATCACCCCTTAAAACCCTCTCTCTCCTTTGGATATGTGTGAGTGAGTAGTGATGGTTCAAAGAAGAGGGGGCGGTTAGTTAGTTGGTGGGTGGCTGTCTATTGAATCTCTACAAACAAAAGTCAGGCGTAGACGTTCATTTCGTTCATTTTTCTCCCTCTTTTTATGTGATTTATATTTATTCGATTAAGCAACAAGTATATTTTCTCATTCTATATTCTTATAAAAAAAAAAAAAAAAAAAAAAAATGAATTACGGAATTGGCGCAATGTATTCCACGTACCCTTATATGCCACCCCAACATCATCATCATCATCATCATCATACAGCATACATGACACCACAATACCATCATCATCATAATAATCATCACCATGTACCGACACCATCTTCTTCTCAACATTTTCACGGTAAATATACATGATTTTTGTTTTTATTTTTAACTACAAAGGATTAATTCATATATTGTCCGGAATAATTAGTTATTAAAAAAATAAGGACAAAAAAAGAAAAATTAGAAAGAAAATTGAAAATATCTTTACATTCATTCAATAGTATTGAAAATTATACCTATATATATATATATATTTAAATATAAGTATTGTTTATTTACTGAAAATAAAATATATTTTTTTTTTATTTTTCTATTCATAAATAATAATAATTTCAAATATGAACTATATATTAATATATTTGTAAATTTTCAATAAAAGATATCATTTTCGATATATGTATATTTTTACGGTTTCTTCTTACCTTTCTCATGATTCATATATTAATATTTCAAACTCTCGACTTCATACTCACATAAACATAATATCTTTTTAATAAAATAAATTATAAATAAATAATTATAATTATATTTATATAAAGTACTTTATAATCAATTATATCTTAGCTATTTATCTACCTTATTTTTAATTAATTAAAAAATGAAAATAAGTAAAAAACAATAATTGTAAAAGTAATTGATGATTTGAATTTAGGACAATGTAATATTGCCTTCCAGGATAAATTAAAATATAAAATTAAGTATATTTTTTGGTTTGATAAATCTTTTAATTTTCACCATAAATTGAAAATTGTAAATTCAGATAAATATAATAAATTTACATTAAAAATATAAAAAAATAAATTGATCAACTAAAATATTTTTTACACATTCGAAATTAGAATTTTTTATATATATAAAAAATGCTATTTTTATATTATTATATAATTCAATTTAAAAATAATTTATTGAGATAATTTGAAATTAAATTAAAATGATTTATAAGTATATGGTACACCATCTTATTTATATAATGCTCTCTTTACTGAATTTTAATCAAATTATATATATTTTTTGATTTTACATATTTTGTATATATATATATATTTATATAAATTCAACAAAATAATTATAGAATAAATGGTTATGATTTACATGCGATGGGAACCATACCCATAAAACTATCTTCAAAATTTAATAAATAATTTTCTTAAAAATTAATTAGAAATATTAAAATAAATTCAATTTTTTTTTTTTTTTTTGATAACAATTCTATAATAGAATAGATGAATTTATATAAAACTATTTAAATATTATAAATATATTAATTGTCAAAAATACTAAAATTAATGGTTTATCATTTGATTCATTAATAATTTTTTTCTAATTTTTATTTTACAATATATTAATTAATAAATGTTTATAAATATACTACATTCCATAATTATAAATGTTTTTAATACCTATTTTAATAAATTTTTTATTTTTAAATTAATCTCTCCTATATTTATAAACTTTAAATTTTTGTTTCTTGGTAAATATATATATATATATATATATCTTGTCAATTAAATAAATAATACTATGTTAATATTTTCACAACCTCTTGTAAGAATAAATTTTAATTTTTTAACATTTTGCTATCATTTGAATTAATCTAGATGAGAAAAACTTTCACATGAATTTAACTAATTCAAATATCTGGCATTATATGTATATTTATATATCTGCGAGTTATTTTATTGTTTATGAAATATATAAATAAATTACCTTACATGTTTATATATTTAAACTTATCTATATGTTGACTGTTTAATTATTCCAAAGTTAATCGTTATTTTATTCTCTTTCACCTTTCTATTATTCTCATAAGTTTTTTTTTTTATTTTTTTAATTCTTATCTGGTCTTAACTATAATATTTTAGAAATACTATATTTTTTTAATCAATATTAATTCTTATTTTAATTAATTGTTTTTTCAATGGAATTATACTAATTAAATGACATTTTCTTCGAACGTATTTATTTTTATCTTGAATCGTAAAGATTAGCATCATTTGAATATTTTCTTGTGAAAAATCAAAATCATAACATAGGACAGTACCTTAACCCTTTAATCACGAAACACAAGTATAAAAAAAAGAATATATATATATAAAGGGTTAAAGTACTGTCCTATGTTATGATTTTGATTGAACAATGAATCAAATTTATTAAATAATTTCTCAATCCATTTATTTATAAATAATATTTAATTTATATGGAAATCTTAAAATTTATGCAATGGCAACAGGTGATAATGGTTTAAAGCCCTTCTTACTAACTCAGAGATTCTACTAAAAATATAAGCTAAATTAGCAAATGAAAAGGAAATGGTGTTGACTATTTCGCACTCAGGTGGCTGGAGGGGTTGAACAACCTCCAGTGGCTACCATTCATTCCCTATAGGTCAAGGACACGTTCACTGGGCCTGCCTGCCATATACTATGCATATCCGTTACCTTTGCGCCCTCCCCTTCCCTTTCTCCCACCTTTACTCATCTACCAACACCCACATAGACAGAATTTTAAACTAGCTCATTGTATGAAATTAAATTTGCTGATAAGAGAAGCATTATTTATTATTTATAGAAATTAGATATACTAATTAAATAATAGTATTTCTCTTTTTCTATAATCATCATACAATGTTTACTATGCTTAACTGATACTACGTTAATTATATTTATTTTTTACCGACCGACGGTAGTAAGAGAAGTATTGTTTTCACACCAAATTTCACATGTGGGGATTTTTACATATCTCCACGAATCACTTTGTATTGGTTTTATCCTCGAGAAAAAATCATCTTTATTAGTTTTTTCTTAATTTAAAATTATATGACGTCATCCAGCCATTCATGACGTCACAGCCTGGTCTTACATATATATTATAAATAAAATAAAATTAAAAATATTTATGTTCTATCCATATCTGTTTTTTATTACATTAGTAGATATATTAAAATCATTTGAAATTGTTTCTGTAGCTGGAAATTAATTTACTTCAAACCCCGTCGGTCGGTTCGGACCTGGCCACAGGTCAACTTATTTGATTTAGAAAACAGAAAGGTTGGGGTGAAAGTCGGTAAATGTGTCTTTACCTAACTAAATTATTTGTTAGGATAATCAAATAAAATAAATATCAGGGTTTATTAAGTAGTTTCATTTACATTTATATACATAGATATCTGTGTATATAAATTTGAAAGAACCAACAGAAATTGAAGTTTGAAAGATCCCTGAATTCATAAAAATACATCTTTGAGAATAGATTTATGGTTATGTTTTCAAATTAATATATACTTATCATATTTCATATTAATATAGGTAATAATTTACAATCTAACATAAGCTTGGAATTCAAATTTTGAACGATCGTAAAAATCAATTTACTCTTTACTGATTTTCAAGCTTTTGAAAAGATTAGATATTAAATAATATCTATTTATATATATTCTTTGTATTTAAATAAAAGTTTACTCTTATTAATAATAAATTAAAGTATTGTTATGTTCATATTACTTTAATAAGAGTTTTTATTTAAAAGTACTGCGTGATTATAGACCTTTTAAAGTTTTTTTTTATCTTAAGGTCATTGCAGATTTTATATTCCATTTGAGAGAAGTGAAACAAACCTCTTAGTTTGATGCACTGTTCGGTTCACTTCATTTAAGTACAAACTAGACTTTATTATTATTAGTAGCAATAGAAATAATACCAGTAAAATGTCTTAAAGCCGATAGCAAATAAATAAACAGAACAACTTGAGATTTTATCAACGTTCAAATGTATAATTCTCCTGTTTTACAAAATTTAGAAAAAAATCATAGTTTGCATATAGATATTTTTCAAAATGGTTCTTATATTGTGATTTCTTCTAGCTCTGAATGGCAAATTAATATTTAATTTAAACTGACAATTAGTTCTTAACACCTACATTTTATTTCACAGCTTGTTTATATAGTTATCACAAATAAAATTATTTTCGTTTATAATTGATGATTAATTAAGTATTTAATAAAGTATATTTACTTATCTTTTTTATGCTTTATTTTTGTACTTATTTATTTATCTATGTTAAAGTCTGCCTGTATGTAGAAGTAAACTATTATATTTTGCTATCTCATGGATCAACGATGTACCCGTTGTTTTAGGACAGTTTATGATGGATCATAATTTATGATTCTAATGGATAATAATAATAAATATCAATTTATATATTATATAATATTATATTTTATTATTTCGCTGAGAATGATCCACAAAATTAAATAATATTACTAAAACCATTTACTTTCCATTCATGCTCCACCCCCTCCACCTTCCCCTTAATTTGCATATCAACCAAATGTATGTTTAATTTTCAAATCAACTTCTTATTTAAAAAATACCATTTGGAATTTTGTGAAATAAACAAAAAAAAAGATTTTCTATAATCTACCATTGTATAATAATACATTTATAAGTGAAAGTGAGCAAATATTAAAATAAACTATTTGAATTGCATCCAAAAAAATAAAAGTGAAAATTTTATATCCCCCACATTTTTAATTTTAATGAAGAATTATGGACATACAAATGATTCTAGATGAAATCAAATTTAAATAAATTATAGTTGCATAATAAAAAAAACATATTTTTAAATAAATACAAGAACTTTAGGCCAACATCCAACCCACCAATAACATTGCTTGCATAAAAATTTTATATTATTTTATGAATATTATGAATTTGTGTATTTTTATTTAAAAAATATCAACAACAGGTATTTAATTCTAAAAAGTGAAAAATAGAATTTTATCTATGAATAATAAGTTATTTAGTTATATTTTTATATTTACTAGACCTAAGTGCATTTTACTGAAAGTGTCCAAATCTTTAGTTTTTAATACCAATAATTTGAATGATATCGATCGAAATAAGTGAAAGGAATTGCCAACTAATAATAACCAGTTCATGCTGAATTTTAAATAAATTTAATAGTTATTTTGTTTGAGAAATGGATAAATGATGGAAATGAGGGGGAATTCTAGAGAAAAGGGGTTGTTGCTATGGTCAAAAACTTTAGAGTTCAGTTGCACCACAGAGTGTTATGCTATATAGTAGGAATTTGAATTTTTTTTAATTCAAATATTATATACCTATCAATTTGTGTGAATATTATTTTTATTTATTTATCAAAACAATATTTTTTATATTTTTATGAAAATTTTTTTATTATTCTTTTCATTTAGTCTTAAGCGTCATTAACATATATGTTTTATTTAATTAATTGTTTTTTTCTTTTAAATAATTTAAAATCAAATGCATTTTATTTTATTTTTAATAAATTTATTTTAATTCATGCATTTGATAATTTATAATTTGATTTTATTTATATTTTTATTTTTTTAAATATTTTATTAACCTTCACGTTTTAATCCAGAATGTTAACATAATTATCTAATTAATTTTTTATATTATTTTTTTTTTCTATCACCTGGAAATATTCTCATCAATTTGAATTTCTTGAATATTAAATTTTTATATACTTTTTATAAAAATAGAATTTTTCCTTTTATATGACATTTATTATGAGTGATTGTAATATGAAAAATGACATTATTATATGTATATACGAGCCTATATATGATGATGAGAAAATTCTTTTTATTGAATATATGTATATAATTTTTATAGTATTTGAGAATATGTAATGAGTTAATTTTTACTATCTCTGGCGAGATAGTATTGCGATCACGAAAATTTTCGATGTTGAGATTTTGATGTTTTTATACGTTTTGAAGGTTCCTGAATCATTTTCACTAAGGTTGAGAAAAATGTCTGTCTGCCTGTCTCTCTCTCTGTGTGTGTGTGGGTGGGTGGGTGGGTGGGTGTGTAGACAAGATTATGCAAAAACGGTTTTGAGCTAGAATCATGAAATTTGGTACATGAACATTATTCAAAATTCGTAGTTTTCTATCAACTTTTGAGAAATGTAGCTCAACCGGAAGAGGGTCATTACCTACGTTTCTATTTTTTTTCCTCTAAAGTGACCGTAAAAATAAAGATATATGTTTGATAGTTTTTTACATGCTTAAAAATTGTATAAAACTGCTATATATAGAATTTTAACTTGATTGAATAGCTGAAAGTACCAAAATTAATTTTTTAACACTGCAAATCTCACGCGCCAACAAGTGTCGTGGTGCCATCAACAAAGAGCCAAACATGCACAGGTTTAATAAATATTATTTATTAATTTTAATTTATAATTAATTAAATTTAATTCAAATATAATTTATTTTGTTATTTAATCCAATTCAAATTGCGAGATAGTCGAGTGGAGACACTCCAGCTAATTTACCTTTACTTTCCTAATGTGTTGTTGTTTTGCTGTAGCTTTTTTCCCTCCTCCCTCGCGTTGTCTTGTGGCTCGCAAACTTGACGTCCGCTTTGACCTTCCCCTCAAACTCACACATAGATACACTCACTCATTTTTAGTGACTCATCTTATTTTTATCTTCTTAGGCAAAAGAAAGAATAGAACAGGGGAGTGAGATGAAGAAGAAAAATGTATGATCCTGTAGACTATTCCTTTTCCATCATTTAAGAAGTGTAGATATTTACATTGATTATAATAAGGGGTTGGAAGAGGGAAAATATGGATTGGATATTGCTTATATAGGAATTAAAGATAAAGCAAAAATATTAAATATTTATTAGGATAATTTAAAAGAATGAAATAATATAGCTTAAAAAATTATTTACTCTCTGAAAGAAATGTTTACAATAATTCAAAAAAAATTTTTCGAATTCTTTTTTTAATTTCTTATATCAGAATATAAAGATTTTTAAAATAATTGATAAAATTCACTATTATTTAAGTGTTTTTGTTTATTGAATTTTTAAAAATCAATTTTTAAGAAAAAAAAGAGAGGGTTTGTTTGCCATATCCATCTCTACGGTAAAATGTTTTTTTTATAATATTAACCTATTATTTCAATAACATAATTTCCAAATATGTTTAAGGGGTTGGGGATGTAGAGGAAATTCATAATATTAATATGAACCTGAAAGTGAATGATAGAGGGTGAATGTGGGAGGAAAGGAGGACATTTTTTGTGCTTAAAAACTTAACAACAGGCGATCAAGGCCAAAAAATAATCACAAGTCATGAAGATCATGGTCATTGCTTTCTGGATGGATGAATGCCTGTTGCACATTCACGTTCAATGGTGATGCGGTTTGTTGTTGCCTTTTAACACCTAGATATCACACGTGGGTGACGTGAATTCAAACTCATGTAGGACGTATTTCTGATATTTTGTTTTTATTTTTATTATTAAATATTAGTCTAAATTCTATATATATAAAGGAGAGTGTTTGTATGTATGTAATTTGTTTACTTTTTTGCTGTCATAGAAACAAAAAAAAAAAAATTTCTAACTTTACCGACACTTGGTAATTTAGAATTATAAACAAAAACAATTGAACATCAAAAAAAAATTTCTCACTTAATCGAAGCTTGGTAATTTAAAACTATAAACAAATAAAAAATTGTTGAAAAATCGAATAATTGCCGGGAAAACCCTAAAAACAGCCCTTTTTCCCCATACATATTTTTCAATACTATGCAATATGTACATAATTACTATTTTTCAATATTATGTAATTTGTAATTACTAATTGATAAAAATAATAGCTGATAATTATTATGCAGTAAAGGGGCTTATCTCATCAAAACTATTATCATCAGGATCAAAATTGAAATATATAAAACAATTATTTTTCATGTTGATCGATGACTAGGGTGATCATATTTCGAAAACACCAAACCGGGACAAAGGGTTTACCTTTTTTTTAGAACTAAATTGAAAAAATTTTGAAAAAAGTACGAAATGTCCTAAATATTAAAAAATCGGGATAATAGGCTGTCCCGAAGAAATATTTGGGGATACCGGGTCAGAGCACCTAAAAACGGGACGTTTGGTCACCCTTTCGATGACCCTGGGAGACGAGAGTAGATTTAGAGTATTTGTGAGATTAGTATTGTTTGTGCAGCCTTTATAGGGCAAAGGAAGTCACAGGGGGATGGCGGAGATGGCATAACGAGGAATTGCATGATCTCTAGATATAGTTAAGGTTATAAAATCGAGAAGGCTGGGATGGGAAGGGGACGTGGCTGGAATTGGAAAAGGTAGAAATTGAGAGAAACCGATTGGGAAACATCCGATGGACATTGAAGGAAGGGACATGGGAGAGATGGGACAGGGTAGGATTTGGTTGTAGCTCAGGATAGGGACGCTTAGAGAAATGTGGATGCTGCGGCTAAGAACTTTCGAAAACTGTAGAGTACAGAGTTAGATAAATATAACATAAATAATAATATATATTTAATTTGCTGATTAATTTAAAATATATTCTACAAGAAAACATATAAATGTCTTATCTATTTATACTGATTGAAACAAAATGGGTGAAAACCTTTTACATACAGACTTTCAACCAAATACAGTGATGCCTCGCATAACGAACGCCTCGCACAGCGAACGCTGCTCACAACGAACCATAATGAACTAAATTTCACGATTCATACAACGAACTTCGTTTCACACAACGAACTCGCCAGAGCTTCCACGATCGCTGCCGTTGTATTGTATCCCCTTGCGCAGGCACTGCAGGCAGTCATTATAGTTACTGCACTTAACTTAAACACGTATCGCGGCAATCGTTCTTCATTACCATATTCAATTATCATTATCATTCAATATTTTTTTTTATATCATGGCTTCTAAAAAAAGCAGGAAGGTGATTTCTGTTGAAATAAAACAGGAAATAATTAGAAGGAGTGAATCTGCGGTAAAACAGTGTGACCTCGTCAAAGCAAGACCACTATTTACACTATTTTGACAAATTAGGATGCAATCAAATCAGCCAAAGTAGCCAAAGAGTATCAAAATTATTTCATGAATGGAGAGGCTATTAGCGATTTGGATTAAGGACAGGCAGGTGAAATGTGACGTAACAACCCAAGATATTATCTGTCACAAAGCCAAGAGAATTTATGACGATCTAAAGAAAAACGTCTCTGGAAGTAGCAGCAATCAAGATAATGAAGAAGAATTCAAAGCCAGCAGAGGGTGGTTTTTTAGATTTAATTATGTTTTTTTCTAAATATGTATCTAAATAAAAATAGTAACAAAAATTTTATCTTTTATTATGTCATCTTAGCATATTTTATGCTACAGAACGAATTATTTTTTTAACATGTATTGTTATGGGAAAACGCGTTTCACATAACGAACTTGCTCCTGGAACGAATTAAGTTCGTTGTGTGAGGCACCACTGTACAATGTATCACTCGGGGGTACAGGGGGCGGAGCCCCCGTCTAGGTGTGAAAAGCGCCGAAGGCACTCGGAGCAGCTAGTTATATTATAAAACTATATAGAATTGGAACATTCATTTGTTTAAATAAACCTTTAGATAAAATGTTATTTTTTACTTATGCACATTTAAATTTACAAGGTAAGAAAATAATAATTTCATATAATTTATTTATTTTTATGAAACAATTATTTAAATTTAATTTAATTTTAAAACAGGATAACCAACTTCAAATAATTCTTGTTTTCCAAAAATATTATTTGTAATTTAAATAAATTTATTTTTTTCATTAAAACTTAATTTTAAAATAAATCTCTATGGAAGTTTAAATTTACTGACCATAATTCAAGATAATAATATTTAGTTATTTTTGATTTAAAAAAAAGAAAAAAATGTATACCCCATACACGTTCATGCCGACGAGTTTTAAGTTGCCTAAGTTTCCCGGCGCACTAGTAAAAATTGTCTATTTTTCCATATTTTACAATGTTGTATAGATTAATTTTCTCTCTGTTTCTTCTATATTTTTAATGGAATAATTAATTTATAAACCATCTCTTATGAATATTTTCTTTTAATTGATAGATAAGACGACTAAATCGACTGATAATTAATTATACACAACCAACCAAATAAATATCACATTTGATTATTTATTTAATATTTTTTCTTTTCAAATAAATTCTCTTATATATATTCCATAAAAAAATATACCTTATATATCATATTCTAAAATAATATATATATATTTCTATTTATAAATATAACCTTAATGAATAATTTTGTATTTTATGATAACGCTTCTAGAAAAATATCAAGATTAAAAATACATAAATGCATATAAAGAAAATATATGTATATTCTTTGAATTTATAAAATAAACATTTATATACTTAATATATCCATATATAATATACTGTCTTGTTTATACTTCTGTCATGATTTTTTATTATTATAAAATTAAATTTAAAGACAGGATTATTCCTCGTTCAAAATACTTTATGTATTAATTCAATGTTTATAAATAATTTAAAATTTATAATACATCATACTTTATTTTAATTTTTGAAAATTAATATACATATAATAGTCAATAATATTATCAATTTTGAAATTGTTTTATTATTCTTAGCAGTGTATTATTAAAGATAGAATTAATTATTTAAAAGGATAAATATATTATAATTATAATACATCATAATTATATGTATGTAATACTTCATGTTTTTTTTATTAATAACCGTCATTATTTTTATTTTTCCATTTTTATAAATTGATTTACTTACACATTTTTTTTCTTGATTAATTTGTTTATATAAATCAGGGGATAAGAGATAGAGAGAGAGTGAACAAATATTCAAATTATGTTTTTCAACCTTGAAACGGAATATCTATAATATATATTCTCGATAATCAGTGTTGAAGTTGAATCTCATATATTCGAAAAGGATATTTGTCAAATTTGTAAGCAAAGATGCAAATTATTATTAGCAATATTTAATTAATATATTTTACTATATCATAATGTGTAATATATATTATTTATTCTTTGAGTGAACTATTTATACAAAATAATTTTACTTTAATTTTACTTTATAAAATAATCTAGAATTTTAAAAATTAACGAATTATTATACAATCTAAGTAATTTATGAATGAAATAATTAACATGATTTGTGTCATCAAATTCTCACTATTTTGTTCAAATTAGGAAAAAATCAAATTCTCTTCTTTAAAATGCTTTCATTTTATCTTATATAAGAGAAAATCAATCCTTAATTTTTCTTTCTTAATGTTTGTTTTTAATAAGTACTTAACCGATTATCAAATATAACATTATTTTTACTATCTCGCCAGAGATAGTATTGCGATCACGAAAATTTTCGATGTTGAGATTTTGATGTTTTTATACGTTTTGAAGGTTCCTGAATCATTTTCACTAAGGTTGAGAAAAATGTCTCTGTGTGAGTATGTGTGTGTGTTAATTTTTTAACACTGCAAATCTCACGCGCCAACACGTGACTTGGTGCCATCAACAAAGAGCCAAACATGCCCTGGTTTAATAAATATTATTTATTAATTTTAATTTATAATTTTATTAATTTTATTAATTTAATTTAATTTAATTTAAATTAATATATCTTATTTAATCCAATTCAAATTTGCGAGATAGTCGAGTGGAGACACTCCAGATTTTTAAAATTGGGTATCGCTGGTCTTGAAAAACGATGAGCCGCATCTAACAGTCAATTCTCCCTCTGATTTTTGGGCATTTTAAGAAAGAGCAGCACCTATCAGATCGGTTGCCTATCAGGTGGGTGTTGTGTGATCAGATCAACGGACCCTCTCAACCTTTATCTTAATTTCCTTAATCGGAGGCCGCTAATTTTTATTTCAAGTAGCTTCCCAATTTTGATCACATAGGTTGAGTGGACCTTGTTCCCATAGACCCCTACTAGAGAGAAATTCCCTTACGGGACCACGAGGATGAGAGAATCAAGATTGTTACCTCGACCCAGACTGCGTGGCGTTTTTCACATCATACTAATTAAAATATAATAATTGTGTTAATAAAATAAAACGAATAATATAAAAAAAAATTAATAAATCTAATCATTTTTGGGTTAGTTTGTTTCATCTTTATGTAAGTTTGATGTATATATATATGTATAAAATCAGTATTTACAGGATTAAATTATCGCCAGCAGTGCCTCTATGATCTAGCATTGTAACTAAACTATTTTTAGATAAATACCACCCCCTGGACACCTTACCGATTAGCGGTTTGGTTATAAAACTACCTTCTTTGAAAAAAAATTTCATAAGAATCGGCCCAGCCGTTTCGGAGGAGTATGATTTCAAAGTTTTGTGACACGAGAATTTTATATATAAGAAGATATACCGTATACACTAATAAATATGAATACTAAAATCGAAAAGCACATCTCTTTATAATTATAATATTTGATTGATTTTTACTATTTGAATATTCGATTTAACAATTATTTCAAATTGGCATTGATTGTACTCACCAAACTTGAATTTATACATTTGTTTATCATTGAATGATTTATTACCTCAATATCATATCAGAGTATTAAAAAAAATCCCATACATATCATCATACTATAATAATCTCTTATCAAATCAATTGTCTTTCATATTTGAAATAAACTAAGTATATTATGTTGTTTTGATTGTTTGATGACACTTTTTACATTTTATTAATTAAATTCAGTTGGTTAGAATTTAGTTATAATCTTGTGATATAATATATTTCAATTTTTTTTCTTTTTCTGTTACTCTCAAAGATACAAAATTATCCAATGAATGATGATCATTCTCTTTTTCTATCATATGATGAATTATTCAAAGACATTTTCATTGAAAGTAAGTGCAATTTTTATTTTATATTTATTTTTATACATTTATATTCTAAATTGACCTTCAATGCATTTGTATTTTTTTTCTTTCTATTTTCTGATTTTTTTAATTTTTTTTCTTTTTCATAATCTTAATTTTTGTTTCCCTTAACCTTGAAACAATTAAAAATGGTTTTGATTCACTGCATTTTGCATTCACTTTCTCATGAGATAATAACTTGATTATTATTATTTCTATTTTTTTTTATATTACACTTGTTAATTTTACGCGGACGTAATTATTAAATTATTTTTTTTTTTAATAACATTTAATTGAAAAAATTGTTATTGTTTTCTCTGATAAATAATCTAGTTAAGTTGAGGCATCTTTAGTAATATTAATTTTAAATTGTATTAGATCATGGTCGTGGATAGTATAAGAATAATAGTATATATTTAATAAATAAATAATCAGTTTTAATTTTTAGTTAAGTTATTGTTTAAAGAATTAGAAAGAAATTTTCAATCGTTTTTTCCTTATATCTTTTATTCTTTTATCATCTATTTATCTTTACAAATTTATCAAAAAAAAAACAAGGTATTTTTTAATGAAACCAAAGAGTAATTGCCAAATTTTATTATGCCAATTAATTATATATATACATAAAAATTTAACGTAAAAATTTAATTTTATTATAATTATTCTAATATAATTAAATTTATAATATTATGTTTTTTCTTATTTATCATCTTAGTAATAATATAAAAAAGCTGGAGTGTCTCCACTGGATTATTTCTCAAATTTGAATTGGATTAAATAACATATATTATATATAAATTAAATTTAATTAATTAAATTATAAATTAAAATTAATAAATAATATTTATTAAATCAGCGCATGTTTGGCTATTTTTATTGATGGCACCACGTCACGTGTTGGCGCGTGATTGGCAGTGGTAAAAAATTATTCTGGTACTTTCAGCCATTCAATCAAGCTGAAATTCTATATATAGCAGTTTTATACAATTATTAATCATTAGTTGAAAATTATCAAACATATATCTTTATTTTTACGGTCACTTTAGAAGAAAAAAAATCAAAACGTTGTAGGTAATGACCCTCTTCCGGTTGAGCTACATTTCTCAATAGTTGATAGAAAACTATGAATTTTGAATAATGCCCATGTACCAAATTTCATCATTCTAGCTCAAACCGTTTTTGCGCAATCTTGGTTACATACATACACACACACATACACACACACAGGCATTTTTCTCAACCTTAGTGAAAATGATTCAAGAACCTTCAAAACGTATAAAAACATCAAAATCTCGACATCGAAAATTTTCTTGATCGCAATCTCTGGCGAGATAGTAAAAAATTATCTTTATCATTATCTTCAGTGGAAAATTTTTTATTCATAAATCTATTCTTTCTTGTCATAGCTTTTTTGAATGATTCTGTAATTTGATCAATATTGGAAAAATAATTTGTAAATTTTTAAATTACCGATTGTAATGAAATAATTCATACTTGTCATTATAAATATATCAAAGTTCCATTTATATAATTTATATCTTTATAATTTTTATCTTTCAGTTTTCTTAATATTGCAATTTGTTTGTGTAAGGAAACTTGAATAATTTCCTTATTGGATCATTTTAGCTAACAATTATAACAAAATCCTCTAAAACTACTTTGGATTAGTTTTACAATTTTTCCAATTAATTACTTTAAAACAAACTTAGAGATGCATAAAAAAAATTGAATTCAAAGAAATTATAATATTTAATTTTTTATAAAAAAAATCTTAATTTAGTAGTGAATTAAGTAGCTTGAGATGATGGTTGGATGATGAAAATAGAAGATAAATATGATTTTCTGTCACCTTGACATTGGCATTGACATTGATTACTCATCACAGACAGACAACCTACATATATCCTCACACATATAAATATTACAACATCCATTCATTCAGATGTAAATTTTTTTTCTTTTTCATACAACATTGGATGCACTAGAACTTATTTCACGCACAATAATTTTGTTTATTTATTATATAAGTGAAATGCAATTTAAATTGAATTAAAAAAATAACATTTAAATGTTTTTATTTTTAAATATTTAACTGACCAAATGTATTTTTATATAAGTAGGTATATTCTCAAATTTAATTAACATTACACAATATATTTAAAGTTTTTTTAAATAAAATATTTATCAAATAATATATATATTTGAATTTAGATTTTTCATAATACCATAAATATAAAATATATAAATAATTTAATTTATATATATTATAAAAACATCTAAATTTAAATATACGATGTTTGTTCAAAAAAAAAAAAAATGAATTTTGAATTATTTCGAAAAGTATTTATTTATTCATCAATATCCGTTTTGTTCCCTTCAAAGTAATTCCTCTCAATTATAATGCTCTTAAGCCACCGCATTTTCCAATCTTCGAAGCAGTTCTGAAATGCGTATGGCCATCAGATCGTTCTTCGATTTATCTTATCAATTGTGGAAAAACGCTTTCTTTTCATTGGTCCCTTCATTTTTGGTAATAGGAAAAAATTGCAGGGAGCCAAAACTGGTAAATACGGTGGTTGAGGCATGATTACGGTGTTGTTTATGGCCAAAAAATCACGAACAAGCAATGATGTGCGAGTTGGAGCATTATTGTGATGCAGAATCCATGATTTGTTTTTCCACAATTCCCATCGCTTGAGCCGTATTGCTTCACGCAAACGTTGCATAACTTCCTTGTAATATTCCTTATTAACAGTACGACTTGTTGGCAAGAACTCATGATGCACCACGCCATTGTAATCGAAGAAGACAGTAAGCAAAACCTTCACATTTGATCGAACTTGGCGTGCTTTTTTTAAAGCGCTTGTACCACTTATAAACACTTTTTTGAGACAAAGTACACTCGCCGAATGCCACAGTCAACATATTAAGTGCGTTGGAGCACTATTCCAATTTTAACGCAAAATTTAATACAGATCCTTTGATCCATTTTTTTAAGTAAAAAATCGAAGAACATACAAAAACGTGACTAACTTTTTCAGTTGTCATGTGTCTCATATGTTGGCATTATTAGACATTTTGGATTAGTAGTTAGTTTTTGATGAGACACATATGTGTACCAACATAAAAAAAAAATCAAATGTACACAGCCCCCGAAAATTCAAATTCTTTTCTTTTGAACAGACCTCGTATACATTTCTGATTCTTTTATAATATAATTTAACTTTCAATATTTTTGAAAATAAATTAAATATAAATCTAACAAATACGATATTTAGAAATTAACATAATTTGATATTGATGCTCATTTTTGTTTATTGATTATATTTTTTATATAAATCGATTTTTTATTAAATTAATTAATTTTATTCTTTTTTTTGTTTTTTTTTGTTTACAGGTCTTGGGATGGATAATAGTAGCTCAATTTCTCTGGCACCTCAAAGTCCCATGGAAATAAAACCAGACACAGCAACTCTTCTATCTACAGGAAATTTTAGTCCCACAGGTGGAGGTGGACCCAACAGTCCAGGGTCAGTCAATAATTCATCTAATTTGTTCTTTTATTTTACATAATTATTTATTATTTTATTATTTTTTTTATATTCTATTTATATATAACAGTTTGTTATTTATTTTTTTTTAAATTTTAATTTAAAATTACAATTATCTTTAGTTCTCCATTTTAATGATTTTATTTTAAAGAATTTAAGAAACACTTAAGTTAAATAATCAAAATATTTTTTATTTCAATTGTGCTTTCATTATATAGATAAATTGTTACCCGAATATCTAATTTAGTATTTGAAAATAGGATTTTTCGCAATTATGGGCCAAAGAAAGATGAGGAGACTACATTACGAGGAATTGCCTGGCCTCAGAGGCCTAGCAAGGGGGGGGAGTGGGGATATCATGCCCCGGGCGCCACTTGCAGAGGGGCGCCAAATAGACTATAAGACGAATAAGTTTTATCGTTTTATCAATTATATTGCATAGAAAAAAATATAGTGTCTTTCCAATCAATTCTAGATAATCATGCGTTCGATTTTTTCCTGACAAGGAGAGAAAAAAATTATTTTTATGTGTTTTAGAGGCGTAAAGGGTCAAAGGAGGGGGCGCAAAAAAATAGCATGCCCCGGGCGCCAGTTATGCTCGCTACGCCTCTGTTTGGTCTCTATGCTTCTTCAGTCAGGGTAATAAAATCGAGAAGATTGCGATGGGCAGGAAAAGTGGCATGAATGGGAAATGAAAGACTAGTGAAAAATATATTTGTGGAGAGACCGATTGGGAAACGACCTTTTTGAATACCAAAGTTAGGTGGGCAGACAATGTAGGAAGGAATGTAAGAGTGATGGGATAAAATATGAGGAAAATGGATGTAACTAAGGATAGAGATACAGGGTGGACCAAAAGTCCAGTATCATTTGAGTCGTGCGCTGCTTCGAATTGCGGGGGATAGGGGGGAGCGGGGCGTTACTAAAAAGTCATATCCAAAAGAGGTTACATAAACTGGCCACCCCGCAGCCCGGATTTGTCACCAATGGACTTTTTCCTTTGGGGATACCTCAAAAGTAAAGTTTTTAATAAGAACCCTCAGTCCATTGAAGAATTAAAAGAAAATATAGGCGAGGAAATTCAGAACATTTCTCCAAATTCTTGTCGGGCGGTGATGGAAAATTTCCGCACTAGGTTACGGGGGTGCCAAATTAAACAAGGGGCACATTTGGACGACGTTATTTTTAAAAAATAAAACCCTGATTTTTGTACTTTTATAATAAATAAACATATTTTCTCTCATATCTCTTTTTGTATTTTTTATAACCATTTGAAATGTTACCGGACTTTTGGTCCACCCTGTACTTGGAGAAATGTGGTTGTTGCGGCCAAGATCTTTACAATTCTAAAGAGCCACATAGATAGATAGATTGGTAGATCGATAGAATATCTAATTAAAATTATATTTATTTAATCTATCTATCTAGATACTAGGAAAATAAAGAATAGTTTCTATAAACAACACTAGAATAATGTAAAAATTTTATTTATGCATTTCCTTCTATCAAATCTAGAATAAATGAATATTTTTACTTATATTTATTTAATTGAATTCAAACCCACTTTGCCCCTCTTCCTGACCTCCAGTCTTTATTTAATATCACCCTCATAGAGTCAAGGTTGTTAGTATAAATATGCTATCTTAATTCATTGGCTTCTAGACGAATATCTATTATGGTAATCTCTCTTTCACCCTTTACTTTACATCGCCTATGTCGTCCATTAAATTCTCCACCCTCTTCTCTTTACCTCCTATCAAACTTCTTATACCCCATTCCTTTTTCCTTTGGTTGTTTTTCATTAAATTTTGAATCGTTCGTTAATTGGAATGTTCTATTAGCTTATAATTTTGCTTTAAAAATAATTGATTATGATTATGACAACGGCAAAGGTTGGGAGGGGGTAAGAAGAGAAGAAAGAAATGACATTGACGTTATTTCCGTTGGAAAGTAATTGGCCCGTCGTCGACGACATAACTAATTTAATAACCAAAAAGCAATAGAAAGAAAAAGAGACGAAAAAATAACGAATTAATTATATTAAAATGTTTCAATTTTGAATAAAAAAAAAAAACAAGAACGATATCATTAATCATTCTTCAAAGAAAAATTCATTTCATTAGAATTATATATATATATATATATATATATAGTTAAGATGTATATATTATAATTCTATATATGCTATACACATTCGCTACCAACAATTTTTTTCATAAAATGTAAAAAAAAAAAAAATTTTGTTTTTAAGTTATATTTAATAAACAATGTAGAGATATGAATATTTAATTTACTTTTTTGCATTTTTGTGGGATAATATGGGGATTTTTATGTATCAGTCACTTGTAACTGTCAAAGCGACAACGGGAAAAATTTCTAATGATAATTCTTAGACCAAGTTAAGGTAACATTCGTTTGGGCTGCGTCAGGCAAACCCAGTAAGGTTTAACACAGAACTCGTGATTGATAGCACTGAATGGCCATTTAAAGTAGGTACTAAGTGTCAGTCACTGGTGACTGACATAGCCCCATTGGAGTATTCCAGTGTCAGTCACCCGTGATTATTATATCAAGTCTCCAATTTTTTAAAAGTCATATTTTTCATATTTAAGATAATGTAATTTAATAATTATATATTATAAAATTATATATTTGATATATATATATATATATATATATTAAATTTATATATATATATATATTTAGGAACTAATTATAAGTTGAATTAATTTTTTTATATTCTTAGATATCAAAAGTTTAATTTTTTTAATTAAACAATTGCTTATTACATGATTTTAATAATTTTGCCAATGACCAATTCCAAATCGTGCTAAAATTTCTAAAAAATAAATAAATAAATGAATATTAGAAATACTTTGTTGGAAAATTATTATTATTATTATTATTATTATTATAATTACTAATATCCCACAAATTTAATTAATTTTATCAAATAAGTGCGAAAACTGACTAAAATAACTCTAATACAATTTTGCCATAGGGTAAAAAATTATATACTTAACTTAATTAAATATTTTTTGAACTTTAAAATAAAATAGAATATGTGAAAAAAAATATTTAAAATATGAAAAAAATATTTCTTTATTAAAAATGCTTTTGGAACTTTTTTAATTATCTCGACTATCTTAATGAAATAAATTCGACTTAACTATTCTATTAATAAATTTGGAAAAACCCAATAACTTAAAGATGTTTATTCAATAATAAATGATAATGATGCATAAGTTATTTATACATAATTTTACAAACTAATTTAAATGTATGCAATATAATATAAATTTATATAAATATAGTTTTGTAAATATTAATAAATAATGAATGTTAGTAAATTATTCATTCTATATTTTACAATTTATAATATTAAATTAATTTTAACATTATATCTAACCAGAAATTATTCGTTCTTTGATAACTATGAATTATGAAGAGCGGATCTATATTTAATCAAAATTGTTTACTCCAATTGATATATTAGCGGGTTAAAAAACACACTACTCGAATAATTCAAATTCAAATTTATAAAACCAGAAAATATAAATGATTGATAAATGAAATAAATGATTCAACCAATGAATATTTCATATATTATATTATATTTTTTTGTTAATAATAATTAATAATCTAAATTATTTAATTAGATAATTTTATTTATTTAAATTGATATTTGATTTGTTTCAGATCGTATAGTATTGGTCACAGTGGTGGTCTTATGACAGGTCCTGCTGGAAGTCAATCTAAATCTTCATCACCCTCACCCTATCCACCTAACCATCCGTTGAGTGGTAGTAAACATTTGTGCAGCATTTGTGGCGATAGAGCATCAGGAAAACATTATGGTGTCTATAGGTAAGTTACAAAATAAATACTATATAAAATATTAATTGTCTTGAACATCAATAACTCCTAATGCATGGAGATAGATGAATAAATTTACTAAAAGAAAAATAGAAGTTTTCTATTGGATAGTTTTTTCATCCCTTAATAATTATTATTTAATCTTAATAATATATATTAAAGAATATATACACTTCATTGGCAATTCAATTTTCTAGAATTTAAATGTAGATTAAAAGAAATCATATCTAAACATTTATTTACTTTTTGATGAGTAAATCAAAAACAACCATAACTCTTTTTTATTTTATTTTTATTTGTTGTGTCCTTCTTTTTTCTTTCTATCTCTCGCCTTCTTTCGTTTGTAGGTTTTGATTTTTTTAAATACTCTCTTCTTTCGTTGTTTCGTTTTTAATAACTAGCAATCGGCAGGTTCTAATAAAACAAGCTCTAACATCAGCTTAAATGTCCTCTGAATAACCATTAACCAATACTTAATAGGAATATTTATGTTACTTACTAACAAGAAAAAGAATCTTTATAAATGTATTTTATATACATTTTAGTTATCACGTTTATTTATGTAATACGACATGTAAACGCTAAAAGAAATAAAATCATAGAAAGAGAGAAGAAACTAAGTGGAGCATTCATTCATCACCACACACGTGTCTGGATTAAGATAATAAATTAATCCTTGACATTTCATGACTATTTCATTGATACTCAAATGATTATAAGAGAGAGAGAGAGAGAGACAAATGTTTATAAAATCCCTTAAAATAATAATACTTTGTTGTTTAACATGATTTATGTTATTCTAATTTTAATTATTCATATTCAATCATTATTCATTTGTTATAATTTTATTATAATCATTCAATCAACCCGAATAGTAATAATCAATGATCATTTTTATATGCATTTCACTTCTAATTTTTTCTAAAACACATAACGATATAAATATTTTATTTTCTGTAAATGTTGTAAAGCTTTTTCAATGAAACAATTAACTTTTATTTGAAATTCTATCCAAATCTGGCTATTGATTGTTTGAAATATAAAAAAAGAAAAGAGAATCTGTAATCGAAAGGGTGGTTATTTTTATATATATTCTTTTATTCTTTTCTATTGTCTGATTGGTCTTAAGAAAAGAGGCTATCAATGATTGGCTCCGACATTTTCACAATTTCTTTTAAATGATGAGATAATTCCTCTTCTTCTTGTGATTATATTTATTCTATGATTTGTCTTTTATATAATAATAATAATAATAATATCTGCCAGTGAGATGGTTTTTGTTCAAAAAGTTTCATAAATAAATGTTTTGTTTGTGATTGCCAAAATAAAAATAGATCCAATTTAATCGATTTAAGACAAAATAGAATTTTAAATTAATATTCAATTAATAATTTTATTTATTACAATCATATTAATTAAAATGCTTTATTAATTATATTATTAAGCAAGAAAATAATTTATTTATTTCTTTTTTTTGGAAAAACATCATCAGCTCTCTTAGTCAATAAATTAATATATTAAATGAGTTGGGTATTCAAGAGAGACCAAAACCAACTCTAAACAGTTATTGTCGAATTCCTATACAAATAAAATAGGTATAAAAAATTTAAAAAAATACAAATTTTTTTTTTAAATAAATTTATATTTACAATTTATTTTTATTCCTATATTCTCTATTTTCTCTCAGATGTCACTGAGTGAATTTTCTCATATTTCATATAAATATCACACTTAAGTAAAAAATTATATATCGTATAAACAAATATCAACTTGATTGTTTAATCTTGATTTATATTTTATTATTAAATGATTTAATTTAATGAAATTTGAAATTTCAAGATCAATGAACAAGCACAGCTGTTGTTGATGTTATTAATGTTGTTGTTGTAATTCATGCAAAAGTTTCCTTACGGGATTTTCATTAAGATAAAAGCACATTTATTTTAATTAATAAAATTCTATTAAAAAAAGTTTGTAAACTAACTAAAGAAAAAATATTATTGAATTTTGTGTGATTTTAAATAATTTCCTCTAACCATTTTAAATAATTAAGCTGCATCAAGACCTTCCTATTAGTCATTTTTTTATCAATAGATTTGTACTAAATGGGTACATTCCATATAAGGTTCATAGTTTTAATTCCATTTTTTTTATTTTAATATATAATTTTTACTTTAGAACTTAAAAATCAACTTTTTTAGATGAGAAAGATAAATTAATTATCTAAATGTATCAAAATTAAAATTTATAAAAGTATTAAATTAACACTTGTATTTTTATATCATTCATATCTTTAGGAAATGAGAATAGTTACAAGAAATTGCAAAATAAAATTCTTCCAACAACAATGGGAATGACCGAGTTCTATAAATTAAGATTTAATTAATTCCTCTATGGATCTCCGAATATTAGGAAGAATAATAAAATCGAAAAAAATAAATTTGCCAATTGACAAACAACAAATGAAAAATAATTGTTCGATTTCCAACTTCGGTAAATTATTAACTATTATTATTTATTAGTATATCTTTATGCTTAGCATATTTATTGAAGGAAATATAATACATATAAATAATATAATTTGTTTTGTTATGGAATGAAGACTACTTCGAAAAGAAAATGCCTGACTTAGTTGACCAAGATTCCTGTACCATCATCTGTAAACATTTGTATAAGTGTGACATGAAATTTCAATCATTTATAAGCTACGAATTATAGTAAATCGTTTAATTTCTATATTCTTGATAATTCAATTATGAGAATATAAGATAAATAAAGAAAAAGACATTTTTTTTGAAGTTGTTGGGAGTTATAGCCCTGGATATTAAAAAATTAAAAAAACCATCTCTTTTGTCGATAAGTTCATGTTTAAGATTGACATTTGTTGGTTGCGCTAATCTTTAGGCTGTTGCCTGTGTGGAATCCATGACAGAGTTGGGCATACTTTTTTGAATCTCCGTCTTGTGGGTTTCAATGTGAAGTTCTGTGATATACTTGACCAAGTATTAGGGGGACCGGAAAGTAATATTGTTTTTTACATTAAATTCAAACAAATAAACAAGTTTTATAAAGTTTTTATTTTCAATCAATTATATAATCACCCTTGTTATCAATTAATTAATTAAATAGAATTAATATACTTACAAAAATTAAAATTAATAGGCTATTAATTATTCTTTACAAATTGTTTACAAAAAATTATTGTCACAAAATATTTTTCAAACATTATAGTACAATTAGTTATTATGAAGATATCTCAATTCTCAAACTAGTATTTGTATTTTTAGTGAATTAAGAAATTTTAGACTTAGAATTAGTAAGTCGCAGTTACAAATATTAATTTTTATAACATCTGATATTCTAACAAATAATTTATGTTATAGGAATGAACATTGATCATAAAAGGATGATTTTTGTTTTATATATAAATGGGTATCTTTTAAATCAAAATTGTATTTTCAAAGTATAAGTACTGAAAATTAATTTTTCTAGTTTTTTTTATAACGTTATTTATATATTATTTGGCTATGAAATAATTTATTTTATCCCCCCAACTTCTTTTACATAATTTCATTGAGTAAGGCAGAATTCAAATTTTGTTTTTCCTCGTCCCCTTTCTTTTTCCTTTTTCCTCCAATTGAAAGCCAATTAAAAATTTTCTCATAATTTTTTTATGTGACTCTTTCGTCACTTTTATTCTCCCCTCGTCACATCCAATTTTTTTTTACTCATTTTTTCAGTCCTTATTCAATTAACGTTTGTCAACCTAAAAAAATTCTACTTTTTTCCACTTTATCTTTTTTATTTTTTCAAGGTTTGCATTTATTGAATTTACTCTCTCCGATATTTTTTCTTTTTCTTTTTATTTTTTAAATTTTTTTTATTTATACTTAAAAAGTACGTTTCAATATGATATTTAATATATATAAAAACTGTCATAGCATAAACGATGACATATAAATTGAAAAATAATTTTAATAATTCTAAGTTTCAGTACAATAATTAATAAAACAAATTTATCAAATTTTCCCCAAACTAATTTGAATATATTAGATTAATTCTCAATTACCATCTATTTCAATTTAAATTTTTAGCTTTCTTTTATGATTCTTTTTCCTAATTTTAATCCTTATCGAGTGAATGAAAAATATCATTCTTATCTGTTTTAATATACATATAAATCCAATTTCTAAACTTATACAAAAAACTATTACCACATTGTGAAATTCTATGCTTATTTCATATCCACATTTATTTGGTTAAAAATTCCTTACTCCAATCATTCTATTGAATTATGATTAATTATTTGACTTATTAAAAAATAATAATTTAAATTCTACTTTCATTTAAATAATATTTCATTAACCTTGTCCTTTGGAACTTAATTATATTCATACATTTCAGAAAACATTAATTCCTACCTAAAAAAAATTCAACTCATTGAAGTTTGAAATTTTTATTCAATATAAATTTGGGAGAGTGAGTGAAAAAGAGAGAGAATGAAATTATGATATAATCTAATTAAATATTCTGTGTCCTTCATTTTGTTTTTTGACAATTTTCAGCTATATACTGTACAGTGAAAATAAGAAAAAAATGAAGGAATAAAAAGATAATGGAAATGAAATATCAATACTCTAATTTTTTTCTAATTGAATTGGTATTTATTTATTATTGCTATCTACCTTGACAATATAATTCAATATAATTATATATCATTGTTTTATATAGAGTATTTAGCAGGCGGATGAACTTTATATTATATATTATTTATTTTTTCAACATGCTAAAAGTTAATAGAATGATATAATAATTTCGTTTTTTGAAAATAATAAATAATACTAGCTGTTCAGACCGCCTAGACAAGGGATTCTGCCCCCTATATCCTCTAAATAATACATAGTATTTGGTTGAAAGTTGAAGTGTGTATGTCAAAGGTTTTCATCCATTTTGTTTCAATCAGTATATTTAAACATTCATTTCTTTTTGTGTTCTTAATTAAAATATATTTAATTTAATTAGTAAATTAATTATATATTATTATTGTATATGTTATATCTAGATATCTATCAGATGAGGCTCTACGATACTCGAAAGTTCTAACCACATTTCTCCAATTATTTATTTATTCAAGAAATATATATACAATCATTCTGTATGTTATTTCAGTCCCAAATAATCCGGGAAAAATTACCCTCTAACTGTTCCTATTTTTTATGTTTCTTTTAATTGCAACGGCCGAATTTTCTATTATACAGGGTGCTTCAAAAAAATGTATACACACTTTAAACTTCCATAGAAAATTTATTTACCGTTCTACAAAGTTAAATTTCAGGAAAATAGAAAGCTGAAAGTCCAATGTAAATGAAACATAAATAACAAATGTTAATACTGTTCAAATTGGTGACCTGCAGCATCAATACAATTCTGAGTACGAGTCACCACTGATTCTGTACATCGTATCAAAACGTCCAATGAGATTTCTCTACACACTGCTTGAATCTCATTCCAAAGAATGTCTAGGTTACGTGGTTTACGTTTGTACACCTCATCTTTTACTGTGCCCCACAAGAAGAAATCCAGTGGTGTAAGGTCTGGAGAGCGTGCTGGAAACTCGATTGGTCCCCTGCGTCCCTGCTGCAGGTCACCAATTTGAACAGTATTAACATTTGTTATTTATGTTTCATTTACATTGGACTTTCAGCTTTCTATTTTCCTGAAATTTAACTTTGTAGAACGGTAAATAAATTTTCTATGGAAGTTTAAAGTGTGTATACATTTTTTGAAGCACCCTGTATTTAAGTCGTTTGCGTAATCTAATAATTGATTTTTTTTTGTTTAATTGGTTTCCGTTTGATTTTTCCCCAAGTTGCATCTTACTCTTCTTTTACTACTTTCAAAACCAATTTGAAGATCAAAATTTGAAAAAGTTTATCTCGATCTAATGAGCCATAAGTTTTAAAAAAGTTTACAAAAAATTGGTGAACAGATTGAATTTGCGTTTTTTATTTTCTAATATCTGCCTTAATGAAAATAACTAATCTAATGTTTAACGATTTGGCCTGATCACGCAGTGATATTCTCCTAATTTTTCCTCAGCATATGGTCGAAAGTATATGTTAGAATAGAGTATAATATTTCTTAATTATTCCATTTTGATATTTTATATTCATTTCTTGATTTTTATTGAATATTTTTAATATAATAAAATTTGAGAATTTCTGCGGTTATTAAATAGAATTTGATAAAATTTATAGTCTATGTTCAAATAGAGATATAAAGAATATTGTGATAAAATTTCTGTTTAGCTCAGCCAATTTTGAGTCTATAACATCATAATTTTCCGGGACTGCAGACAGACATGAAAAATTCTAAAGTCACTTTTGGATTCTTTTGGTTATAGGTCATGAAACGCGAAGATATGCAAATTTTTTTAAATTCTGAGCAATGTGCAGACAAAAACCTTTTTTATATATATAGATATATGCCTCGATTATGTATTCTTAAATTTTTTAATTTTAATCTCTTCTAATTTTATTCAGTTTTTCTATTATTTTTTTAATCCAAATATATTTTATAGGTTAAAATGATTTTTTAATAAATATTCTGAAAACACAACATTCAATTGATTATTTATTATTTGAATCTATGAATGACTAAAATGAATGATAAAAGGGTGGAGGGGGGAAGTTCCATTGATTGATGGTAAAGTGAATAAATCGATGGGTGGCTGGAGATGCCCTTGGCCCTGTCATCTCTCTTTCTCCCTCCCCTTACCCCATAGCTATTCTTCACGCGCCACCAACATCCACGTGCTCTCTCTCTTTCCCCACTGGTTGCAATCAGGTGGCAACACCTCAACTTGGACTGGCGAAGATATTCATGAGCAGATTGACGTCGACATCGTCGTCGTCGTCGCTGCTGTTGTCATTGTCGTCATACAACATTCAAAACGTGAACAAACCCACCCAGGCAGAAATCCTCTCTCAACTTTTATAATTACCAAAAAATCATTTATTTATCATATTTTTTTGTGTGTCTCAGACCCGCTATATTTTAGGAGGTTTATCCAATATTATAATTTAATATAAGATTTAATATAGAGGTGGGTAATATAATGGGCTTATAATTAGAACCCAATATTGAATAAAAGGAAATATATATATATAAATAAATATACAACTAATTCTGTTTTTACACAGTCTTTTTTTACACGAATTTGATTTAACATGGTTTGAAAATCAAGAATTTTATTTTTTTTACACGATTCTATTCGATTTAGCACGGTTCAAACTATGCAAAAACACACATAAATAAAAACACACACACAGCTTACAAACAGCTAGAATCCATACGAAAAATATAAATATAAAAAAAATTTATAAAATAACGTTTTTCCAATGGACTAAAAAGGATAAAATAATTTTTCTATAAGCCTGACAAAGTTTATGGATTAATTGCTTCATATTCAACGAAAAACGTTGGGCGCTTTCTTCGGAAAATTTTAGTTTTAATTTCCGATCAGTTCCGATAGATCCCTCTTTCATTGGCAATAAACCTGATTAATAAGAATTCATCATTAATTTCAATGCTATAAAATATTCTCAATTGCTTTCAAAATGAAAATCTATCCTGAAATCAATATTTATGCTTGAAAAAAATAATAAATCGGAGGAATACAAAAGGACTTAGTTACTAAAAGTAATTAATCGCTAATTAATTACAATTAATTAATTATAATTCATTCTTTTATACCTAGAGATCGATTGAAATTTCTATAAACATTTTCAAAAGTCTATCTCAATATTAAGATGATGAAAAATAGATTTCAATTTGTCAAAAGGGTGAACAGACAGACAGACAGAGAGACAGACGCCAAGTGAAGTTGAGAATAATATAAATATAAAATTTTTTTATAAAATAACGTTTTCTCATGGACTAAAAAAGAATAAAATAATTTTTCTATAGGCCTGGCAAATTTTATGGATGAATTTCTTCATAAACAACGAAAAACGTTTTATTTTCTTAAAAAATCCTTATTTTTCTCTAGTTTAATAGGTTTTAGGGAACCAATCACCAATTTTTGCATAAGATCAATGTCTTTTTTTTTTACACGATTTTTTTAAGCGTTTTTTCTGGAACCAATGTCCGTGTATGAACAGAATTAGGTGTATATATACTTAATATACATTTTTACCGACCGACAATAGTAAGGGAGGTATTGTTTTCACACCAAATTTCACATGTGGAGATTTTTACACATCTCCACGAATCATGCATTTTCTTAACAGAAAAAAGTATTTTTAGCATGATGTCTGTCCGTCCGTCCGTCCGTATAGATGTGTACAACTTCAACGGCTCAATGGATTTTGATTAAATTTGGTATGTTTACTTAATGCATCAGTATAATGAATTGATCAACTTTTGGTGTATATCCGGAAACCGGAAGTGGTAGTATTAGCGATCGACGATAGGAAGGAAAGGGTTATTTTCACACCAAATTTCACATAAGGAGATTTTTATAGATCTCCACAAATCATGCACTTTGTATTGGTTTTATCCTCGGGAAAATCATCTTCATTAGTTTTTTCTTAATTTAAAATTATATGACGTCACAGCCAGCTCTTACTTATATATTATAAATAAAATAAAATTAAAAATGTTTATATTTATTATTTATGTATCCATATCTGTTTTTTATTGCATTAATAGATATATTAAAATTATTTGAAATTGTTTCTGTAACTGGAAATTCGGTCGGTTCTGCGCCTGGCCACGGGTCAACTTATTACTTATAATCTCATTGATTTTGAGACAACATATTCTGAAAGAATTTTTACAATTTTTTAATAAAAAGCATATTAATATAGATAATAATTATTTATTATTTTTAAAAACAAGATAAAAAATTGTCTTTATTAAGTTAAAAGACTGAGCAGTTTTTTACAAAAGCATATACATATTTATCCTTTAAAGATTATTTCTTTTCAAATTGTTTTTAATATATTTTTTCAATTTTCATTTTAATATATAATATACATATATATATTATAAAAATTCTATTAAATATCAAATATCATTCTTTAAACGTTTTCATTTTCTCTTTTCAATAAAAAAAAGGCCAAAGGATTCCTTTTTTAATAAGAAAAAAAAAAATTAAAAATTAAAAAATATATCTTATAGCATAAAATATTTAATATTTAATAAAATCTTTAATTTTTTTTAAATAACAACATAAAAATGAAAATAAATTAAGATATGCTTTTAGTTGGCATCGTCAGTGATTTTAATTTTTTTTTGTTTTTGTATAATAATATTTAATTAATAATTTGGTTATTATTATTATTATTATTATTATTTTGTTTAATAACCATCTGAATAGTACATATATGACCTAACGAATTTGTTGATTAATTATCTTTGTTTTTCAGTTGCGAGGGCTGTAAAGGTTTCTTCAAAAGAACTGTCCGTAAAGATCTCTCTTATGCCTGTCGAGAGGATAAGAATTGTATTATCGACAAACGGCAACGAAACCGATGTCAGTATTGTCGTTATCAGAAATGCCTTGCGATGGGCATGAAAAGGGAAGCCGTTCAGGTAATTAATTTCGTATTTTAAATTTTTAAATATTTTTTTTATTCATAATTTATGTGACCATAAATATTCTAGACTAATCTCAGGATTAAATTATTTTATAAAAATCTTATAATATAATAACATATATTAATTTAAATTAAATTAATTAAATTAAATTATAAATTAAAATTAATAAATAATATTTATTGAACCAGCTCATATTTGGCTCTTTGTTGATGGCATCACGTCACGTGTTGGCGCGTGAGATTTTTCGTGATCGCAATACTATCTCTGGCGAGATAGAAAAATTATGTCCAAGTAAATTAATTAATAATTTATTCATAATTTTATAATTTTTTGAAAAAGTATAGGCCTATTAATTAAAAATTTCTAATACATGATTTATTAAAAATATTTTTGATATATATATATATATATATATATATATATATATATATACTCAATATAAAAAAGGTTTCAATTACTTTAAACAAATATTTTTTTCTAAATTTGTAGTTTAATTTTTACTATATCACACAAAATTTGAAGCGACTAGGGTAAATAATTTCTATATTCACAAAATAAATAAAATATGAGAGAAAGAAATAAAAGACCTTGGGTCTTTGGTAATAATTGAACCTGTACTTTGTCTATGTGTGGGTGGGCGTGGGTTCGACTCTCGCTCGTGGCCATCTCAGCCTTCCCACTTGACCTTTCTCTCTCTATCTCTCCTTCCCCTTGGAATTAACTTGGCTCTATTTACCTATTTCAATATAAACATGAGCCAAATTAAAAATTTATATTTACCTACATTTTACATTAAATAAAGAATAATAAATATCAGCTGAACCAATTAACAATCGTAAATATATAAAATTTCATAAAAAATAACCAAGTAATATAAAAATAATTATAAGAAATAAATTTATAATTATCCTTTCTATTTATTATATTGGAAACAACTATCTATCTCTATTTTTATATGGACACATTGAATTTCAATTTATATTTTGTATATGATGATAAATTAAACATTAGCTTTTTACTTTCAATTAAATATTTTTTATATTAAAAAAATATATAATATTATATAAGAACAAAAAAAGACAAACTCTGTCATCTTTCTTTTATTTATCAATGTGAAAATTGTAATTAATTTCACGTCTTTATTTATAAATCTATCCATTCAGCTGTAAATCTTTAATGAACTGTAACAATTGAACTTGTGATATTATACAAAAGGTTAAACGTTATTTTTTTCAATACATAATTTAATACTTAAATATAAAATCTATATTGGGTAAAAATATGAATTATATTAATTGCAGGAAGAACGACAACGAACAAAGGAGAGAGATCAAAATGAAGTGGAATCAACGAGTACACTTCATACAGACATGTCCGTAGAGAGGATCCTTGAAGCAGAAAGGCGGGTCGAATGTAAAGTCGAGCCTCAATTGGATTATGAGGGTGTAATGGCAAGTTCCCTATTCTTTACATTCATCATTTATTTATTTACTCTTACGATCAACCTAATTCATTTATTACAATAGATTTAACATACATTTAAAATCATAAAAATATATACATTCATCTTAAAAAAAAAGATTATCATTCTAATTTGTTTAATAATAAATTAATAAATAATAATAATAATTTCTCTAACATTTTAATAAAAGGTGTATTATTATTATTATTATTTAATGGTCAATGGAATATTTTTTTTAATCAGCAAATTATTTCCTCACATGATTAGATATTTTCATCCCATTTTTCTCGTTACTTTTCCACTATTTGATTATTTTATATTTTTTTCTTATTTCTAGAAAAATCAATTTTAATTTAAAGATAGTTTATATACAAATAAGAATAAAGTATTATATTATAATAGTTTTCTTGAAATGGCTTTTATAATGTCATAAAAATCCACAAGAGCTATCTTCACATTGATATAATTTTTAAAAAATTATGTAAATTACATTACAAAAAAATAAATTCAATCTTAGATAAAAAATTATATGATTATAAAAAAATATATTCTTTTTCATCCACTTTTCTAGTAAGAAATCCATGAATTCCATTAAATTTAAATATATGATTCGATGATTAATACTTTTTAAATTAAATAAATAAAAATAAAATGAAAGGATCTTGGTCCAAATTTACTGACAATGAATTTCATTAAGAATTATTTTTGTTTTCTATTCATTTGTTTTTTTTTATATTCTTTATTTATTTATTTTTAAAATGTTTATTGAGACCTAATATTCATTAAAATAACCGGTTCATTAGTTTATTAAATAATTGAGGTAACTAAAAAAACAATTAATAAATAAAATAAAAAAAGAAATGACAGAAATCAATGATTCATAAATTCTCAAATTTATTATGTGTATATTATATTTTATGTATAATAAATATAATCTAAGTTAATTTAAATTTTTATATTATTTTTTTTTACAGTCGCCTGATTTGACTGTGTTAGAAAAATATCCTGTCGGTGAAGATAAGTATTATATAATTTTATGTTTTATTTTTTTTTTATTTTAATTTTAACATAAACTAAAGAATCTTAATATAAAAATAAAAAATATATTTCAAATTTATAATTATATTTATAGATTTTGTTCACTTACATCAAATTTTTATATTTGTCTGCTTCTTTTACTACTCAATACATAAAAAAAAACATTACACAAAAAAATTAAACATAACGTTTATTAGATATAAATTCAAATTCTTTAAACAAAAATTCATTATAATAATGAATAAAAATAATTAATTTTAAATGCTCTTTGAGATTCATTAAAAAAAATTATTAGTTAAGATTATATAATTAAAAATTATTTTGTTTTAATTATATATATATATATATATATATATTATATTATATTATATTTTATGAAATTATGATGACTATATAGATGGGAATTGATGTAGTTAGCCTTCGCGAGCCAGAAAGGTCCGGGTAAGCGCACACCGCCTTCTTTCCCCCTCCTATTCACTCTCTCTTTCTCACCCAAATGGCATCGGTTGTGATATACTTTTCATATAATTAAAAAAAAAAATACTTAGACAAACACACTGGACCTTTCTTCAATTGTAAATTAAGAATATTTACAGATACACAATCTCTTTATTTTTAAAATCAATTTTCATATCTTTAAATTTTAAAATTATATCTCAATGTTTTTAAATTATATTTAAACTATTATATATATATTATATATTAAAAATTATTATATTATTATATTTATATAATATTCAGCATTTTAGTAAATAAATTTAATTTTTTGAAATCTTATAAAAAAAATTTTATGTATTTTATCTAAAATTTACTTAAAGAAAATGTAAATTGCTATAGAATAACGAAAAATGATCTTATTTTACAGCAGAATGCTGTGACTAGTATTTGCCAGGCGACAAACAAGCAGCTGTTGCAGTTAGTGGAATGGGCTAAGCATATCCCACACTTCACTTCTCTACCACTTGAAGATCAAGTGCGTCTTCTTCGAGCAGGTAAATTTCATAAATATTAATCATCGATTTGTTCATTTATCAACATCTTAATTAATATTTTTCTAATAATTCCTTTTGAGTAGTATATTCAAGTAAAATAAAAATAATGCTTATGATGTCTCTCTCCTTCTTTGGTACCCTTCTTGTTTGTTTATTAACATAAAAATTACAAATTTCAATATTCGATGATAGATAGTGCATTATTAATTCGAACGAATACTAATCAGGATTTATTTGGATTATTAATAAAAAAAGATTCAACATGACCCGATATATTAGAAGTTACTTAAAAAAAAGAGAAAAAAGTAAAATGTAATGAAGCATTATGGATTGAGATCCACCTACATTTTTTTTAATGTTAATAAAGTGGAAAATCCTACATGGGATGTTGATATCTTTGTTTTTGTTTTGTTTTTTAACATGAATGATGAAAAATCCATTTACACAGTCCATTGGATCATTTCTCAAACAAAAAAATAAAAAAAAATATACAGGAAACACTTTTTAAGGTTAATTAAAATCATTGGCATATCAAATTTCTACGCATGACACTCATTTTGACATTTTAATATTTAAATTAGAGTTCACTGATTTTTTTTTTAAATAAAATTTGTGACTATATTTCTTTAAACTTATCTATCCAACCCCAAAAAAACGAAAATAGACTTATTAACTTAAATCATTTCTTAATTTTCAACTTAAAAACATAAATAAAAAGCTTTATAATTAAGTGTCAGTTTAATCTAATAATTTCTCTTTTTTGTGATTTAAAAAAAACTATCTTTTTAAATCTTATAGATTGTTTTAAAATATTTTTAAAATTTAAAACGGGCTCCATTCACTAAATTAAAAATTAGCTGTTAAAAAACTCAGGCTTTTATACACCCTACGAAAGAATAGCGTCTATCAGCAAATCGGTTGTCGTCCAAGCGATGTAAAGGTGTTCTCTGATCAGTAGAGCATATCCTCTCAACTTTAATATTGATTTTCTTAATCGGAGGCGCTACATTTTATCATGTAGTTTCCCAATTTTGATCCCAAAGACTGATACATACACCCCAGTTAGAGAAATTCCCTTACAGGACATAATATCTCTCTCTCTATATATATATAAATTTGAAGGAAATCATATCTCTACTTTAAATATTTGTCTAATTTTTGGTGACAAAATTAGCATCCCTTATTGCAATATAGTCTTGTATTTATTAGAATAATATTGTAAGATTTATACCTGCAAGCTATTTTTTTATCATCTTTTAAGAATTTTATATTGTTTTTATTTTTTATTTTAAATATTTTAGAAAATTTAATTAATTTTTTGTTCAGGTTGGAATGAATTGTTAATTGCTGCCTTCTCACATCGATCGGTAGACATCAAAGATGGAATAGTGCTGGCTACAGGACTGACAGTGCATCGTCAAAGTGCCCATGTAGCTGGCGTGGGTGGTTTATTTGATCGGGTGCTTTCAGAATTAGTTGCAAAAATGCGAGAAATGAAAATGGACAAAACGGAGCTTGGTTGCCTACGGTCTGTCATTCTTTTTAATCCCGGTGAGTAGTTTTCATTTGATTAGACCTTTAATTCAATATCTAAATAATTTTTTTTTTTTTTGTAATTTTTTTTTTTTATAGATGTTCGGGGATTAAAATCCAGCCAAGAGGTTGAAATTTTACGTGAAAAAGTCTATGCAGCTTTAGAAGAGTATACCAGGGCAACACACCCAAATGAATCAGGCAGATTTGCCAAATTATTATTACGATTACCATCATTACGGAGTATTGGCTTAAAATGTCTTGAGCATCTTTTCTTCTATCGTTTAATTGGTGATATCCCGATTGATACATTTCTTATGGAAATGTTAGAAGCTCCAACTGATCCTTAAAATATATCAGGAGTATTTTAATATTATTATAATTATTCTGAAAAATAAAGAAACAACTTATTATTTTTCAACTTATGTATTTTTTTAAATTATGAATTTTTAATTTATATATATATACATATATATATGTATATATATATTCAATATATTATATATATTAAAATAAAAATAAGACTAGTTTAGCATCATTCGATAAATAAATGAAAATGAATCTCATTAATCTTTTTATATCTTGTTCTTTTTCTTTGTTACAAATAAATGATGTTTAACGCAGCTAAACATTTTAAAATTGAATTAAAAAATAAATAAATAAATATTTTAAAAAAATTAACAAAATCAATAGAAAATATGTCCAAATTTGTGGTTATAGTTATTTATAATTTTTTTTTAAATTAACATCTGTAACAAACATCTACAAAAAAATATTTTTCACAAATCATTTAAGAAGATTAAAAATTAATATTTTCATTTTTTTTTTATATTTATTTATTTATTTTTTTAAATAAAAAATATTTTAAATTTACAATATTTTTAATTTTTATTATTATTTTTTATTTTAATATTATTACATTATATATATTCTATTAATTTGATACCATTTTTAAATTTTTTTAAACCAAAAAAATGCACTTTTAAAGTTTGTATTTGAGATAAAATAAATTGTAAATTATATATATATATTGATAAAAAATATAAATTCATTAGAAAAATGATTGGATAACTCTTCAAATTAAGTACGAAAAAATGGCCTCAGATAAGACATGTGACAAAATAAGAGCCTTATTTTTCTTAAAAATGTATTTATATTAAATGATTAAAAGAAACATAATTTAAAACAAAATATTTTCCTTAATAAATAATTTCATTCCTTATATAGTCATTGGTATCTGTACTTAAAAGTAACTCAAAATTTCATCTATAAAATCTTTTGAAATGTAAAAAATAAAAAATATATAATAGTCTATTCAATTATTCAATGTCGGTTTAATATTTTTTCTTTTTATTAGTATATGTATATATTAATACTTTGCATTTTTTATTTTTGATCGTTTGATTTTTTTAAGAATTTTGATTTTAAATACACAAGACACACAAGAAACACACTTGAATTAAACTGATAATATTAAAATAACAAGAGTGATTGTTAAAATTATAAAAAAAATTTATTTCCTCTAAGTATACTTATATATTATACATATAATTGTTATATTATAGAAAAGAAGAAATATTATAATAATTAAGAAATGAAGAATTATTTGATAGCGATAAACTAGATTGATCGAATGTATGGTTTGTTAAAATAATATGTTTTGTTATTTATATATATATACATATATATATATATATAAATTGTTTAAAATAAATAAATATTCAAATTTTAAAAATTAATTAAAATAATTATATATATATATTAGTTTATATATATATATGTATATATTTATAAACTAAAAATCTTCTGAAGCGGTGTATATGACACAGTCAAAATAAAAGATAACAATAGGGTAAGAGGAACCTAAAGCGATTCTTTGCCAGGTATATCTGATTCTCATTAATATTTTGGAACTTGTATATGATTTTCAAATTTTCATGATTTTCCTCTTTTATTATTTAATATTATGAAGAACATAAAATATTTATTATATCTTAATAATATGAAATATTATTATTATTATAATGTTCGTTCGTATGGGTTTTGAGAATTGAACACTAATGACCTATTGTCATCTTTTATTTTAATGAACTGTGCCATAAACCATTTCAGAAGATTTTTAGCCATATATATGTATATGTTGGCTGATTGGGGAAAAATTATTTTGAATGATTGATTAATTAATTGTTAAAATATTTAAATTACTTAAATATTCTATTTTATTAGGTAAAATATAAAATAAAAAAAACAGGAATAAGTGGAGCTAAGAAAAAAAAAACAAGTAAAGGAATTAGATTTTAGAATGATGTTTATGTAAAAAAAAAAAATTAATTAAAAAAACATTGTACATATACAAATCTTTAATGCTGAATTCAATTTAATTCATTAATTCATCTATGTGTATTTTAAACAAATACTAATACTCTCTTAAGATGAAAATAAATAAACTACCTTCTAAATCTCTCTATCAAAAAAAACAATGTATTTTTAATTAAATAAAAATCTTCCTATCCTTAATTATAATTTAATATTATATATTTGTAAGCTTATTAATATAATACATATTTATATGATATATATAAATATATATTTATGCATAAATGAATTACTCTTATTAATGATAAACTTTTACTATAAGTTTCGATCTATTTTTATGGCACATTTAAATCATCTTTTTAATTCAATGAAAATAAATAAACAAATTATTTTTTTTTAAAGTTTCATTACTTGTGCCATATATTATTTAATAAATTTAATAAATGCAGAAACTTTGTCTTATGAATATGGGATAACTTATTAAATTTTCTTTTTTGTATAAACTAAAAATAAGAAATTAAAAAATAAAATATTATAATTAGAAGAACCTAATAGCCACAATAACTTGAGAATTGAAAGTTGAGATTTATCGGTAATTAAAAAATATATAAAGGGCTGGATTTTTAAATACCTTGTACTTTTAATATTAATAATAGATACAGAGAATATTAAAATAAATTAATATAATAATTTAAAAATAACTAATAAAATCGGGATTTCAATAATAAACAGCAAAAAATAATTTAGAAAAAAGGTAAGAGAAATGATAATAGGGAAATTTAAAAATAATCAATACCTACAGAATAGTTAATAATATATTACAACAATATTGGATTAAGACAATATAAGGCACTGATTCTCAAAATGGGCGCTATTAACATGTGGGTGCTTCAGAGATCAAGGGGGGGGGGAGGGTGGAAAATTACATTTATATTTTGAGTTCAATAAATGGTTACTAAATATTAGAAACTTGAATACATAATATATATCGTTCTGTTTAATTTATAAAAAGAAAAAATAATTTTTAATGGGTGCTGAGTAATATTTTTGAAAAGAAGCCGATGGATCAAATAAGTTTAGGAACCCCTGAAATAAGATGCAAAAAATAAGCTACCAGTAGATTAACTGTCTTTAGGGATTGATTGATATAAATATAAAAGTTATTTCTTTTTGTTTCTTTATCTGGTTCTAAATCAGGGTTTCCCAACTTTTTTTCTACCCCGTCCCTTTTAGATTTTCTTCTTGTTTAATAGACTCCTAATTTTTTGATGCAGTTTAAGTATATATTAATTAAGTTTAACATAGAATTCTATAAGTATTTAATAGAGTATATTTTTAGTCTAAAGTAATTTTTAGAGCTAATATTATTTAACAAAACTTACAATTCAATATTTTATAAATTAATAATTGACATTCCTATGTTTTTGATATCAGCTTCAAATTTTAATTAAAAATAAATTTTCCAACTTTCGCATACGAGATAATATCGTTAAAAATATTAAAAAAATATTTTAATTATTATATATAAAATTTATTGGAAATTATTAATTTAAAAATAAAATTTGACACAATCAAAATAACTATTTAATTTAATTAGTATTTTCTTTAGAATAAAAATTTAAAACGGAAATTCCAATGGGAAATTCTTTAAAAAATTTCTTAAAACATGTACGATTATTTTTATTATTATTGAAAGTGTGATTACACCATGCGTCGTCTCTCGCATCCAAGTACCCACCTCTTTCTGTCCTGGCAGTCGCCCTCCTGCATTCCTCTATCTTCCTTGGCTTGCCTAACTCCGTCATTTCAAGATAATTTCAGTCTTCTCCTTGCTCTCCTTTGGACAGGTTTTCAGGACAATACTCTCGATGGCAGAGCCCACTGTCTAGGTGCGAAGAGCGCCGAAGACAGTCTGAGCAACTTGTAAACTACTAAAAACTATTCATTGTTCCCACTATTCTCTATAATATGTTGATACGTTTTATACAATACTAACTGCTCAGGCGCTCTTCGCACCTAGACAGTGGGCTCCACCCCTGTACCCCGAGTGGTACATAGTATTTGGTTGGAAGTAGTAAAAGGTTTTCATCCATTTTGTTTCAATCAGTATATTACATAAAACATTCATTTCTTTTTGGGTTCTTATTTAAAATATATTTTAATTTAATTAGTAAATTAATTATATATATTATTATTGTATATGTTATATCTATTAATCTATGGGTCTCAAAGATACTCGAAAGTTCTTGGCCGTAACAACCCCATTTCGCCAAGTGTCCCTAACCTGATCACCTCTTCCATCTCTCTTAAGTCCCTTCCTACGCGTCGACTTCGGAGCGGACATTTTCCAATCGGTCTCCCCACTAATATCTTTTTTCTCTCCCTTTCTAGCCACGTGCCCCGCATATCGCAGCCTTCTCGATTTAATAACCCTAAATATTTCTGGAGATGCATTGATGTCATGCACTTCTCGTTATGCAGTACATATTCAAATTCTACATTTTGTATATTAAGATTTTGTATGTTAATACTGTTCCTCTTTGTTACTAATTTTTTTTCTTATCACTATTAATTTCAAACCTCATCTCATTTCCTACCTCGATTAATTTTTACTCGCTATCTGTAATTGCAATTGCCGAATCTCCTATTATATTTAAGTCGTCTGGGTAACTTAATATATTACAATTGATTTCCTCATCTTATTCTTTCTTTACTACCTTCAAGAATATTTTAAGATCAAAATTTGAAAAAGAATATCCGGATCTATTGAGTCATTCGTATGTTTTTATAAAGTCTACAAATAATTAGTGAACAGAAATATTTAATTCGCGGTTTCTTTTTCTAATATCTGTCATAATGAAAATATCTTAATTAATGTTGATCGATTTGGCCTGAACCCGCAATGATATCTCCTAATAATTCTTCCGCCTATGGTTCGTAAGTATTGTATATGTTATAATAAAGTATAATATTTCTTGATCATTTCATTTTGATATTTTATTTTCATTGCTTGATTTTTATTGAATATTTTTAATTATAATGAAATTTGAGATAATCTAAAGTTAGAGAGACTTGAGACAATTTATAAAAATAAAATTAACATAATTAACGTTATAAAACTATAGATAAACTATCATAATATATACATTCATTAATAGTTTTAATTTAAATTAATTGAGTTATTTGATTTTTACCGACCGATGATAGTAAGGGAGGTATTGTTTTCACACCAAATTTCACACGTGGAGATTTTTACATATCTCCACGAATCATGCATTTTCTTAACAGAAAAAAGTATTTTTAGCATGATGTCTGTCCGTCCGTCCGTCCGTCCTATAGATGTGTACAGCCTGAAAGGCTCAACGGATTTTGATGAAATTTGGTATATTTACTTAATGCATCAGTATAATGAATTGATCAACTTTTGGTGCAAATCTAGAAACCGGAAGTGGTAGTATTAGCGATCGACGATAGTAAGGGAAGGGTTATTTTCACTCCAAATTTCACATGAGATTTTTTTATATATCTCCATGAATCATGCACTTTGTATTGTATCCTCGAGAAAAATCATCTTTATTAGTTTTTTCTTAATTTAAAATTATATGTCGTCATCCAGCCATTCATGACGTCACAGCCTGGTCTTACATATATTTTATAAATAAAATAAAATTAAAAATATTTATGTTATATCCATATCTGTTTTTTATTACATTAATAGATACATTTAAATTATTTGAAATTGTTTCTGTAGCTAGAAATTAATTTACTTCAAAATGTCGGTCGGTTCGGACCTGGCCACAGGTCAACTTATTTATGAAATATATTTACATTAATTTATATATATAAAATTAAATCACATTCGGCAAACAATTTTAAATTTAAATTTAACCATTTACATTAATACGCCACCTCCTTGTTTTGTTTTTTTTCAAAATATGATAATTTCATTATTGAACTTCTTACTGATATATTTATAATTTTTTTTATTAAATTTTCATTAAAATTTTTGAATAAAATTAAGCTTATTGATTTAATAGAATTAATAGAATTAAACTTATTGATTCGATTTAAGATGTATTCTAAAACACCACTAATTTTAAAAATTAATATTTGTTTATTTTATTTTATTTTAATATGTATTTTATTTGAAATAATTTGCAGTAGAGCGCTCACCTCTGCACTCCCCGCTCGCCCCTCTCCATTCCCCTCCACCGCCTGGCCACACCTCCTCATGCCGTCCGGCCGACTCAAACGATTCAGTTCCCCTTCCCTGCTGTGTGTAAAATCCTAAGCGGCCTCTCCACTGAAATCATCCCTTAATCAGTCGCTAATCAAGAATTAATTGTAATTTTATTATTTATTTTTATTAATTAAAAGGAAGATTAGTGAACTTTAAAAAAAAAACATTTCAATAAAAATTAAATTTTATAAAGTGCATTTTTATCATTTTTTATTCATATACCCAAATAAATTTATAAATTTTCATTCCAATCTTTGAAAAGAATTAATCTTAAATATTCTATCAGATCTCATTAATTAAATTTTATTAAAAGTTAAATTAAAATTATTTAAAAATTAAAAAATCATATACAAAATTTTATTTTTCTTTAAATATATTTATTGAAATATTTTTTTAAATTTCAATATATATATTAATTCTATTAAAACTTATTTATTTAAAAAATAGGAAGATGTGCTGATGATTTTCAAAATTCATATAATATAATTATAAATCAAAACAAAATAAATTTCTTATATTCCTATAGGAATATATAATTTTAAATATTCTATATATTCTTTCTTTTCTCTTTATCGCTCACACCGTTCCTTTCAAATCTCATATGAATATTTAGTCAATTTCATATTATTATAACACTTTTGAAAAATGAATAATATTTCTATTGCCTATATATCAATTAAACAGAATAAATCTTCGTGAAATTAATAATATAATCATAATTAGTTTTCTGATGTTTTCTAAGATATTTTTATTTTTATATTATATTTATTTATATGTCTATTAAATGCGTATTATAATTTATTATAATCATGTTTCTATATAAAATGTAAAATAATTTTAGTATTTTAATATTACAGAGATAAGATAATATTTTTAAAAATCTATACTCTTTTTTAATCCTATTAATATTATTTATTTATTTATTTATATCTTATTTTTTTACTTCCTGTATATAATATAAATATATATCTATCTAATCTTAATTATTTTTTCTTTATCGAGGCGAGAGTGATGGACATCAATTCAAGTCTACGAGCTGTTCTTCGAGTTTAATCTGCGAGAAATATCAACCCTTTATTAACTCCGAGGTCAGTATTTATTATTAATTTTATTTTTAATTCAATTTAAATTTATTGATTATAAACTAATAAGTTATTTTTCTTCTTCTATTTCATGTTTCCATCTTCGTTCCTGCTACTGAATGTTGATTTGAACTCTTGATTATCTTCTCCATCCTTCATGACGATGAAATGATTGAAATACAGCTCTCCAAATGTAAGTAATAATCGTTATTTATTTAGCATGGCGCTCTTTAAAATAGAAAATGTAAATATAATATTTAAAGTAAAGTTTAATAGAATATAGAAAGTAGAATTCAATTACAATGATTTTTTGCTTTTGATAATATTCTTTAGGAGATTATAGAGAAATATATTAAATTATATGACAGAATTTAGTGAGATTAGGGAATTTCAGAGTACATCTTTCAAGAAGAAGCATTGATAAAGGAGGCAGAAGAGACACAGGTATTTTTAGAATTAGTAGGTTTCGATGCGTTATACTGGGAGGGTGGCTATTTTTTGATATTTATATAAATAGTTGTTAGGAATTTTCAGGTGGTTGCCTCCTACATCCATGCATGTTCTCATCATACTAATTCTTAGATTAGATTAGAATTAATAAATAAATAAAATGTGGGTGGATAAAACAAATGCCATGCTATTATTTAAGGGATGGATTGCATGAATTGCATGTCAGGTCTGAATTGTGCCATTTTGTATTACTGAGAGTGTATTTGAGGTGGATTGGATGAACGGGCATTCGGGAAGGTAAATCAGCACAGTTCCAAAATGGGATTAGCCTGAACAGGAACAAATTGTTGGTTACCTTTTGAGCGCAGGACTTTTTCGATTAGCATGGGCCTTCCATCCAAATTGATGGAGGCTATGCACTCCCTTACTAGGTAGGTTTTATTTCAGGTTGCCCCGAATTTCGCGATTTCATTTCGAAATCCAAAAAATCAAAGGCACTCTCAGCTGATTCAAAGAGGCTACAGACCAAACGCCTTATTTTTTTTAATCTTTTTTTTTTAAGGCAAACTTTCTTTATTGTTACTTTTTCTAAATTTCGGAAGGCGAGGCTTGGAAGGGCTAATTTATGGGGAAAGGAGGAGGCCCTATTAAATATTCAATTGTTTTTTTTTTTCAATTTAATTAATAATAAAAAAATAATTGAATATCGCGATTATTTTCTTTAACTTTTTATTTTCATTATGAAATATACAATTTCATAATTTAAACTTTGATAAATTTTAAATATTTTACTATATAGCTAGAATTAATTATTATTATAATTTCTCAATTTAAAATTAAAATGCAAACATCACAAAAAAAATCATATTTATTGTAAAAATATAACTCTTTTTCATTATTATTTCTTTTTAACTTTTCAAATATAAAAATATTTTATTTTTTTTTATTATGGAAATTATTTCATATGAATATAAATATATTGTAATCGAATATATCTATACTCAATAATAATTTAATATTAATAAATTATCAAATTTTTTTCTTATCATTGTATTGATAAATCATATTTGGAAAGAAATAAAATATATATATAGTTAAGCTTATTCCAAAAATTAACTTAATGTATAATTTTTGTTAATTATAAACATGTGGTACAACTTATTTTAAATAAATAAATAAAATTAGATCTCCTAAAATTTTTTTTAATTTTGATAGATCAAATATTCTTATTCTTGAGCTGACTTACAAATCCCATACGATCATTTTGCTTATTCTTATGTGTATTCTCTCTGTCTCAGTGTCCCCGCAAAAATTCTCCGGGAGATAAAAATGTCTCGGTTTACATAAATAATAATATCATCCGTGACCCAATATTATTCAATTTTCACCGATCGACGATAGTAAGGGATATACCTGGCCACAGTTCAACTTATTTTTTTCTGAATTTAATACCAAGTTGATTTTCAAAATTTTATATTTTTATGCATATAATTGATTACATGTGTTAAAATTTAAACAAATTTAACTATTCTAATTCATAAATTTATATACAATTTAATATTATTTTTTATTAATATCATATCAAAAAAAGAGAATTTATTAAATCTCCCTCTTTGTAGATTAAGAATAAATAATAATTTAATATTAAAGTGTACAATTAATATTTCTAGTTTTATTATGAAAAAAATATAAATAATTTTTGATATTTATTTTATTGTTTTTATAAATATTCACGAATGTTAATAAAATTTTGCATTCTTTAGGAAAAGAATTAGATTTATAATTATTATTGTATTTTCTAAGTAATAGATAGGAATTGAATAGGAAGATGGACAAATATCAAGAGACAAGAAAAGAAATAAAAAAATATAATATATTTGATATCAAATAATATAATATTAATATTATTATGATACAACCAAATGAATAATAAATGTCATCTTAAAATAAGATTTGTATTTTTAATATAGAGAAATTACTTTGTGAGAATTTTTTTTAATGATTAATTCTAAATATATGTATATATTTATATTACTAGTATTTATACAAATAAAATATTTCTGTTTTTGAAAGATTATTAATATAAGTATAAAAATCTCTAATTATGTACAACAAAAATATTTTTTCTATTATATATATATATATATATATTTATTTATTTATTTATTTATTTATTATTCATGTGCTTATGAATGAAAGACGCTATTGGATAAGGTAATTTAACCAGGTATTCCAATAATATAGTTCTTTTAATATTATTTGATGTAAATTGTGGTGGAATAAGTGGATATATTTTTTTAATATAATTTAATTTAAAAAAATGTAGATTTTCAATTATTCTTTAATATCCATGTCTCATTAATGTAAAAAAATAGTTTTAAAAAGATGCATATTTATTTGTTTAAATTAAATTATATGTTGTTTTGTTAAATTTGATATGGATAAATACATTTAACATAATATAATAATAATAATAATAATAATAAAATTGAGAATAAATTAAACAACAGTTTTGATTTGTAATAACAACAACAACAAAAATAATCCCTTTTAAATATAATTCATTCCCAACCCATTTTTATTTTAAATTTTCAACAACAATTTTCGTTTATTCTTGATCGGGAGGAAGATTGGCTGTCACAACTGTGCCTCCCCCATTTGTAGTGTTGTTTGTTTTAGTATTATTATGTGTTGTCCCATCATCAAGAAACACCCATTGTTCAAAGGTTGATTTATTATTATTGGCTGAAAAACTTGGAATTTGCACTGAGATTGCAGATGGTGAATTTGAATTATTATTATTATTATTAATAGGAGTGGTAGACGTTGAAGAAGTGGAAATGGTAGTAGATGAAATAAGATCTGGATTGGTAGATAAAGTTGTTGTTGTTGTTGTAATGGAGGGGGTTGTGATTGATGATTTTCTTGGTGGCACTGGAGGACGTGATTTGGTTGGTGAGATTGATGTCTTTGTCATTGATGTTGTTGTTGTTGCTGATGGTGTTGTTGGAATTGTGGCAGTTGTTGTAGAGACTTCGTTATTTTCAGCTAGTGTTGCCTTGAATAAGAATAATTAAGAAGAAAATTAATCATCTTAAAAAAATTGAATTATATAATTAAAAAAAGAGTAACAATAATACGATAACTTAATTAATTAATACTTATCGTTCTGGTTCGCAAAACTTGAAATCAAGGGATTGAACCTCGACAAATTATACCGGGAGCTTATAGGTTATAGTGACCGGTCCGCCGACTCGAGTTCGAGGGTTCAAACCTCGCCGAGTGCATCGATATATAAATATAAATATAAATAAAAATAATAAACAAATCTGAGAAAGCTGGCTAAATGGAGATATATTCCGAAAAAGCCAAAAAAAAAAACCTCGACAAATTTATTTTTATTTAAATTTAATAATTAATATCAAATAAGCGGAACCCTACTAAAATGAAAATTGATTCCAAAAGCCTATAAAATTTTAAAATATATGAACCTATAATTAAAATGTTTTTCTTAATTTTTTTTAGATTAATTTTAAATATAATAATTCATTGTTTATCATCTTAAAATTTGAAATTTAATATTTTTTTTAAAATTATTATAAATAAAATAATACTTGGAATAAATATGAATATTTATTGATTTTATTTACCCAAGTGTGAAGTGCGGGTGGAGGTGCCGTGGATCGAATGGATGTAACCGTTACATGATTGCCAGTAACATTGCCACCTGACATAATTGCTTCCATTTCTTCATCATCCCCTGAACCACCTGAGCTAAGCGAATCGTAAGAGCATCCACCACCGTTCGAATGATTGCCTGAGGATACTTCCGTTGGAGATGTTAACACCTACAATACCAAAGAAAATGAAATTAGTTATACATACTTTTATAAAGTCTTCGATAATACTGGGTCTGGTAAAAAGTTCGCGGTCTTTTTTTTATAAGATTCAACTCATTTCTTGCTTTTACCACAATAATATTGCAAAATATAGCGAATTTTTTTCATATTTTTCTCCATAATCTGATCAATAACTTTCTAACTACTAAACCAAAATCGATGTTTTGACATTCAATCTAAGTGTAACCTATCTAATGTGCATTTGGGGTGGTGCTATGATCTATATCAGAGGTTCTTAAACTGTGGTCCGCGGACCCCTGGGGGTCCGCGAAGCCTTTACTGGGGGTCCGCAAAGCCATCGTACAGGTGCACGAGAAAATGATGAGTCGGTTAAAACTTTATTTAATATAAAAGAAGCGATGGCATGGCTTTGTGAGGAAACAGAGATCAAATACCCAAATTCAACGAAATGTGCAAGAAAACTATTGCTACCGTTTCCATCTTCATATTTAGCAGAATTTTCTTTCTTCAATATTATAATTTCTAATAAAATGTGTTCTACAATATGCAAAAAAATCGTTATTCACCAATTACTGTTAGAAATATTCATCATATATCCTTGTTCTTATGAGATCGTAAGCCAGAAATTAACTAATAAAATGACGTAAAGTACCTAAAGTTGGAATGGGGTCCGTCAAAAAAAATTTTTTCAAGTGGGGGTCCGCAGAGTACATAAGATTAAGAACCTCTGATCTATATTTTCAGAGTATATGATTTTGCCTATCTTATCTTATTATGCTAGCTAAAATTGTTTGTTTGTATGTAAAGGGGTTCTCAGAAACCGCTCTAACGATTTTTTTGAAATTCACACCAGAGATAGTATTTATAAAGAAAAATTGAGTTTTAATGATCACATCTCTGGAAAACTTCATCTTCATTAGTTTTTTCTTAATTTAAATGTATATATGTGACGTCACAGCCACCGCCTGTTCTTAAAATAAAATTAAAAATATTTATATTATATTCATATTTGTTTTTTATTTCATTAATAGATACATTTAAATTATTTGAATTGTTTCACAACGTTTAGAAGATTTATCTTTATTCGATTCGATATAGGAGAATTAAATGACATCATCAATTTATTATACAGCGACTCCGTAAATACAAAATATTATACTATACTAGCTGTTCAAACAGTATATTTTTTCAGTTCATTTCTTATATTCATTTTTTCTTTATAATTTTATATTATAATAACACTAATTATAGTAGTTATAATAATAATATATGGGAAATTATCAACTTTGACCGCCGATTTGACCATGCTCCTAACCGAATTTTAAAAAACCAAGACCACTTTACAATTATAATTTTTTTAAGCTCTACTCGAATCCAAAATCAAAATTTGAAAAATCGAAAATTTTTTGCGACAGACACACAGATATATAGATTTTATAAACGAACTAAAAGTTCATTGAAAATTTTAAAATTTTTAAAGTATATAAAAATATATTGTATAAATTTGTTAGAGGGTCGAGCGATAGCTCGGTGTCCCATGTATTGAAATGAAAATCAATTTATTTTAATTAATTTGAAATATTTTAGGAAACAAATTTTTAATGGGTCATTTTTAGAAATCCCATTTAACAGTAATAATAGTTCGGTGTCCCAGGTATTAATATTACCAGCCAAACCCAATAATAATGAATTGTTTTTTTTAACTTAATTACCGAGCCGAGGCTCGGGATCCCGGTACTTGGAAAAAAGGCCGCAAACTATTTACTACACCCCAAATTTATATTTGAATTTAAAATTTTATTAATAATCGACTAATTTATTATTAAATATTATGTCACTATATTTTTTCTTCTTCATTCTTTGAATGATTATCAGTAAATTGATGTAATTTTTTCGTTATGCATGCTATTCATCTTTGATGTTATCACGCCATTCAAGGACGTCAGGTGCTGAAGGTTGACAGTCCCTCTTTGGGTCATATTTATTTTAAAAAATAAACAAATAATTATTTGTTTTAATTTTTGTATGTAGTGAATTGAAATTAAAATTAACTATAGATCTCAATGATCTTATCACAACAACACATAATGATAATATAAATAATCTATTTACTTTCATTATACATTTTAATATAGTCTCATGAAATAATAAATAATAATAAATACTACTTTTAGTTTATGTTTCTCTCTTGGTGTTGTTTGTAAAAGATGCGATTATTAGATAAATGAGATATTAATATTCAAAAAATTTTGCACTTAGTTTTAGTCTAATATTATTTACCAATTATAAATTATTATAATATTAATTAAAGATAATTTCTTTTGGTTATTTAAAAAATTTAAATGTAACAAATGTAGAAAGGTAATTTGAATAGATTTACACTACCTTTAAATCAGTAATTCCCAAAGTGTGCACCGCGGCTCCCAGGGGATTAGATAATTAGATAATTTATATTATCACAAGGAAATTAGTAAGTGTAAGTTTTTAATTTTTCGCTGTTAAATGGGTAATCGCTTTTTAAAAAAAGGAAAGTTTTCTAATTTTTCAAGAAAGTCAAAAATTTAGAAAAAAAATCTAATGTATTGAGGGCGTCACGGAAAAATCTGATTATTTAGGGAGCCGCAAACCGGAACAAGATTGGGAACCTCTGCTTTAAATTATACTAGAGTATGAGTGACTACTTTCTTTCACTACCTTACTTTTTACACTCGCCAGAGATAGTATTGCGATCACGAAAATTTTCGATATTGAGATTTTGATGTTTTTATACGTTTTGAAGGTTCCTGAATCATTTTCACTAAGGTTTCAAAAATGTGTGTTTGTGTGTGTGTATGTGTGTGTGTATGTATGTAACCAAAAACGGTTTGAGCTAGAATGATGCAATTTGGTACATGATCATTATTCAAAATTCATAGTTTTCTATCAACTTTTGAGAAATGTAGCTCAACCGGAAGAGGTTCATTACCTACAACGTTTTGATTTTTTTTTCCTCTAAAAAGACCGTAAAAATAAAGATATATGTTTGATAATTTTTCACATGATTAAAAATTGTATAAAACTACTATATATAAAATTTCAGCTTGATTGCATCGCTGAAAGTACCAGAATTAATTTTTTAACGCTGCAAATCTCACGCGCCAGCACGTGACGTGGTGCCATCAACAAAGAGCCAAACATGCGCTGGTTTAATAAATTTTTTTTTTAATCCAATTCAAATTGCGAGATAGTTGAGTGGAGACACTCCAGATTTTTTTATAATTTTCTCCAAGGATTAATTTTATTAATTTCACCAAAATCGTTCGAGTCATTTTTTAAAAAACCATTATAAAAGTATAAAACCGTGAATGGAAAATGGCATTTCAGTCGTACAATTTTAACGAAAAAGTTATTATGACATCCTAGATATATATATATATACATACTTATCTCAAAAATAGAATTTCACTTTCGAACACAATCTGTTCATATATACTCTGAGCATTTTTCTTGATTCACAGGAAATAAAAATGTGTATTTCCTTTGAAAAATCGCATTGATATTTTGATCAAATGCTATACCTCTCCTTGCTATATATTAATTATAAAGTAAGTGAAATCATAAATGTTTGTTATGTTTTTACCGACCGACGATAGTAAGGGAGGTATTGTTTTCACACCAAATTAAACATGTGGAGATTTTTACATATCTCCACGAATCATGCATTTTCTCAACAGAAAAAAGTATTTTTAGCATGATGTCTGAACGGCTCAACGGATTTTGATGAAATTTGGTATATTTACTTAATGCATCAATATGATGAATTGATCAACTTTTGGTATATATACGGAAACCGGAAGTGGTAGTATTATGGAAGGGTTATTTTCACACCAAATTTTACATGAGGAGATTTTTTACATATCACCAGGAATCATGCACTTTGTATTGATTTTATCCTCGAGAAAAATCATCTTTATTAGTTTTTTCCTAATTTAAAATTATATGACGTCATCCAGCCATTCATGACGTCACAGCCTAGTCTTACATATATATATATATATTATAAATAAAATAAAATTAAAAATTTTTATGTTATACCCGTTATATCTGTTTTTAATTACATTAATAGATATATGAAAATTATTTGAAATTGTTTCTGTAGCTGGAAATTAATCTACTTCAAAACGTCGGTCGGTTCGGACCTGGCCACAGGTCAACTTATTTATCTAAAATTGTGTATTTTGGCTAGGTTTTATTAAATTTAAATTTAATATTGAAGAAATTTTTTATTTTCCAAAAATGACTTTACGATTTCATTTAAATTTTACAAAAATATTAAATAAAATATAGATATATTAAATATTCTTAAATAAAATAGTAATTATCAAAATTGGAATATCTCCAAAAGATACTTTCTATAAAATCCATTCATTACCGACCGACGATAGTGAGGGAGGTATTGTTTTTTGTTAAATTCACTTAAAATATTAATTTTTAAATTCATTTTCAATTAAAATCAAATAATCTAAAATTAAAATTTAATAAATCTATCTTATAACTGTATATTTTATTCATTATTTTTTATAACAATTGAATCCGAGTTAATCTCAAAAAAAAAGTTAAGCATAATAATTATACTCCCTTTCACCTCTTGTGCATGTAATACAAACATCAATTCACCTTTGCATATTAGATTAAGTAGGTAATTAGCAACCCTCTTCACTAAGGGTGACATATTTTTTTACTATGAATAATATATTACAAGTCACAATCATTAATCGTGTTTATTTTAATTTTAGAGTGATTATTATTAATTTATTTATTGATAAATTTTATCATCATCTATAAATCAGCATATTTCCACCTACGATCATTCTAACAAATATAAAATAATAAATAAATTTTATTTTTACTTTATTTGTATGAATGGATGATGACAATGATCCAAAAGTTACATTTAATCATGTTGATGATGATTTTCATAATCTTGGAGGGTTCTCAACAACAGGAAAAAAAGAATAATTCAACAGAATGTGAATTGATTCAGAGAATTAAATCTCAAATGAATGTGAAATGTATTTATAAAATATATATCGATGAATTCAATTTAATAAATAATGGTAAAGTCAAATTAATTTATATTTATTTATTTATTAGTTTAAGTTTATATACATAGAATTAATGAATGATTAATTATGTTATAAATAAAAAAATCAACGTTGATGTTCATTTTATATTTTTGATTCAATTAGAGTTGGTATTTAGATTATCTATCTTAAAGTAAAATATATTTGGATTTAAGCTGTGATCTTAAAATAATTTTATTTTAATGTCATTTAAAAATACTTAAAAAAGAACTTAAGAAATGAACTGAAAATTAAATTTTCATTAAATTTTTATTGCATAATTTTTAATTTTATCTTAATTATAGATATCACTCATTTATCTGCATGTAAAAATAAATTAGAAATTGGATGGTTTCCATTTTCATCACGAATTTGCACAAAAATAAATAATCAATGTTCTAATGGCACAAGTTTAGCTGTTTTTTTCATATCAACCACATCAATCGAAATTATTCCAAAAGTAAGTGAATGATATTTATTTTGAAGTTTAAATAATGGTTTTTTATAAATAATATAAGAATTTATATATATAAAACAAATATCTATGTGACACAGGATTACCAGGAATAAAATCTTAAATCATTCTTATTTGGAATTTAATAAAAAAAAATTATATTTTGTTTCATTTTCCTAGTTGTGAGAATATGAAAAGGCATAAACAAAATTGATCTCAACTTATAATAATATAAATAAATAATGGGTATCAAAAACAATTAAAAGAAGTGGTTTCTAAAGATATTTCATTCTTGATGTCATCATTGGTCTGTATTATGTGTTTTAGCACTGAAATTTTTTATTGATAATCACGAAATATCATTAAATATTATAAAAATAATCACAAAATATCATAAAAAACTAATTTCTTTAATTTTGTTTCATATATTAATGCTTTTATATATATACGAGGGTGGTCTGAAAAATTTCCGACCTGACCAAGAAAAACTATGTTTTTCAATTTTCTTTTCCTATATTTTTCAACATAATCTCCATCAACACTGATACATTTCTCATAACGGTGTTCTAATTAATTAATTAAATTTGATTTAATTTAATTTAAGTCTCATCAACAGTTATGAATCGACGCAAAAATTCGTTTGGATTACGCCTACAGCGCCAAATTGTCGTTAGAAATGGTTTTTCGAAGCAATTTTTGGTCTAACTTTAGGAAATGCGGCACCCACGTTGCACACAGCTTTCCATATTCAAATGGTTTTGCAAAATATTTCGCACACGTTCAGCTGACATCGTACAGGTCTCAGCTATCTTGAATTTTGAAAAATAAAACAAACAAAAAATTGAAAAACATCGTTTTTCTTAGTCAGACCGGAAAGTTTTCAGACCATATATATATATATATAGACGGAAAAAAGTCATCACCTTGGGAGTGCTTTTTGGGGGCAATGGGAATGGGCTTACTCAATCGGTTGATTGCCTGACAAGAGCATAACATTTTTCCATCATTATACATTATTGATATATCATACATTTATAGATATATATACTATATATATATATACTGTAATGATTTCTTTATATGGGTGGATATCGACAGGGGAAAATTTTAAGAAAAAGAAGGGTTGGTCACAAATGTGTATTGGAAAAGGGTGGACTTTGCCAGCGATATATATATATACCAATAATGTGCATATATTGTTTATTATTCAGCTAAGTCCTGAAGTGGGCCCTGACCGAAACGTTAACATTAGTTGACAAAAGAAGTTTCAGAAATTTTCATTTCTAAACCTTCTATCTTCATGATAGATGCTAATCCATTATACTTTTTTAATTTAAATAATTATTTTGTTTAATTTCTAGATTCTCTTTTCAGAATGTGATATAAATATAATTTTCTTTTTTATATTTTATACTGAATTTTCAAAAATTAATTTACAAGCAATTTTTAAAAAAAATAACATTTTACAATTCAATAATCGTGTATTAGTTGCACAAATTGACAATAAGAATTATCATAATAATAATTGTTTTGAATTGCTGCAAATATCTACAAACCATTCATTGCAAATGTTAAATAACAATTGTTGGAATGTAAAAGTTTATAATTTGTATTCAAGTAGAAATAATTTCAATGGATTGAAATTAAGAAATGCCATGCCTCAGGTGATAGGAAATTTGATTATAACCATATTCATAATAATAATAATATTAATAATATTTTTAGATGCCTCCTTTTACATTTTATAAGCTAATTAATGGAACGGTAAAATTTGATGGTATATTTTATGAGATGTGGAAAGCTATTACCAATCAACTTAATATCACGTAAGAAAAATATTTTTTTTTTATGTAGATTATATTATTTAAACTAAAATTTAATTTAAAAATATGAATTTTAATAAGAATATTTTTTAATTTTCTTGATTTTTTTTTTTATATATTTGCTTTAGCGTATTTCAATTATTACAATATCTAAAAAAACTGTATTATGAAGAAAGACGAGATGGTGTTACAATAGAAATTTTTAAATATATAAAAAAAACTTGAAACTTTTCCTAATTGTTACTATCTCACCAGAGATAGTATTGCGATCACGAAAATTTTCGATGTCGAAATTTTGATGTTTTTATACGTTTTGAAGGTTCCTGAATCATTTTCACTAAGGTTGAGAAAAATGTCTGTGTTTGTGTATGTGTGTATGTATGTAGAAGAGATTACTCAAAAACGATTTGAGCTAGAATAATGAAATTTGGTATACGAGCATTATTCAAAATTCGTAGTTTTCTATCATCTTTTGAGAAATGTAGCCCAACCGGAAGAGGGTCATTACTTACAACGTTTTGATTTTTTTTCTTCTAAAGTGACCGTAAAAATAAAGATATATGTTTGATAATTTTTCAAATGATTAATAATTGTATAAAACTGCTATATATAGAATTTCAGCTTGATTGAAACGCTGAAAGAACCAGAATTAATTTTTTAATACTGCAAATCTCACGCGCCAACACGTGACGTAGTGCCATCAACAAAGAGCCTAAGGCCCGATTCACACACAAGTGGCGTATGGCACTGGCGTGGTTCTGGCGTGGAACAGGTTTGTTAATGTAATTGCTTTAGCTTATGACTCAATACACACAGATATGGCGTGTTGGAGGCGTGGAAAATGGCACGAAGACCACTCCACTCCGACGCCACCGGTGGCTCGTAGGACTGGCACGCCACTTCTAGACCATTTCATTATTCATTTCAACTTTTTAATCAAATTTTATATTTTGCCAGCATTTAATTTTAAAAACGTGTTTTTTGTGTTATCATCATTGTTAACGCCTCTCTCTGATTTTGATTTATTTATTTAATGTCAATTTATTTTTATATAATTTTTATAATTTTTTCTTTCATATATATATCTTTATATATACGCCTCTCTCTGATTTTGATTTATTTATTTAATGTCAATTTATTTTTATATAATTTTTATAATTTTTTCTTTCATATATATATCTTTATATATATATTTTACTAGCTGATCAGAACCACGCCAGAACCACGCCAGTGCCATACGCCACTTGTGTGTGAATCGGGCCTAACATGCGCTGGTTTATTAAATATTATTTATTAATTTAAATTTATAATTTAATTTATATAATTTAATTTAAATTAATATATTTTATTTAATTCAATTCAAATTTGCGAGATAGTCGAGGGGAGACACTCCAGATTTTTTTAATATTAAAACGATATTCCTATTTAAATTTATATTTTTTAAATTTAATATTAGTTTATAGAATATATTAAAATAGTTTAATGAGTGCCTTCAGTTATAAATCTAACAATTTTATGTAATCTATATAATTTTCAAAAATCGATCCAAAATTATACATTCTTCATTATTTTAATGTATTAATTGTTTTAAATTTTTTAATAATAATTTTATTTTATAATATAATAAAAAATTGTTTTAATTTAATTTTTCTTTTTATATGATAATGATAAGTACTCGTCACCTAAAAATTAGTAAAAATTCAGGAACTCAACAATCAAATGGTAAATGGGATGGAATTCTTGGCGATGTTAGTGACGGAGAGTATGATATATCTCCTGGGTTTGTTATGAGAAACGATCGAAGAAATGTAATTGATTTTCTTTTTCCAAACATTTTACAAAGGTAAGAAAGATTTTATCAAAATATGTATATATCGTTAAATAAGCTCAAATAAAAACAAAATTTATTGCTTATATCTAAAGGGTGTTTCTTTTAGAGGTATAGAACTTTAAAAATTGCAATAAAACAACGATGGATTATTCGATTGACATTAATTTTATTATACGAAAGATAATCTTGTGGCATTATATTTTATATATGATTTCTGGCATAGGACCGCCACGGCTGGCTCGGATGTAGTCCAATCTGGACGTCCAATTTTCGGTAACTTTTTCCAACATTTGTGGCCGTATATCGGCAATAACACGGCGAATGTTGTCTTCCAAATGGTCAAGCGTTTGTGGCTTATCCGCATAGACCAATGACTTTACATAGCCCTACAGAAAGTAGTCTAGCGGTGTTAAATCACAAGATCTTGGAGGCTAATTTACAGGTCCAAAACGTGAAATTAGGCGGTTACCAAACGTGTCTTTCAATAAATCGATTGTGGCACGAGCTGTGTGACATGTTGCGCCGTCTTGTTGGAACCACAGCTCCTGGACATTATGGTTGTTCAGTTCACAGACCCAATTCCTGTGCTCGATGGCAAATGGACTCATTCGGGTCTTCCTCAATGCTACGCTCTACAGTAGCAATAGCTTCTTCTGTCCGCACCGTAAGGCGTCTCTGGGGATCCGAGTTATCAATAAGAGTAAACGTGGTGCGAAAACGTTCCATGGTTAATCGAATTAACTGCTCTGATGGAGGATTTTGTCGACGATAAAATGGACGTAGTGCACAACACGTATTCCGCACAGAACCATTATTTTCGAAATAAAATTGCACTATTTGCAAGCGTTGTTCAGGCGTGAGTCTACTCATGATGAATTGCCAAACCAAACTGAGAATAAATCGCTTGAAAGCTGTTAAATCGTTCGTCAACTTGAACACTAATGCCAACTTAAAGTTCTATACCTCGAAAAAAAACACCCTTTATTAGAAATGGGAGGTGGAAGGTGAGGAGAAATATTAATCAAAGTATAACTAAATGGATAACACAACTTGATAGAAGTAGGTTTAATTTCTGGTAGACACTGTTGGATGTGCCGATTAATGAAATAAAATAATAATAACTACTATTAATATATATTTATTATTATATATATTATTATTATATACCTTTATAATAAAAAAATTAAATTTAAAGTTAAATATCATAAAAACAATTTATTATATTTATATAACATTACTTAATTTATTTTTATCTTATCTAATTTTAATCCAAGTTAAATATTCTTTTTCTTATATTTCTATCGGAGAAATGAAAATATTTTATATATATTTTATTTCCTCTCTTCTTAATAAATCTTAACTTGAAATACTTTATTTTTAGATATTCTCTTTTTGTCGAGCCTGTTTTTAAAGGGGATGCCCTTTCGCAATGGAGTGCCCATATTCGACCATTTACATTTCAATTATGGATTACAATTTTGATTACTGTCTTCATTTTAACAATTTGGGACATCATTTCAGTTTATATAATGAAAAAACTTAAACAACAAAAACAACATCAACAACAACAAAAAATATATATTATTATAAAAATATTTATTAAAGGTTTTTTAAATAAAATTGGAACATTTTGTAATCAATGTTAGTATATTTTGGTTTCTAGAAATCATCATTTAAAAAATTAATAAAATTTCAAGTTTCATGTCATATAAGATTATTATTGTTTGATAATGAAATTCATAATTTGAAATTAAATTTTGCTTTTCGGAAAAAAAAATCTTTCTAAATGTGCTACTTAATTAATTAAAGAACCATTTCTTGATTATTTATCTTTATCAACATAAATCATAAAGAGAAATCTAAATATTAAAAATCTTTATATGGAAAAACGAATAACATTTATCCCAATAAATTGATTCTTTGATTTAATTTGTCTTTCCTAATAAATAAATTTTTCTCATTGAAGAATTATTTTCAAACCCTTAGAACTTTCCATTTGGCATCTTAATTCGTTTTAAAAACGATAACTTATAAATAAATAAATATTTCTAAAAAAACTTTACAGTTAATATATAAATACATATATCTAATAACAAATATTTATTAAATAATAAATTATTATCTTATTGATCTTATATATGTAAAAATTTCAGCATCCACCTATCAAAAAGGACCGATAGATTTTGTATTTAATCGAATAACAATCTTGTTTACAATTGTACTTTGCCCGATGGTTTATATGAGTTACTCAGCTAGTATTATTTCATCTCTTTTGAATGTGAAAGAGAAGAGTGCCTTTATGGATGTTGAAGGGCTGATGGATTATGGCGGATACCATGTTCAAACACCCAACACATCACTAGTCTATCTTTTATTAGAAGTAAATAATTATTTAGCAAATAATAATATATAGATAATTTTTGGGGCTCTACGGAACTCGAAAGTACTTGTCCAAACTCCTCCAAACAACTCTCACTCTCTCCTAACTCCTTCACATCACTCGCTATTATTTAATATATCGATAATAAACAAATAAATATTCTTCTAAAGATTATCTTTTTAATTAGAAAATAATTCAAATTATTTATTTTAATTATGTTTATTATAGCATGAAAATGATGGAATTATTAAAAAGTTTTATAAAAATTATATTGAACCAAATTTAAAGAAACGTCCTGACGAAGAAACGGGGTTTAAACTCGTTGGTAAAAAATATGCATTCATTCATTTGGATCTTGTAGGGAAATATTATTTGAAAAATTCCCGAAAACAAATCTTATCTTTTTCTGTATTAAATATAAAATATTTATTAGCATTTATAATCACACAGAAATCACCATATAAACATTTCTTTAATTACAGGTAAATATAAAACATTTTTATTTAAAATATTTTATATTAAAAATAAATAAATAAAATTGTAGTATTTTTTCATGTTTTAGAATTATAAAAATTAAAGAGACAGGTATCTTATCACGAATCACGTCCCAATTTATAGGTATTGATATGAATAATATGGACTCGGATAAGGAAATTATTAATATTAATATTGAAATGATCCTATTGCCTTTAACTATTCTTTCTATTGGTTGTATTTTAAGTTTTTTTATTTTATTCATTGAAATTTTATATCATTTTAAATGTAAATAAAAAAAATGTTATCTTTTTTAAATTTCTATATTAATTTGAAAATAAATATACAAATTTAATAATTTTTATAAATTATATAATCTAAGAATATTATATTATATTATGATATTTTAATTATTTATATATTTTAACATTAATTTTTCCAAATTCCATTCTTATTTTTATTCATCAAAACCATTTTAAGGTTTAAATTATCTCTGTATGTATATAATATAATTATTAATTCATAGTAATTTTTGCTGGAAAAATAACTTAAGTCCAATTTTCTAGTAAAATTCTAAAAATCATTCTTCATGGATTTATATTCTAGAAATTTTTTACGAGATAAGTCGCTAGAGTCTTCACTCACACAACATAACGCTATAATACGAGTATATCATCATCGTAAAGAAAGGTTTTAAATTAAATTCAAAAGTTTTGTCGTTGCTTATGTATAGTGTATATTTTTATATACCAACATTCTTAAATCTAACTGTAACATGAATAAATGATGAAACATTTAATTTATTAAGAAAATTATTAGAAAAATTTATTTATGTATTGGTAAATGGTAAGTACTGGTATTGCCGTCTGGTGGCTCAAGTTGAAACTACTCAAACCGGGTCAGCTGTCTTAATAGCATTATAACCTGTTATAGTAAACAAACGTTATATTTGCAATTATATCTGTTTTTAATACTTTTTTAATTAAAAAGAAAATATATCTAATGATGGAAAGTTTTTTTGCCAATCTGGTTTTAGATTTTTTCGGTAAGTGTACAATTCATAGCATCGAGAACCCGTGATTCGAAACTTACGTTCGTCTTGCCATATACTATAAAATTTTTTTGTTTCTTTATAAATATGAAAAGGATCGCCCATTAACTGTTCATAAATTTTTTGACAACATTCTCGTAGAGGTCGAAAAGTTTGTTTAGATAGAGTAGAGAGGATTGGTGACGAGGATAAATGTGATATTAAACATTCAATCTGTCGAAGGTATTCAGGTGGTAGAGTCTCAACAATGTGAAGTAGTGGGGCATGTCTTCCAGCTCTATTATAAAAAAATTTTTAAAAAATGTATAAAGTCCAAAGTATAAATAAAAATATGTCCAAAAAATCAAAAAGCCTAATGAAGTAAATATTCTAAAAATCTATATAAAAATATACTTTTACGAATAAATTGATTGAAATATAAATTGTAAGTATGCATAAGGAATTCATTATATTAAAAGAAAGTAGAATTTCCTTTCATCATCAAATATATACGAAATTGATAAAATTAATATTTTTGATTAGTTGATAGCTCAAAAAATAAATCATAAATATATTTTTAAGTAGGGTGACCCAGCCAGTAGTTGAACCCCTTCCAGTAGTTGAACAAATTACCAAAAATCCGCCAAAATCTCAAGAGGAAACATGCTTGGAACGTGAAATTTTATTTTATTTTTAAGTTGTTATGTTGTCACAACTGAAACACCTATCGTCTGCTGCACGTGACTTAAGTACTCAGAGATATTATTTTTTTTCTCAAATGAAATGCTTGTTTTTGCATTCACGACTAGTCTACTGAAAATACGGTAAGTAAAAGTAATCCACGTGCATCCTAGTCATTTTTAGAGATATTTTTACCGAATTGGTCTTAAATTAAAGCTAAAGGACTACATTTTGAAGTATGATATTAAGGTATAGATATTTTTTATTCTTTAGAGCTCTAAACTGACTGTTCAACTAATGGCACTGTTAAAATGCACAAATTCCAGTAATTGAACAGTGGTGAACGGTGCCCGCCATCGAAGATCACCAGTCTGTGAATGTTCAATCCCTCTTATACCTTGAATCCCTCTTCCCCAAGGGTAGGCCTGAAGAATTTAGAAAAGTGCAGGGGAAGAGTGGGAGGGTAATATTGAGGCCCGTGAACTGTTTCAGTTTTGGAAAAGGCTTCGGAGCAAATGTCTTAATGAAACTCAGACAAATGGCCTTTTGTCTGAGTGTATTGAAAAAGAGCCCGAAATTAATCATAATTTTGATGCCTCACCTTCAGCATTGAATGTTAGTGCAATCCAAGCAACATTTTCAAGACAAACGGACTTGCCTAAAGTAAAGTAAAGTAAAACCAGGAATCTATGCAGTAACGGGACTCGACTCCCAAAGCAATTTCGTATCAAAAGTTTAAAAAATTTTAAAAATATTTTTAATTTTGTATCTTATATGTATATTGCAGATTGGTGTTTGTTTGAAATAAATAAATAAATATATTATTGTTATTATTATTATAATTTAAACATTGAGCAATGTTTGGAATGTGAATCAGCCTTGTATTGTGTTATGAGTGCTCAAGCTATAGGCCTAGATATTTGTTAAGTCGTTTTGGATGTGTACCTAAACTTAAAATAAAAAAAAACTATGAAATAACGGGTGTTCAATTACTGGAATATCGAGCGTTCAAAAACTGGACATGTCTGTTCAACCACTGGGATAAAATCATAAAAAATGTTGTGAATTTTTTTTTGCTTTTTATTTTTCAGTTAAGCACTGTTTAATATTTTTTTTAATAACTACAATAATAAAGCTTTGTTAAAAATCCATTAGCTTAGTTTTACGGCTAATAGTATAGAACTTACAACAGGATCCGTGGTAAACTGGCTTTATTTGTTCAACTTCTGGCTGGGTCACCCTATATTTACTTCATCACAATATTCAATAGAAAAAAAAATTAGTTATTAAAATCAATCATTCACGCCCATACGCATGCTCTGATAAAGATGACTTTAGATGTTTCGAATACAGTTTTTCCTTGATCAACTTCTTAACATCCTCATTTAACTTCAAATCATCCTTTTTGATCTTGAAACAGTTATGCTCACTTAAAGGCTTTGCATTATATTGCTCTAAACAAGAATCCCGTGGCGCACTCCAAAGACATTACATTTTCTGTCTGTTGATGATTCGATTTTTAATTTGGTTAAAGCATTACTGAAATGATGAAAATATAAATAATTAAACTTTATCAAAATAATAATTAAATTTTATCGAAAATTTTTCAGAAGGTAAATTACATAATTTACCGTGTAGAAAATAATATAACCGCAGCACTATGTTTACACTGCTCACTTTGTCCAGCTGTACAACTACATATCGATGAAATAAATTTTTCAGTTTTGGCAATTACCGTATTTATCTCAAGCGAATCTTCTCGATTTTTCGAAGATTGTATACATTAAGACTACAACTTATATTGTTCATTATTTTCACTTAATATTCCTGTATAAACTAAGTGGTTAGAATTGACAATTTGTTCACCTTCGATAAAGTTTCGGCTCTTGGGTGTAGAACCCAAATGATCCAAAATCTCACTCACTGATAAAAACATTCTTATTATAATTTTTAAAAATTTTTTGACTAATTTTGATAATAAGAAATGTTAAAAGTATACGTAAACAAATGGATTTGTTTACACGCAATCTATACAGTGATCTAAGACCTGACCTGGTATGACTAGTTTCAACTTTGATCACCAGTTGGCGTGACCGCAACTTACCAATAGTAAGTAAACCTAAAGTGCTATATTTATATATTAGCCAAATAGAGTTCTAAAACCATTAAATCAAGCGATATATAAATTGATTTATTTAGCATATCTGATATCTGATATATTTCAACCATTCCCCAACATACCAAACAACAAACAACAAACAAACACGCATTAATATATATAGCAATAGAAAATAGTAATTAGTAAGAAACAATTATCTATTATTTATTTCGATTTGTTTGTTTGTGTGTGTGTGTGTGTGTGTGTGTGTGTGTGTGTGTGTGTGTGTGTGTATGTGTATGTAGACAAGATTACGCAAAAACTGTTTGAGCTAGAATAATGAAATTTGGTATATGGGCATTATTCAAAATTCGTAGTTTTCTTTCAACTTTTGAGAAATTTAGCTCAACCGGGAGAGAGTCATTACCTACAACGTTTTGATTTTTTTTCTTCTAAAGTGACCGTAAAAATAAAGATATATGTTTGATAATTTTTCACATGATTAATAATTGTACAAAACTACTATATATCGAATTTCAGCTTGATTGAATCGCTGAAAGTACCAGAATTAATTTTTTAACACTGCAAATCACACGCGCCAACACGTGACGTGGTGCCATCAACAAAGAGCCAAACATGCGCTGGGATAATAAATATTAATTATTAATTTTAATTTATAATTTAATTAATTTAATTTAATTTAAATTAATATATGTTATTTAATCCAATTCAAATTTGCGAGATAATCGAGTGGAGACACTCCAGATTTTTTCATATATATATATATATATATATATATATATATAAAGATTTGCATAGAATTTCAGAAACTTTAACAAAATATTTTAAACAATCTTGATCAAATTTTAGATCGATCAATACTTAATTTTTCTTTATCATTATCATTATTATCTTCAAAAATTGATTTATTTGTTAATAGAACGGTTTATTGAAATCAAATCAAATCATAAAAATTATATGCTGAATTATACTAATGATTTATTATATTTATTTTTTTTCTACCAAAAACAAATCACAAATTATTTCCTGACATGAAAATTAGCAATTATTAAAATAATTATTATAATAAATAAAAATAAGAAAAATAATCTTTCGTTTAGATCGTTTATCTATATATATATATATAAATTATTTCTTAACAGATAAAAAAAAGTTCATTTGAGATTTGAGAAATGAAAAAATTTTTCATATTCTATATTAGTATAATTTTATTTAAATGTTCTTTTAGCAATAATAATAATATATTTGATAAAAGAAAATGTTATATTGCGAAGAGATTTTTGAAATTTTTTGATATCACCTGTGTTTATTTTATTAAAATTTCAAATAATTATTTATTTACGAGTGAGTAAAGAGGCAAAAAAATTTTCATTTCTAAATCATTTTTACTGTCATTAAAAGAGATAATTCTAAATAAATTTACATAATATTAATTTAATAAATTAAATTAAATATTTTTATTATGTAATTTTTATTTTTGAATCATTTACAAAGAGAAATATTTTTATTAATTTTAATTATAATTCAATAAATAATTAATTATTATATGATGAATATATTATTAATAATTCACTCACTAACTCCCTGGTGATGGGCCTTCAAGAGTCTGGGTCTATTAAAATGCATGCTGCCTAAGTGGGATAGAGGTGATGTATGATCAGTACAAAGATCCTCTCAACCTTTACTTTAATTTTCGTGATAGTAGTCTGCTACATTTTTATTTTAAGTAACTTCCCAACTTTGATCGGATAGACTAGGGGGACGTCGTGTCAAACACCAAAAAGTGAAAAATTCACTTGATATACTAGGAAATCGAATCAGAATTCACAAGCTAAGCAGTGCCAAGTAGATATCCACCAGAGTACCTTGGGTCCCACCAATAATTGACTTATCATTATTAAATTAAAATTAAAATTATATTTAATTTTTTTCAGATTCTGTTTTTTTTTTTTCATTTGTAAAATAATTTATTTTTGGAGAAGGTATTTAGAACTTTTTAAATGTATAGATTGTCTATTATATTTCTATATTTCTCTCTAGTTGATGATAAGGGTTGTATTGATGACCGATTTGTGGGCTGGTTACCATATGTCACTGATATTTGCACAATGGCACGAACTCACTGCCCCCATGGACTACGATTACTTATCTTCAATAATCTCATTGATATCGTTCAGGTTATTTCAATTTAATAATAAAACAATTAACTATTTCATATAGATTATTTTTATTTAAATTGTTGGTTTTCCTATTTCTAGATTTTATTTGAAAATTGTCATTTGGATAATATTTTGCTTGTCTTTTCGTCTGAGATTTTTCATGAAGATCTTTTAAGGAATGCTTATATCCGTTTAAATTGTCGTGTATTTATTATTCATCGAATGGTGAAGATGAGTTATCGAATAGTAGAAGTGTATCAGGTGGCTCCTTATTTACCAATGAGACAAATTGATTATGGAGATAATAATATCAACATATCTGAACCAATAGCAATTCAAAGTATCTTTAGACAACGCGACTCGTTCATTGGACTGGAACAAAGAGTCGGCATTTATGATGTATGTAAATAAACAATGAAGAGAAATTAATGTTTATTATTATTATTATTATATTTTTGTTATTACGTTTATTATTCATGTACCCGATAAAACTTTTTATATTATTCTATTTTAAAACAAAAAAAAAATATTTGCCTCTCTTCTTCTAAGTATTAATAGTAGTTATTATTATTTTATTTCATTAATTGGCACATCCAACTGTGTCTACCAGAAATTAAACCTACTTCTATCAAGTTGTGTTATCCATTTAGTTATACTTTGATTAATATTTCTCCTCACCTTCCACCTCCCATTTCCAATAAAGGTTGTTTTTTTCGAAGTATAGAACTTTAAGTTGGCATTACTGTTCAAGTTGACGACCGATTTAACAGCTGTCAAGTGATTTATTCTCAGTTTGTTTCGCAATTCATCATGAATAGACTCACGCCTGAACAACGCTTGCAAATAGTTCAATTTTATTTCGAAAATAATGGTTCTGTGCGGAATACGTATCGTGCACTACGTCCATTTTATCGTCGACAAAATCGTCCATCAGAGCAGTTAATTCGATTAACCATGGAACGTTTTCGCACCACGTTTACTCTTATTGATAACTCGCATTCCCAGAGACGCCGTACGGTGCGTACAGAAGAAGCTATTGCTACTGTAGAGCGTAGCATTGAGGAAGACCCGAATGAGTCCATGATTCGGTATAGAGCCATGATTACTAACTTTTTCATTCCTGAATTGAACAACCATGATGTCCAGGAGCTGTGGTTCCAACAAGACGGCGCAACATGTCACAGCTCGTGCCACAATTGAAAGACACGTTTGGTGACCGCCTAATTTCACGTTTTGGACCTGTGAATTTGCCTCTAAGATCTTGTGATTTAACACCGCTAGACTACTTTCTGTAGGGCTATGTAAAGTCATTGGTCTATGCGGATAAGCCACAAACGCTTGACCATTTGGAAGACAACATTCGCCGTGTCATTGCCGATATACGGCCACAAATGTTGGAAAAAGTTATGGAAAATTGGACGTTCAGATTGGATTACATCCTAGCCAGCAGAGAAATCATCTATAAAATGTAATGCCACAAGATTATCTTTCGTATAAATAAAATTCATGTCAATCGAATAATCCATCGTTGTTTTATTGCAATTTAAAGTTCTATACCTCTAAAAGAAACACTCTTCTGTTTTTATTTGAGCTTATTTATCGATATATACATATTTTGATAAAATCTTTCTTACCTTTGTAAAAAACATTAGTATGATAATATGATTATTTGGAAAACAAACATTAAAATAGATGTATGTTTATATATTTAAGAAAATAGGAAGTATTTATTAATTATTCATTGTTCTATTTATAGATAAGGCCATTGGCATTGAAAATACGAACAGCGGATGGTTACACTTTTGAGGGTTTAATGTTTGATGTTTGGGAAATAATTGCTGCTTCACTACAAATCAAGTATTTATATCATATCATGACAGACATACAGATGATCTGTTTTTGGATTGTTTCTTTTTGAATTCCATTTTTAGATGTCATTATACTCCAGAGGCGACAATCTTTGGTACTTTATTATCCAATGGTACTTGGACAGGAATTTTAGGTGCTGTGAATCGAAGTGAAATTGACATGTCGATTGGATTTATTATGCAAAATGAACGCCGATTGGCTGTTGATTTTACTGAAGTTATTCTTCTTGAAAAGTACATTAATAATCTTTATTATTAAATTACAAACAAATGCTAGTGAATATTTAAAAAATGAAATAACTTTGTATATTTTTTAAAGATTTCTTTTATATATGCAATCCCCACAAAAGGATGCTAATTTAACCAATTGGTTATCTTTTATTATGCCATTTAATTTGGATGTCTGGATTGGATCTTTTATTACAATTATTATTATTGGCATTTGGGAAACATTCTATACGCGTATCAATTTTCATGAACCAAATGTTAACTGTCATTTTGGATTTGAATCACTGTTAAATGGTTTAGGATTCCTTTGTCAACAAGGTGAGAAGTTCATTATTATTTTTAATATTATTCTTATTACTATTATTACAAATTTTATTTAAAATAATCTTAATTCGATGTCATATACATTAATTCCAATATTTATATTTGAAATTTAATAATTAAAACAAAAGAGATGTTAACGTGGGGTTGAAACTAATAATTACCGACCGACGATAGTAAGGGAGGTATTGTTTTCCACCAAATTTCGCATGTTGAGATTTTTACATATCTCCACGAATCATGCATTTTCTTAACAGAAAAAAGTATTTTTAGCATCATGTCTGTCCGTCCGTCCGTCCGTCCGGTACTTCCTTTTTGGACAGGAACGCGTTCCGGAAGTAAAGATGATTTCTGATAACAAGAATTGGCTGACGTATTGAAAAAAAAAATTAAAAAGAATTGCTGATTTTTTTTTTCTAATTTTTGACGAATTTTTAAGGGTTTGAACCGAACCCGAACCTGAACGAACCGGCTTGTTTTTCCGGAACGCGTTCCGGTAAAAAAAAAATTAGCACAACACCACTGCCACGAATCATGCACTTTGTATTGGTTTTATCCTCGGGAAAATCATCTTCATTAGTTTTTTCTTAATTTAAAATTATATGACGTCACAGCCTGGTCTTACAAATATATTATAAATAAAATAAAATTAAAAATATTTATGTTATATGCCTATCTGTTTTTTATTACATTAATAGATATATTAAAATTATTTGAAATTGTTTCTGTAGCTGGAAATTAATTTTCTTCAAACCGTCGGTCGGTTCGGACCTGGCCACAGGTCAACTTATTTTAAACTTTTATTAAAAAAGTTTAATAATTAATAATTTATTATAAAATGTTTCCAAAATTAAATTGACTTATATATTTTAATAAAATGAAATATATTTAATGTACTATAATCATTTATATTAAGATATCTTATTAATCATTAAATCATTATTAAATAAGGTCTGAATACATGAAGTTTTTAACAATATTCAAACTTAATTGACTATAGACAACATTTCTAAAAAAAAAATATACAATACATTTACATGGAAAGATTAAAACTTTAATAAGCATTCCAAATATTTAACAGAGATATTAATACAAAATAATGTTAATAATTTAATTTTTTCACATCTAGGTATCTATGTTTATGTTTCTTATTACTTCTTTTGAAAAACCTGTCATTTATCTTTTGTAAAATCAGTTTAAAACAGGGATGTCCAACACGCGGTTGGACCAAAGTTTTGATGCGGCCCACTATCAACTCATTTTGGAGTTAAATTTTAAAGAATTCACAGTCCGGCAAACGACCTATAACTTCGAGGCTATAAAAAAAAGGCTGTGTGCAACATTCAAAAACAAAAAACCACCTCTATTCCCAAAAATCTCCATAAGTTTTGAGACATTCACTAGCTAGGCTTCTAGCATATTCTGGTAATTTTGCGGCCCAGTTAAATATTTAAGTTTGCGATGTGGCCCATTAAATTAAAAGGTTGGACATCCCTGGTTTAAAATATAAAATATAAAATGGAGGAGTCTTAATGGCAATGTCTCGTTAACTTTACAACATTGTTGTTTAGTTATCTACCGGTGGGAGGGAGAATCAGAATTATGAAATTATTTAAATAAATGAAAACAATTTGAAAATTTAAAATAAGGCCAACCAAATTTTTATTACTACAAATATAAAAGTCTAATTCTTTTTTATATTTTTTTATGAATTTTTATTTTATTTTTTATTGAAATATTTGAGATTCACATTAAAGAAATATAAATCAATAATCAATTTTTATCGATTTGATGTATATATATTAAAAGTTTATTTTATTAATTTTATTTTTATTTTAAATAAAAAAAATATTATATTAACTTATTCATTTCATAATATATGCGCATTTCTTGTTTTTTTCTGACAGGTTCAAGTTGTCGTTCCCAAATGATAGAAAAAACAAGTGGGCGTATAAGTATTATATTTATTTGGCTGTTAGCAATTATTTTATATATAAGCTATGGCAATTTTATTACATCCTTTTTAATTTATTCAGAAAAGAGTTTGGATTTTACTGATTTGGTTGGTTTAATGCGTTTTGGTGGATATCAAGTACAATTTCCGAATACAAACCCTTTATTACATCTTTTTAAAGTAAGATTTTATACTTGATCTATATTAGATATACTTATATTATTTTAAATTAGAATATTTATAATTTCATTTATAATTATTATATCTCGATGGTTTTTTGATCAATAGACATATAAATATCTAAAAAAGTATTCTAAGAGAAATTCTAAATAAAAAAATTGTTATTTTTAACAAGAAGATGAAGATTTTCCAATAATTTATTATCTTATATACATTTCAGCTTACTTCAGATCCAACTTTTGAAAAATTTTATAATGAATATCTTGATAAAGAGATGAATTCAACGCTACCCTATCAAGATGGTTTAATAAATGTAACACAAAATAAACGATACGCTTTTATATCTTTAATGTCAATTGCTATGTCCTTTTTTAAAGCACATCCAATTGATTATTTTTCATTTCCTTTATTTGAACATCCATTTTTAATGGGCAATATTGTACCAAAAAATTCCCCATATAAATGTTTTTTTAATTTTAAGTAAGTATTTAAATTTATTGTTTTTTCATAAATTTCATAAATTCATGAATAAATTCAAGTATTCATTGAGCTAATACCAATAATTTTTAGAATTCTTCAAATACGTGAAGTGGGTATATTAAATCGCCTTTTGCGAGAATATCAAGGATCGAAATTGAATTTTGAAGAAGATCTAGTTACAAGCAGTATTGAAATTAATATGTTACTTTTACCATTTGTAATACTTTTATCTGGCCATGCATTGGGTTTAATTTTGTTTATCAATGAATTAATAATCAATCATCATACATCCATAACTACAAAAACTAAAAAAGTAGAATCAAATAAGGATAATTTAAATTCAAAACTACGTCGACCATTTCAATTTGGTAATCAAAAAAAGAATTCCAATACAAAAAGATTTCGTTTTAGATTAAATATAATTATTTAATTGATTTATTAATAAGTATTATCATCAAGATAATTCAGATAATGTTTAGGAATTAAAATCTAAACTAAATACATATTATATTAATAAAGTTATTATTATAGAAAAAAATACAAAAAAAATTTATAATTTAATATTCCAATTATCTTTTTAAAATAATTTATTAAAAGACACACATAGTATAGACGTTAGAGAAATTTTCCATTAAAAGAAATCTCTTTAATTATAAAATCAATGAAATCGTATTTAAACTTATAAACAAAAAAAAATAAAAAATAAATAATATAATTTTATATAGACCTACATGTAAATAAATATTAAGGTTTTTCCAAAACTATGCAATAATTGTAAAAAAATGTCCAATTTAATTTTTTTTTTAATAATAATATTTTTAATTTTTAAAATGAAATAAATTAATAAAATCATAACATTTTCCAATCAAAAAATTAGAATAATTTCTCCTGATCGACAGTCGATTTAGTTGGGTATTGATAAAATAAGAAATAAGGGAACGCATAGTGGGAGCTAAAAAAAGTCCTATTTTGAGCAAACTATTTTTTTCCATCTTAAGTTTTTATTTTTTCTTATTCTTACTATATAAAATATTTACGAACACAAAAAAAGAAATTCTAATAGTAGATTTAAGTGGGAGTTGTCGGGACATGAAAAAGTACTCGAACGCGTTCCTGTTCTGAAAAAAGGTAAGGAAACGTCGTTCCCCCGCGTTCCCATCCCAATACACCACTGCCCGTGGGATAATACCTTTAGAACGCCACCTCATTCGAAATCCATATAATATTATATGTAAAATATACTCGGAAATTAATAAATAAATTAAATAAAATAAATAAAGTCTCAAGCTTATTATTTAAATTTGTGACAAAAAATGTCGTTGAGAAAACAAGACTAGATTTTGAAATGTTTATGATTATCTAGAATTAGTTCATATTTTTTCTTTAAATTAGAAATTATCTTAAGATCTGTAATAATAATCGAATAATAAGGATTTTTGTAAAATTGAAAAATTTTCTTTCACCTTTGTAATTTTTTTTTAATTTAAAAAAAACATATTAAATATAAAAGAACCAAATGTTTGGTGAGAGAAAGAGTGAGATGGAGATCATTAGAAACTTACCTGTATTTCTGTGATATAAGTAGTGACAAGACTGCTGGGGGGTGGTACTGGAGATGTCGGCAACTCTGGTGGTGTGTCATCTTGTCGCGCTGTTAGATACGCCGTTGCATCATGGATCAATGAATTGGTGGACGTGGTGGTGGTTGTGATAAGATGCTGGTGTTGCTGATGAGGGTGTGGCGTCGAAGTAACAACTGGTAACGAGGTAAATGAACCTTCACTTAAACTGACTGCACTATCTGCTGGGCTTTGCGATCGCATTTTATCCATATTTCCATCTGGACTTGATGAAGAATCACATAAATCACCATTCGTGATTGTTTTCTCATTCGTATCGATGACTGCTGGTGACCAACGCGAAGACCAAGTGATTGGTTCTTCTTCATTTGTTGATGAACTAATCAACTGTTCAGCAACTACTTTCACTGATGAATCTACTTCCAACTTCTCCTTAGAACCGAGATTATCCGTACTATCAGGATTAATATTTATATTCAAACTAGAACTTGGGCCCTCTTCTTCTTCTTTTAATAAAAATTTAAATTCTTTTGAATTCGATAAAGCCTCTTCAATGTTTTTCATTAAATTATCTTTACCCTCCAATTGAAATGAAATTGGTGAATCTAAATCAGGATAATCATTCGCCAATTCCAAATTAATTTCACTTGTTTCCATTTTATGGTTTCTCTCCAATGACAATTCATTATCATTATCATCATTATCATGATAATTATCAATTTCATCATCAGCAACAGCAGGAGTAGTAGTAAGATGGTCTTCTAAACGTTTGCTGATAGATGTGTTAATATTTACAGCCAAAGAATCATCCTCTAATCCAGCCTGCATTTATAATAATTAAATAAATAAATAAATGTTTATAATGAAAAACTGGAGAGATAGATTAACTGAATAATATAATTTTACCTTTTCAATGCCAATGATTGCCTGTTCCATGGTTCCCCAATCCGAAGATTTTTTAAGTTTGCTGTCACGTGGTGTCGCTGAACCCCCTGGTGGTGGAAGTGGTGCTTTACGTTTTCGTTGTTGTGACCCACATGAGGATGCAGATGGACAATTGGTGCCATCCATTGTAACACCATTACCACCAACCCCGCTTACACTCACAGAATTATCTAATTCCAAGGAGACTGCCCGTTCCAGGAGCAAAGAGACGACGGGGGTGGTCTCCAATCGAGATAGATCACCCAACGAAGCAGCCTTACGTTGGGGATCCGGCTCCGTCTAATTATATTAAAAAAAATTAATCTTATATGTTATGTCTAATATCTTAAAATAATTTTATATTTAAAGTTAATTCTTTTTTCAAGTTGGGCCAACCTAGTACTCATAGATCCCAGCAAGAGAAACATTCCCTTACAAGGCCTGGGGCTTGAACCCAGGTTGGAAAGCAGTCCTGCTGCATCCAGTCTACATTGTAGCCCTATATATATTTATATATATATATTAAAATTCATATAATATAAAGAATAATACGATGGTGGTCTGAAAAGTTTCCGTCCTGACCAAGAAAAACGATGTTTTTCAATTTTTTTTATTTTGTTTTATTTTTCAAAATTCAAGATAGCTGAGACCTGTACGATGTCAGCTGAACGTGTGCGAAAAATTTTACAAAACCATATGAATATAGAAAGCTGTGTGCAACGTGGGTGCCGCATTTCCTAACGTTAGACCAAAAATTGCTTCGAAAAACCATTTCTAACGACAATTTGGCGCTGTAGGCGTAATCCAAACGAATTTTTGCGTCGATTCATAACTGTTGATGAGACTTAAATTAAATTAAATCAAATTTAATTAATTAATTAAATAATTTATTAATTAATTAAATTAATTAGAACACCGTTATGAGAAATGTATCAGTGTTGTTGGAGATTATGTTGAAAAATATAGCAAAAAAAAAAATTTGAAAACATCGATTTCATGGTCAGGTCGGAAACTTTTCGTATATGTTACTATTAATATGAATAATGTATAGATCAGGTGTGTGGCCAAACTTTTAGCTTTTAGGGGCTACTTTTTGAATAAAATATAGTCTGCGGTCGACTATGGATATGGGCAAATAATTTTAAAATTTTAGAAGATAATTAAAGATGTCATTATATCGCCGATTTAGATATATGAAAGATATGTTAGTTTTAATTATTATAATAATATTAATAAAAAAAAATTGTAAATGGAAGGGCTGTTATTTTTCATTTAAATTTATAACTTCAATTAAAATAAATACTTCATTTTGGAATGGATATGAGAGGAGGGGGAGGGAGAGGCGAAATTTGGGTAGAGTAGAGTAGTCTAAGTAGTCTAGGACTAAACGGTGTTTTGAGAAAGGGAAGCCCTTGGATAATAAGTATATAAATTATCGGGATAAGAAAAATATAAATCTATGGTGTATGAAAGATGTAATAACATATAGGATGATTATGATCTAAAATTATTTTTTAATAAATTTAAAAATAATATCCCGGGTAGCGAGTAGATTCTTTTCTATAAATCCAGTAGAAAAGAATTCTATTTCAGGGATTGGCGTCCCTGCCCTCACGTGAGCTCATGATTTCTTCTAAATCCCTCTTCTACCTGGAGGAATCATGTCCTTTACCCATTGACGCCTTTCCATCCATTCCCTTACTCTTACTCTCTCCCCCCCTCCCCTGATCATTCAAAAAATCAAATTTATTTGGATGAAGGAGAATACCTAGCATAGCTTCATTAAAAAGAAAAAAAAATTGAAATTCTTGTCTCTTATAGGAGACTCTTTAGAGTCTCCTATATATATTTGAATTAACCCCCTTCGGGGGTTAATTCAAATATATCCAGATTACGTCAATTCCCCGATTAGCAAAACCCAGTATATTCACGAGTGAGACATGTCTTATGTGCCTCTGAGAGGACCCACCTCTCCTACGCTTCATATTAGTAAAAACTTGGAACTCATATTTATAGAACGCTTTGGACAATTAAGAAAAACCAATCAAATCAATGTTTTTCATTTTATTAAAATTTTTGACTAGATCTTGTAAATTGTGACCAAGACCAATCCATTGACCATAATTTTAGCCAGATTCTAAATAAAATTGATTTTTTGTATCATTAAATGAAAATTTTTAATTAATTTTAATATTGGTTTATTTTTACAGTTCAACAAAAATCTTGCCTCATAACAACAGATAAAACCTATACGAATAGATTCATCATGAAACGTAGATTCATTTTCACTACTATTATATAATTTTACGGTGCTTCGTTGATTAAATATTAATTATTGAATTTTGACAGATTGAAAAGATTTGCCGCCATGTTTGCCCCCTCCGCCACCTCTTCTCACTTCCCACCCACCCTCCCTCCTGGCCTGCCGGTGAGCTTCGAACGCATCAGTTCTCATTCCCTTTCCAGTGGAAGACGTTGACCGACGTCACCACCGAAATCATCCCTCCTTCAAGAATTAATAGTAAATTTACTTATTCCTATTAATTTAAATGAAGTTTAATAAATTTTAGAATAGATTCAAATAAAAATTTAATTTTATAAAATATAGATTTTTAACTTTTTACTGATATATTAATTATATATATTTAATAAATTTCGCCCCCACCTCCAATGCTTTGCTTCTCAGTGACCTTGAAGGGGACAGCATTACAATGCTGCATTGCTTACCCCCAATGGATGAGATTCAACTGCCTTTGACTTTATTTTCAAAATAAATTCTATTATTTCCCCTTCGTTAAATGAAATTATATACAAATCAATTATACTACGTATTATACGACAAATAAATTAATACGAATTATTTTAATAAATCGATTTAACCAACTTTTCCATCCCAATCATTCCTTTTTTTGTATTTTAACATTGAAACAATTTTCCTGCTATTCTATTCTATTTTCAAATTTTAAAAATAAATAACTTAAAATAACATAAAAATTACTTGAAAAGGAAGGGAATAATTTTATTGTTTTAATATATATGAAGCAATAAGAAAAAATTGAATAAGTTTCATGAAATGTAAAATTAATTTTTAATAAATTTAAAAATAATATCCTGGGTAACGGGTAGATTCTTTTCTATAATCCCAGTAAAAAAGAATTTTATTTCAGGGATTGGCGTACGTGAGCTCATGGTTTTTTCTGCCTTCCCTCTCCCATGGAAAAATCATGTCCTTTACCTTTTCACTTTTTTCTATCAGTTCCCTTACTAGTCCCCCTCTGATCTTTATCTTTAAATTCAACCTTATTTAGAGGAAGAAGAATATCACTTATCAATTCTTTAAATAAGAAAATAAGCTTAGTTAGGGGATTAATTATATATTCAGGTAAATTATATATAAATTTCTCACTTTCAATTATGAAATATTTAATTTGCAATGTTACTTTCACGTGCATTATTCGACCTGATATAACTATTAGATATCTTCACCATTTCTTCTTCTTTCTTAATAGAAGAAAATTTCCAACTCCTATATAATATTAATATATTAAAATGGACGAATCGAATGTGAGTTAAGTTAACATACAATTATGTAAAAAACTATATTTACTTTTGTCAAAAAAATGATTTCCATACATTTTAAAGAGCATCCAATATAATTAAATTACAGCGGACCCAAAACAATATCTTGAGTATAATAACTAAGGCACCTCGGTATCTACCAGTTAGACTATTACAAAGAGATCTCAAATTGTGCACAATAGAGGAAGTGATTAAATTCATTTCTAATTAATTTGAGGATGATGCTTCTAGTTTAAACACGAAATGGAAAGTATGCATGTTTTCAATTCATTGTCAAAAACTGTTATTACGGAGTGAAAATTTAGACTCTGTAAACGAAATTCTGGTTGAACACTTTCAGAAACGCTAAAATTATATATTCATTTGTATAAAATTATTTCAGAATATAAATGATTGTATATAATAGATAGATAAATTATTGAAAGACTAACAAAGGATAGAACCTTTTGGAATATTTATTAATTTTTTTAAAAAAATATATATCTAAATAAAAATTGATATTTATAAACAAGAAATATTTATTAAAGAAAGCATCAAAATTATAGTATATTATCATATAATAATCATTCTAATATACAATATAGAAAAAAATATATTAATAATAAAAAATATATATTTTATCTACCTAGATATAGATATAGATAAAGAGAAAGAGAGATAGAGAGATAGATAGATATATAAATTATTCAATAAAAATCTCAATCTCATTATAATTATTAAACAAACCTCGCTTGTGGCTGCTGCATGAACGGTAACATGGCTGCTATCCAATTCAATTCGACTGGGACGTTTATCATCGGTATCTGAATCTGCATCATTGTCATTATCACCGTTGTGATTGTTGATATTCATAGTTCGTGTTACAATCGGCATTTCTAATGTTTGTTTTTGATTTGTTTCTGATTCAATGGATGATGATGATAATGATTCAACAGCTGGTGGACTAGGAGCTTTACGTTTACCATTATTTCCATTCTATTAACAAAAATATATACATGTATATAGAATTGGAAGGGTAAGAATTTTTTTAAATTTTCTAATGAAAACCAATAACAAATATAATTACAAATCACTTAAAAATTAAATAAAAATATAGACAATTCATATGTAATTTTATATATTATAATAAATACTAGTATACATGTAATGTATATTATAACATATATAAAAATTTTCTATTTAATTTAAAGTATGTACTTTGTTGTTGGGGTTTTCATCCTCTGTTTGAATTTGTCCCTCGATACTAATTGCTTCACTACTTGGTCGCCGATCTCTTGCAGCACGAGCTGCTCTTGCTACCTCTTCGGGGATTTCATTTGGGTAATTTGGCTGCTGTTGTGTGGGAGACTCAGTCGGTTCCGGTGAGGAAGATTTCGTTACATTCAATTTACCTTTTAAATTTTGAAGTCCTAAAAAAAAAACATATATAAAAAAAATTATTTCTGCTTATAAAATAAAATAAAAAGAATGCAAGATCTTTCGAGTATAATTATATATTAAAATAATTCTTTTCAACGCATTTTTTAAGAAAATGTATGAGAAAAGAAAAAATAAAATAAAAACATTTTTGTTTTTGTTTGTATATTCTACCTTTAGCTAAACGTTGTTTAACATTTCCGGTGGCTGATCCTCCTCCCCCACTCCCACTGTTAGTGCTTGTATTTGGTGAGGTTTCATGATGATTGGGTGATTTATGTAATGTAGCAACAGCCGAAGAAGAATTATTCCCCCATTCGACATCAATTGCCCTTTCATCAAATTGTTTAATAGGCGTTAATTTCAATTTTGTATCTACTTCGTCCATCGATTGTTTTTGTATTTCCACTTTCTCTTTATCCAATGGAACGACGGCAATATTATTTGTTGGCCGTTCGACAGGCGGTAGAACACGAACCCCCAAAACAGCAGCGAAACGTGATGCATCATTCAAGCCGGCTTCAAGTTTTTTTAAACTTTCTTTGCTTAACTAAAAAGAAAAAAATTAAAAAAAAATAAATAAATAAAAGATATTAATCAATATTCAATGAATTAACTTTGCAAGTTAGAATATGTGATTAGAATTTAAAAGAAAAGTGACTAAGATAATTTTAATAGAATAAATATTCTTATGAATTCCATTGTATGACTATAGTTCTTAAGAAAAATAGGTATACTATGAAGAAAGATAGAATAAAATAAAAAAAAAAAATGAAAAAATATCTTAGAATAAACTAGAATTTAAATTCATTTTCTTTTATTGGTAGTTGGTGGAGGAAGAAGAACGAGGAAAGAATTTAGAATATAATTAATTAAAATTAATATGAAAACTGATTGGGTAATTAAATAATTTATGAATTTTTAAAAATTTTACTTTGATTATAGATAGATAAAGAAATTTAGTAAATTTTCATTTGTCTGTACTTTAAGAATAACTATTCAAAGTGCATATTCTAGTGGAGTGCTACCCAAACATTATATATGATATATATATATGAATGGATTATATTATTATTTAAAATCTATCAACCGCTATTATATAATATAAATATAGAAATAACAAATAGAACTAAATATATTCTAAACAAACGTTTTTAATTAAATTTAACAGAGATAATTAAATCTATATATATATAAAGGAGAGTGTATGTAATTTGTTTACTTTTTTGCTGTCATAGAAACAAAAAAAAAGAAATTTCTTACTTAAGCGACACTTGGTAATATAGAATTATAGACAAAAACAATTGAACATCAAAAAAAAAATTTCTCACTTAACCGACACTTATGTATACACGTAATGTATGATGGAATTGAGGCAGGAAATAAGATGGGGATTGAAATTAATAGGGATAAAACAAAATATTTAGTAAGAAAAGAAAAACATTATTAACACACAAAGTCTTAACATACAAAATGTAGAATTTGAAAATGTAGCAAAATTTAAATACTTAGATTCTATAATTACAAAGGATAATAATATTGGATAAGAATTTAAATCGAGGTCGCAATCGGGTAACGACTGTTATCATACAGTAAAGAGGCTTAACTCATTAGAACTTTTATCAAAATCGATAATATTTAAAACAATTACTTTGCCTGTTGTATTATAAGGGTGGGAGACGAAAGTAGATTTAGAGAATTTGATATTAGGATTGTTCGCAGCATTTAAGGTCCAAGAAAGATGAGGTCACCGGGGTATGGCGGAGATGGCATAACGAGGATTTGCATCTCCAGATATAGTTATGGTTATTAAGGTTATAAAATAGAGAAGGCTGGGATGGGAAAGGGTCATGGCTAGAATGGTAGATTAAAGATCGGCGAAATATATTTGGAAAAAACGATTGGGAAACGTCCTGTGTGATTAGGAAGACCAAGAACGTGGTGAGTGGACAATGTAGGAAGGGACGTGGGACAGATGGGACAGGGTAGGAGTTGGAAGGTTATAGCTCAGACTTGGGGGTTACTTTCGAGATCCGTAGAGCCACAGGGATAGATAGATTGATATAACAAATACAATAGTAATATATAATTAATTTACTGATTAAATTAAAATATCTTTTAAATAAGAACACAAAAAGATATGATAATATAATGTAATATACTGATTGCAACAAAATAGATGAAAACCTTTTACATACAGACTTTCAACGAAATACTATGTATTACTTCCGGGGTACAGGGGGCGGAGCCCCCGTCTAGGTGAGAAGAGCGCCGAAGGCGCTCTGATCAGCCAGTATTACATATAAATAATGAAGAGAGTACTTGCTAATGAAAGATTTACATATATTTAATGTGACAAATGTGCCTACTTCTTTTTTATTATTGTAATTTGTCCAAACTAGGTTGGATTGATGACAACAGGTCATAATATATATCTAAGCAGTTTACTATAATAACTATTCTAAAATTTGAAAATATAATTATTTGGAATTATTAAATCAGACCGTAATTCTATTTAAATAATATTACTTTGTCGCGGACCGACAACTAAGAGTTTGATACGGACCAGCATTAAATAACATGTTCGAGTGCATAACATGCCAAAACCAATTTAGTTACAACTTAGCTGAATAATTTTTGATCTTAACAATTATGATAACAAGAGAATATTCATTAAAATCAATTTGATTGCAAATGAATTAAGTATTAATTGATAATGGATAGTTATTATAATAAATGATCATATTTATGACATTTGTTTTGAACATTTTAAGATTAAACGAAAAAAACATTTAAATCTACTCGACGTGTCTAACTAATGACAGATTATTTATCATAAAGAAAGCTTTCTATAACGGATCAATTGTTTGACACACGACATTCTAACGTGAATTCTACCGGTATTTAAAAGAATTTCTTTTATCTGATCATAATTTACAAGTATATTTCACTATTTTAAAAAAATAATAAGTATTATATATATATATATCTTGATTTTTACGTTATATCAAATTTAAAAACATAAAATTATAATTACTTATATTTAAACAAACGGGTTGGAATTTTTGTTAAATTGAGTTATTTTAATTTCAATTTATTGTCAAGGTGTGAATTTGAATTTAAAAAAAAAAATTATTCCTATTTTAACCCGATAAAAAATTAAGGAATTCTATTTAATATTTTGATTATGAACAAAAGTTTAAAAATTCTGTAATAATAAGATCCTCCCAAATGTTTTCATTCTGAAAATAATTATTTCACATGTAAAAAAGGACACCAATATCAATTCGAACAAATAATATCTTTTTAAAATAATTTGTGTGATTTATCGACATGATTATTACTATTAAATACTAAAAATATAAATAAAATTAAGTACGAGTATCATGTACATTTTATTAATTTTAAGCTGATCAAAACACTTCAATTTTGTTATTTTTTCTATAAATTATTATCTTTTAATATATTTCAATAAATATAATATAATTGATATTTATTTTCATATTCTCAGGAAATTTAATAAGATATATATAAAAATATATAATAATAATATATTATAATAAAAAAAATAATATGCATTTTATTTACCCTTTCCTTTTACTTTATAATAAAATTAATTAAAATTTATATATAATAAGAATTTAATGTTAAAATTAAGTTAAAAATTCTAGCTAGATATAATTATAATAATTGAAATTTCTTTTTTATATATAAATAACATTGCTAATATAAAATGATAAAATAACTATGATAAATTTATTTAGGCAGTGAATGGGTTCCTCCAGAACAATTCATGTGACTAAGGTATTTTTTTCTTTCGAAAAACGAAAAAATATAAATAAAATAAAAATATTTATTTTTAGTTTGCATCGAATAGTGAACATGACAATACCTCTTGGCTGAGTGTGAGTAAATTTAAGTAGTTATTAATAACTATTTTATTTATTATTTTTAATTATTTATTAATATTTATTAATCATAGTCACTTGTATTCTATACTTTTAATTAATATCCATTCAATCATATTTAAAAACGAAATTTATATTTAAGACTAAATTAACTAATTTGTTATCTATATTATTATTATTAAGAAGAATTTATCGAATCATAAAAGTAATTATTTTTATATTTTCTTATATTTATATTGATGTTTTTTCTATTTATTGTTTGAAAGTGAAAATTTCTTTAAAGGATGGTCAAAGAGTTTTTCATAGAAAAACTAAATATAAATCTCTATTCTACAAGTTTATTACAAGAGATTTCACTGGGTTAAAAGTTAGCATTACAGTCATCACAATGAAGTCTAGTAGGGAAATTCAATAATTAATCATTACTTTTTAAAGCTCTACTTGATTATCAGAGTCTATTCACAAATAATAATAACAAGTATATTATGAAATTTCTTGTGCATTTTTTCATTTTCTTTTCTATCATTGAAATATTTTTGGTTTAATAATTTTATTTTTCAATCTAATTAGTACTACAATTAAAACGTTCACCTTATATTCAAGTGAGAAAGAGAGAGAGAGAATAGGTCAATTAGGTCGTGTCTTTTTTAGTAATCAAATTGATTTTCATTTAGAGATATACTATTATTAGTTTATTTATAAACAATCAAATAAACTTGAATCCTTGTTGAATCAAAAATTTATGTTTAATTTAATTTTTTCTAAAATCTGCCGGCAAGTGTCCTCCTTTCCCCTTCTGGCGAGATAGTAATAAGTGATCTTGAAGTTAGCATAAATTATTAATTTATTCATTATCCTATCTAACTAATATTTAACCAACCCTCTTTCAAGATCTTTATATCATATGATTGGAAAATAAAAGCTGGAGTGTCTCCACTCGACTATCTCGCAATTTGAATTGGTTTAAATAACTTAATATATTATATTTAAATTAAAATTAATAGATAATATTTATTAAACCAGCGTATGTTTGGCTCTTTGTTGATGGCATCACGTCACGTGTTGGCGCGTGAGATTTGCAGTGTTAAAAAATTCTGGTACTTTCAGCGATTCAATCAAGCTGAAATTCTATATATATGAAAAATTATCAAACATATATCTTTATTTTTACGGTCACTTTAGAGAAAAAAAATCAAAACGTTGTAGGTAATGACCTTCTTCCGGTTGAGCTACATTTCTCAAAAGTTGATAGAAAACTATGTATGTATTTTGAATAATTCCCATGTACCAAATTTCATCATTCTAGCTCAAACCGTTTTTGCGTAATCTTGGTTACATACATACATACACACAGACATTTTTCTCAACCTTAGTGAAAATGATTCAGGAACCTTCAAAACGTATAAAAACATCAAAATCTCGACAACGAAAATTTTCGTGATTGCAATACTATCACTGGCGAGATAGTAATAAAACTAAGGCTGTTAGAATTTTTAATGATAAATATCTATTTATTATTATAATGAAAATTAATCTAAATAATAAATATAATTAAAAATATAATGAGATTTTTTAATAATTTTAATCTAAACTAAATAAATATTAATATTATAAAATATTTGAAAACCAGGTTTAGATCACCATTTTGTTATTTAAGAATCAATTTTTTGAAAACTTTAATACTTTAATAAATGAAATAAAATTATTATAATAAAAGTGTTTTCTAGTTTGCATAGAACAAATTTTAAAACTACTCTATATACACAAGATATTATTTAAAAAAAAACTAAAAAAGAATATTGTTTTTTTAATTTTTTTTTTTTTTCAACTTTAGAGTGACCAACTTATGTTTATATTTTAATTTCAACAAAAATTCATTAGGATATATATATATTTATATTATCTTGAAAATATTCAATTATAGTTGCACTTTAAAATATTAATATTTATTATTTAATAAATAAATATAATATAAATAAAACTTCTCAATAAAAGTCAACTTTAGAGTGACCAACTTATGTTTATATTTTAATTTCAACAAAAATTCATTAGGATATATATTAGGATATATATATATTTATATTATCTTGAAAATATTCAATTATAGTTGCACTTTAAAATATTAATATTTATTATTTAATAAATAAATATAATATAAATAAAACTTCAACAAAAATTCATTAGGATATATATTAGGATATATATATATTTATATTATCTTGAAAATATTCAATTATAGTTGCACTTTAAAATATTAATATTTATTATTTAATAAATAAATATAATATAAATAAAACTTCTCAATAAAAGTCAACTTTAGAGTGACCAACTTATGTTTATATTTTAATTTCAACAAAAATTCATTAGGATATATATATATTTATATTATCTTGAAAATATTCAATTATAGTTGCACTTTAAAATATTAATATTTATTATTTAATAAATAAATATAATATAAATAAAACTTCTCAATAAAAGTTATTATAATAACTCATATTTTAAATTTGAGAATGGAGTATTTACTATAAAAGAATAATTTAATTTCTTAAAGATAATAGCAATGATTTCTTTTATTTGCAATTGTGCAATTGTGTCACTTTAGACAGGTAATCTTAAATGATATTGGTATGTGATACCAGGTGAGTGTGTCAATTTCTTTAAAAAAATTTCTATTCCTTAAAAATAATGATTGAACGAATGGATTTAAAGCGAAGATCAAAAAGGAGCGTAAAAGAAAGTTCAATCTCAATAGGATCTATAGTATAGTATTTACATGTGTGAGATCAGCGGAACTGCAACTGCGATAGAAGGGATGGCAGATGGTGGTGGTAGTGGTGGTAGAACCAGAAGCGGCGTTGGCCGGAGTCCCCGATGTGCCATTCTCAACGTGAAATGTTGCGCCAGCCCCCTGTAAACTCGAGATTGTCGTGTTGGCTGATGGACCAGCGCCTCGCTCCAATTCCAATTGCACCTCATACGGCGAGGCATACGATAAAATGGTCATGGCATCTTCAAGGACCATATGTCGAAAACTTACACGCAATGCAGAGATACGATCACCTAAAAGAAAATAATATTTTTCCTTAGATCATTTTTATTCCTTTTATCGAAGATTTGAGACACAAAGTTGGATGACGAAACTATCTTTTCGTTGAACTTCAATTTTTGTGTTAAACTTAGGGATTCAATTTGATGTAACGACTTTCTAACTTAAAATTAAAATAACTCAATTTTGTGGTGGATTAAATTTCTAAGGGGTTATGCGTGTTATCTACCTTCTAGGCACTAAATGTAAATTTTAAAATTAATTAATGAAAACATACAGGCTATAAAATTTAAAATAAACCCTGTCGATATCGTTTATAAATTATTTTAATTTCACTCTTTATATTTAAAGCATTTTTCCAGAAATTATTTTAAACAATATTTATTTAAATTATTTAAAATTTATTATTTTTTTCAATATTAGTCAAAATTTGTTGTTTATTCATATTAAATATATGATATTAAATAACTGATTTATAGGATACTATAGTATTTTTTAAAATGTTTCATAATAAATAAAAACTAAAATACCTGTACGAATTTGTCCCGATTGACCGGCTGGTCCATGATGCAAGAGATCTTTAATGAAAATACCATCACGAATATTGCCACAAACGTTGAAACCCAATCCCGTAAAATCTCTACTTCGTAGATCTACAACACTTGTCTGTGGAGCCTAAAATCATATTCAATAATAAAATTAAGATATTTAATTATTTTTTAATATTTACATAAAGATATAATATTTTTTTCTAATAATAAAAATAAAATTTAAATTACGAGGGTCGTCCACAAAGTAACCGCTGTTTGAGCGTAGCGCGATAAGTAATGGGGGTAAGCGCCGCCATTCTCACATCGGCGTGCACAGCCGTTCAGTACGCTTCTAGCTGTGCTAGAGAGAGCATCGTACGATCGCGCGTTCTTTTGTTATAGCCTAAAAACATGGGTGCCGCAATAGAAAATCCCGCCAAGTGTAAAGTGCGTGGTGTAGTAGTAAGATTTCTGTGGTCGAAAAATTACACAGCAGCTGAAATTCATCGTGAATTGTGTGCGGTGTATAGGTCAAATATTATGAGCGAAGGTGTACTCCGTCAATGAGTTCGTTTTTTTAAAAATCAAAGAACGAACGTTCACAATGAAAACTGGAGTGGTAGGCCATCTCTCGTCAGTGATGACTTGGTGAACAAAGTGAACGAGAAAATTCGTAAGAACCGGCGCTTCACAATTTCGGGACTTTCTGATCATTTTCCTGAAATTTCTCGAATGAGATAGGGACAGAAAAATTTGGCTATCACAAGTTGGCGGCAGATTTTTATGCAGACGGCATTTAAAAAACTTTTAAAAGATATGATAAGTGCTTGAATTTATTTGGTGAATATGTAGAAAAGTAGAGAAAAGCTGTACTTTTAAAATGTATATAATAACATTTTTGTATCTCAATTGGTTTATTTTTTATTTCAAAACGGCGGTTACTTTGTAGAAGACCCTCTTACTATTACTAAAAACTATTTACCCCAAGACAGGAATCGTCATGTGATTGTTTTTTCTCAGTACTTTTTCCCACTAATGTACTCCAAGCAGACCAACGAGGAGTCTAAAAATATATCAGAATATATATAAATATATATAAATTAATTAATTTAAAATAAAAATTAAAAAGCTAATCTAATTTTATAAATGATAATTATTATTTGTAAGTATTTTATTTTAATTTTATAATCAATCTGAAATTCATAGAGAAGATAAACTAAGTAAGTTCAATCAATCTCATCATAAGAAGCTGTATAATATATTATGTAAGAGGGAATATACAAAAGCATCCCTTTCCATAGTGGTTTTCGACTTACATATTCTAAAGATCATAAGTTAAAGTAAAATATATTTTTATATATTCGAAATATTAATCTAGCTCACTGAATCTATAGAATTTATAGAAATAAAACTTATAGGATAGATATAATTTAAATTTGAGTTATAAAAAAAATAATTTCAAAAGTCACTGAATCTGAAAATAATTTTCAGCAATTGATTTGCTAATAGGTATATTTCTATTTGGTCAGACTAAATAAAAATTTTGTATATAAAAGTCGTGATTTCTAAAAAAAAAAGGTTAAAATAGGGTCAAGATCAGATTTGGAGAAACTCCCACTGTTAGATTATATTTTTCAGAAATTATTAATATTATTATAGCAATTAATTAAATTTAAATATTAACATTTTTTTAGAAATGTTTAATATTAAATATTAATTAGAATATTATAAAATGAAAAAGATTTTATTAATGAATCTCTTATTCACCCAATCAGGTGCCTCTTAAAGTAGCAAAAATAAAACAAAGAAAGATATGAAATGAAGGTTGAGTTTAACACATTCACACTTTTATTTATATTTTATTTGTATAAAATTAAATTATTATGCAAGAATTTAAAACTACAAATTCATTTATTTTTAAATTATCATTTAATTCTTATAATAAATTTATATTAATTTTATTATTTAAATACTAGCTGCTCAGAGCGCCTTCGGCGCTCTTCACACCTAGACGGGGGCTCCGCCCCCTGTACCCCCGAGTTGTACATAGTATTTGGTGGTTGAAAGTATTAAAAGGTTTTCATCCATTTTGTTTCAATCAGTATATTACATAAAACATTCATTTCTTTTTGTGTTCTTATTTAAAAAATATATTTTAATTTAATCACTATATTAATTATATATATTATTATTGTATATGTTATATCTATCTACCTATGTGGCTCAAAGATACTCTAAAGTTCTTAGCCGCAACAACCACATTTCTCCAAGTGTCCCTATCCTGAGCCCTTATTCCATCTCTCTTACGTCCCTTCCTACGCGTCATTGGTTTTCCAAGCGGACGTTTTCCAATCGGTCTTCCCACCAATATCTTTTTCCTCTCCCATTCTTGCCACGTGCCCTGCCTATCGCAGCTTTTTCCCTTTTATAACCCTAACTATTTCTGAAGATGCAGAGAGGCCATGCAATTTCTTGTTATACAGTCTCCCTCATACCCGGTGACCTCATCTTTCTTTGGCCAATAAATGCAGGGAAGAATCCTATTCTCAAATACTCTGAATCTACTCTCATCTCCAAGGGTCATAGACCATGCCTCCCACCCATATAATGCAACAGGCAAAATAATCTTTTTATATATTCCCTTTGATAATAATTTTGAAGAGATAAGCCTCTTTATTGCAGATAACAGGCGTTTCCCGATTGCAACCCCGATTTAAATTCTTCTCAAATATTATTATCCTTCGTGATTACATTCAATTTTTCTACATATTCAAATTCTACATTTTGTATCTTAAGATTTTGTATGTTAATACTCTTCCTCTTTGTTACTAAATATTTTTTCTTATCCCTATTAATTTCAAACCTCCATTAAATTTTCCTCGCTATCTGTAATTGCAATTGCCGAATCTCCTATTATATTTAAGTCGTCTGGGTAACCTAATATTTTACAATTGATTTCCGCATCTTATTCTTTCTTTACTACCTTCAAGACAAATTTGAAGATTGATTGGATCTATTGAGTCATGCGTATGTTTTACTAAAGTCTACAAATAATTAGTGAACAGATTGAATATTGAATTCGCGGTTTTTTTCCTAATATCTGTCATAATGAAAATATCTTAATTAATGTTGGTCGATTTGGCCTGAACCCGCAATGATATCTCCTAATATTTCCTCCGCCTATGGTTCTTAAGTATTGTATATGTTATAATAGTGAAATAGAGTATAATATTTCTTGATCATTACATTTTGGTATTTTATTTTCATTGCTAGATTATTATTGAATATTTTTAATTATAATGAAACTTGAGAAAATGAAAAAATAGAGACTTGAGACAATATATAAAAATTAACGGTATAAAACTATAGATAAATGACCAATATATACATTCATTAATAGTATTAATTTAAATTAATTGATTTATTTGTTTTTTTTATTATTAAGTTCATTTATTAATTTTTCTAGATTTTAGTTAATTTCCTCCCTTAAAAGAAACTTATCTAATTCTGTGGTGCTAGGGGATTTGAAAATTATTCTTTGTAATATGAAGATTTCGCTTACAGTTTCTGTCATGTCCGACCTCCATCCAACAGTTATTTTTCTCAAGTTCTTTGCTTCTCTTAATCATGTGATCTATATATTTAATTTTTTTTGATTCATTATAATAAAATTTAAACAAATAAAAATTTTCACTTTGTTAATTTATATAAATTTCAATTTAAACTGATTGTGAGTGATATGCTTAGCCAATACTCTGAATAATTTGTGTACAAAAATATTGAATGTTCTTAGCGAGATTTGATATAATGTTGTACGATTTGTCCTAAATCTGAATTAGAAGAAAATTATAAATAGCCTCCTCTTCCAGCCCAATTCATTTACCCACCCATGTTGCATATGGCATCTAAATTTCTTAAAACTCCGTTTTTTTTAATTTAAAATAGAAGGAGAGAAAGAGTTTTAAATTATATTCGAATAGTCTATATATTCTATATATCAGTATTTTTTTTCTGAATTTAATAGCAAGTTGATTTTAAAAATTTTCCATTCTTAATGCATATGATTGATTACATGTGTTAAAATTTAAAAAAATTCAAATATTCTAATTTTTATATTTATATACAATTTAATATTATTTTTTATTAATATCATATCAAAAAAAGAGAATTTATTAAAAATTAAAAATAAAAAAAGAAGCCTATTAATAAAAAATTGAATGGTGATTTAATTATTTTATTAAATTAATTAAAATGAGACCTTTTAGAATGAATTATTTAATTGAAATGATATTTAAATATAAGAATTTAAAAAAATATTATATTCTTTGTTTGGCAATTGTTATTTAATTATGTGCAACATGATTCGACTTGCACAGAGCATCGTTATTTTTTATTAATATCACATGATAAAAATGAATCTTTTAAACATAATAAATAAAAAAAACATTTTAATAAATTTAAAAAATATATCCAATTTAAAAAAGTCAAAAATTTAAAACAACTTTATATCATCATATTTTAATTTTTATATAATATATATATATATTTAGTAATTAATAATAGAGTAATTAAATTAAAATAAAAAACAAAGATAATATAATTCAGTCATTTTAATTCAGGTTAAATAATATTTTTTTTTTATTATTCAATATTAAAATTTATATATTATTATATATATATTATAGAAAAGAAGAAATATTCAATTAAATAAAAAATAATTTAAGATAAAAATATGATCTAATAAATATTTTAATTAAATTGAGAACTTTTAGAATAAATTGTTTAATTGAATTGATATTTGTATATTAGAATTTAAAATAAAAAGGGAAATATTATAATAATTCTTCGATTGGGAATCTCTATGAGAATTCATTGTTTGAAATGATTCCGCTAGGCCGACAGTGAGCCGCGAGCTGCTCTTGAATGAACAACACGGAGAATTATATAAACTTTAAAAAATTAATTTCTGCGGTTATTGATAAGATATTAATAAAATTTATAGCCTATGTTACTCTAGAGGTATATAAGAATATTGTGATGTAATTTCAAAGAAATCGGTTCAGCCAATTCTGAGTCTATAAAATAGTAATTTTCCGGACAGACAGACAGACAGACAGACAGACAGACAGACAGACAGACAGACAGACAGACAGACAGACAGACAGACAGACAGACGTGAAAAATTCTAAAGTCACTTTTGGATTCTAGAGGTCATGAAACGCGAAGATATGCAAAAATTTTTAAATTCTGAGCAATGTGCAGACAAAAACCTTTTTTTATATATATAGATTTCTCACTCAAACAATAAATAAAAAAAAAATCATAAATTAAATTTTACTTATTTTATTGTACAGATTTATATTATAATAATGAATGTAGATTGCCTATTAAAAATTTCAAAAAATTTTTTTTTTAAATTTTAATGAATTCTTAGAAATATGTTTTTGTTTTTGTTTGATAATTGTATACCATTGATGATAAAACTACTACCTTGTATAATACTACAAATAATAATAATCGGATGTATTCACATTCCTTTCTATCTACGCGCGATTCAAAGTAATGAGTAATTCACTACACATTCTACCTTATTTTTTCATTTTATTAAACAAAATTTCAAAATATTTAAAAAATTTTTAATTTCCATTTAAAAAAAAGTTTTATAATAACAAAAAAAATTATAAAATACTGGAATTTCAAAGAAATTGTAATAAACCCTTCCGTCTGACCTTAAATTAGTATCCACCCTTAATTTTTTTTGTTCTTCATCATGGAAATTTTTCTAAAGGGAATGAGGAAGATACATTGCCTAAGTAGTAGAGTACACTCCTTGGCAAATGCCAAGCGCGATGAGTCCGTTTGGGGGAAAATAATTAAAATGAGTCAGTAAACCATTTTTCCGGGGACCTGACTTTTAGTATTTAAAAAATTTGTTATGTTGTTTTTTTGCTATAATTAAGAAATGTTTTTTTATAATATCACGGAATACTTTCACAAAGGTTTCCTAGCATAAGTGAAGAATCAACCACTTAGGGTTGCCAACTGGCCTTTTTTTGGAAAATACAGTCCTTTTTTAAATACTCTCGACTGCTCTAAGTGTACCTAATTTTTTAACGGTGTTCTTTTTTGAAACTTTATAGAGTTGGCAACCCTAACTGTAATGGTTACTACGAATACGTTTAAACATTTATTATTAAGAATATTATTATACCATTTAGTTTTATTCATTTTTCACATTTTCAATTATCATTTATATATTTTGAAAAATTAATGTTCTTTTACCTTTAAATCAATTTTAACGGGATCTTTGGATTGATTTCTCACTATTGGGGTTGCATCTGTAGAAATAAATCAAATTTAGAAATATTAGCATTTATTAAAAATGAAAAATTCAATATTTAAAAATAAATCAATAAATATTAATAAACCTAAAGGTTGAATTTGTAAAAATAATCTATTTTTATTTGATTGATGAAAATATTAAAATAAAAAGAAAATGACAACAAATATTTTTTTTCTAATTGATTGTAAAATAGGAAAAAAAAAAATAAAAAAAAATTTAATTACCTTTAAAACATGGATTATCAAATGCATATTGATCGCAAGCAGATTCCGGATCAGTTACCAGCACTAAATGCTTGCCTGAAAATAGAAAAGAAATTAAGATTTCATAGTAAATATATGCATTTATGAATACTAAAATATATATTTATAGTCTATTTGATATTAATTGATTATATCTTTTAATGTTAATTTTTATAGAATTTACTAAAGTATACTGTAGAATACTGATAACATTTATAATTTAATAAAAAAAAAACATATTTTATTTTATTATTTAAATCAGTGGTTCTTAAACTGTGGTCCGCGGACCCCTGGGGGTCCGCGAAGCCTTTACTGGGGGTCCGCGGTCCTCGGAAAAAAATCATCGTAAAAATATATACATATATAAATATTTAAAGTTCATTGTGTAACTATATCCTCCTAGAGAATTACGGCTATAATTTAATACTATTAATAATACTATTTTATTTTATTAAATTGATAATTATGTCAATTAATTTTTTGTGAATAAATAAACATATATAAAAAACTATATATAAAATTTGAATTTTCATCCATTCATTCATTTAAAATCATTTTTCGATTGTTCCTTTAAAATAACCCCTCTTAGGGGCTCGGAAGGGGAGGCATATAAGGGAATTTTCTTTCACTTTGTTATTGGGGGAAACCAGGGGAGGGGACAGTCTTACCCGGAAAAACCCAAATTGTCAGCGTCCACTCTGGGGTTTTAAACAGTTTTAAAGCAAATGTTAATTATAAGTTCATTTCTCAACGAGTTGTATCTTTAAATTATTTTTATTAATGTTAATTATAAGTTCATTTCTCAACGAGTTGTATCTTTAAATTATTTTTATTAATTTAATTAATTATAATTAAATTATAGCTAATAATAGTTTATTATAGCTAATAATTTTTTTTAATTTTTAGTGTAATTTGCATGATCATTATTTTATAAAAACACTAAACACATTTTGCAATTTCCCAGAAAGGCTGTTTTTGAGAGTAAGTATAAGTTAGTTTTATGAATAAAAAATATTTATTTTAATAATATTTTAGAATCAAATTACGAAATTAATAATATTTTAGAATCAAATTACGAAATTAATAATATTTTAGAATCAAATTACGAAATATATTTATTATATAAATTAATATTCATTTAAAATGATATTAAATCATTTATTTAAAATGATTTAAAACATTTATTAAAATGATTTAAAACATTCATTTAAAATGATATTAAAACATTCATTTAAAATCATATTAAAACATAGCTAGTAAATAATAATTCGTTATATTTATATTATATTTATATTATATTTATATTATTGTAGTTCAATGTTAATAAATTACTCCATAAAATGGATCGTTGGCTACAAACTGGTTCAACACAGAAACGGAAAGAATCAGATGATGAGGCATCAACAGCAAACTCTACCAAGAAACGCAAAACTAGAAAATATTCGGATGATTATTTATCATTTGGATTTACTTATATTTGCAACAATGATGTGGAAAGACCAGTCTGCGTTCTATGTCAGGAAAGTTTATCCAATGAAAGTATGAAACCTGCTAATCTCAGACGTCATTTACAAACAAAGCACAGCGAGCATGTTAGTAAGTCTATCGAATTTTTTAAAATGAAAAAAGAAGAACTTAATTCAAGTCAGAAATTGATGGTAAAGACGAGATCTGGTGGTATGAGTAAGAAAGCAGTAATGGCATTATATGAAGTAGCTCTACTTATTGCTAAAGCAGGAAAGCCGCATAATATAGCAGAGCAATTAATTCTTCCTGCTACAAAAGTAATTACAAATATAATGTTAGGAACTAAAGCAGCAAACGATATAAATTTGATTTCATTATCAAATGATACGGTTAAGAATAGGATTGAAGACATGTCATGTAATATAAAAGAAGAATTAATATCGAGAGTGCGCAAAAGTCACTATTACTCATTACAATTGGATGAAAGTACTGATGTCACTAATAATGCCAATTTGTTAGCTTTCATTAGATATGAGTTTGAAAATCAAATACAAGAAGATGTATTGTTTTGTGATTCACTACCTTCACGAACGACAGCTAATGACATATTTAACAGTTTGAATAATTTTATAACCGAAAATGAAATAGAGTGGCCAAAATGTGTTGGAATTTGCACTGATGGTGCTCGTGCAATGTCAGGTACAAGAACTGGATTGATTGCTCTTATTAAAAATGTTGCGCCTCAGGTTGTTTGGAATCATTGCTGCATTCACAGAGAATCATTAGCAGCCAAAAATATGTCACCAGATTTGAAAAGAACATTAGACGAAGTAGTTAAAATTGTCAATTTCATTAAGGCTCGTCCACTTAATTCCAGAGTTTTTAAAATTTTGTGTGAGGAAATGGGTAGTCAACATACACATTTATTATTACATACAGATGTACGTTGGTTGTCCCGCGGGAAAGTACTCATTCGCCTTTTTGAGCTTCGAGATGAAATACGATTGTTTTTAATAGATGCGCATTTTGAACTGACCGAATGTTTCAATGATTTTATCTGGTTAGCTAAGGTGGCTTACTTGACTGATATTTTTACAAAATTGAACGAACTTAATTTGAGCCTGCAAGGTACTGTTGTAAATATATTTAAAGTTGAAGATAAAATAGAAGCAATGATTAAAAAAATCGACTTGTGGTCGAAACGCATCCAGAACGGTGTATATGAGTCTTTTCCAACTCTCAATGATTTCATAGAAAGCTCCAGTGAAAAATTGCTTAATCAAACGCGTCAATTATTTGTTGAACATTTAATTACTTTGAAAAGCAACTTCAGGAAGTATTTTTCTACTCCTGATCCTTGCAATAACTGGATCAGAGATCCATTTAATATGGAAATTACAAATACTAAACATTTATCTGCACCTGAACAAGATATTCTCGTGGAATTATCATGTGATACAACTTATAAACTAAAATTTAACAAAACTGAATTGAGCAACTTTTGGTTACTTCTCAGGTCAGATTATCCTGCGCTTGCAAATAAAGCACTTCAACACTTGATTCCATTCTGCACAACATATTTATGCGAACAAGCTTTTTCGGTACTATTTTATATTAAGTCTAAATATAGAAACAAATTAAATGTAGAGCCGGATCTTAGATTAAAAGTTTCCAATATTAAGCCAGATATTGAGATTCTTGTTTCAAGAAAACAACTGCATACATCTCATTAAATATGTAAGTTATATTTAATGAGATAGATGCAGTTATTTTTTAAAATATTTCTTATTTAATATTTTCTGAAAAAAATTATAAAATATTTATATGAATTTAATGTAAGTACCCATTATAATTTGTGAGATTTGTTGCTATGACAATGTTTGTAATTTCTTTCTTCAATATTATAATTTCTAATAAAATGTGTTCTACAATATGCAAAAAAATCGTTATTCACCAATCACTGTTAGAAATATTCATCATATATCCTTGTCCTTATGAGATCGTAAGTCAGAAATTAATTAATAAAATGACGAAAAGTACCTAAAGTTGTGATGGGGGTCCGTCAAAAAAAATTTTTTCAAGTGGGGGTCCGTGGAGTACATAAGTTTAAGAACCTATGATTTAAATCCATTTGACTACATGAAAGGATAATGATAAAGAATAATTTTTTTGATTTCAATAAATTTAGAAGTACTTATAATTTTATCAGAAAAATTACATAATATTAATGAAGAGACCAGAGAGATTCTAAGCTAGTTAAATTAAAATAAGTGATGATTTGACCTTCTTAATTAAAATAGAAATGAATGTTTTTTTTCAAACTAAATATCTTTTGATACTAATAAAATGATTAAAAAAAATATAAATGAAAAAAAATTATTCTCATAATTAACATTCGTACTATCTTCATCACACAATGTTATTATTTTTTAATTCATGTTTAACATATATAATTAGATTTTTATTTTAATTTTATGAATTATGGATTTTATTCAATTATTAAAATTACTAAAATGTACATAAAAAATATTTCTATATGTCAAATATTTTTTTTATCTCTTTAGTTAAAAATTATACAAAATAATTAATGAAAAATTGAAAAAAAAATAAAGATTTGTTCCATTCCTATGAGCCTCAATGATGTAGTGATTGCCATTTTAACATATTTTAACATTTTTTTGAAATAAAAATATATTTGAATTTATCATAAAAGTATTAATAATATTTATATAATATCATTATAGAATTGCTCGTTTATCTGTAAAATGATTAAAGTAGTAAATATCGGTTTCTCAATTGGATTCGCTCATACTGTGACAACACACTCTATTTTAGGTCATAATATACTTAATTATTTTTTAAATTTTATTAGCTATTAGGATCTAAGCTCATTTTATCCAGCATTCATATTTATTAGCACATTTTATAATTAAATCTTAAACCTTAAACCTTATGAAATTGACGAATTTCGATTACTCGATCACAAGATTGGCGGATCATAACTTCAAAAGCTATAAAATCTAATTAATTATAAATAGCAGGCAATTGATAAATACTTTTACGAGAAGGTAATGTTATTTTATAAATACGAAATTATTGCAACTACCCTATTGGATTATTATAAGTATCATATCTTAATTTTCAATATTTAAAATTAAACATTAAAAAAAAAAAAATTAAAATAATTTAGAATATTCATCTTTTTGTTATAATTTAAATGTAATGAATTTAGAAAATTTTCTAAATATGTATTGAGATAAAATTGATTGATTGTAAGAATAATATGGAGCAATCTACACAAAGAAAACCTTTAAAGATATAAGAGTGAGGGTAATATGTAAAACTAAATTAATCAATCAATTTATATTTGACAAAAGAATGCATATAATCTCCTTTGATGTGTGTGACATTCCATGAATTGCTATCCAAATAGAAATCTAAAACGTTGTGATATTATGACAAACAAATCCGATTTATCAATTATTATGCATGTTACGTCTGTGTTGGTTTGCAATTGGCAGGTGCAACAGAAACTAGGCACTAGGCACGTTTTTTTCATTTCTAGTGCCACTTTCACAACACATCCAAACGATACTTTCATATCAATTGAATTCAATTCAAACGATTTAACAATTTTCATTTCTAATATATAATAAATATTCTTTAAATAAATAATAATAGTATTTTTCTGATTAAAAAAACTGGAATAATTAATAAAAACTAATATTTTAAGGATATTGTCCCTATCAGTTGACAAAGCAGCACTGATGATGGGGACATTTATTACTTCCCGAAATTAATAACTCTAATAAGTAGATGATAATAATATTTTTTGCATGAAAATACTGGGATATTACCAACAAATTTAAATTTAATAAATACTATTTAATTTTAAAATACAATATTTTCTCTTTGAAATGGATTAGAAATTGAAGTTGCATTAACTTACTCAAACGATGTTGTATTGGTTGTGATTTCTGCTCTCAATTCGTTTATAATATATTGAGTTTATCGAGTAAAAATATTTGTTTGTTTAATATATATATATAATTAATTAATTGAGATATGATCTTGCCCAAGGCGTCACACCTTAATAACAATATCAATAAAAGATCTTGGAAAACCCACTTAATGATAGACAAAATTATCTTTCATTCATTCATGTCTATGAAAAACAAAACAAAAACAATATTAAATCTATGGGTATTCATAATAATAATAAAAAACTATACTTTTCAATGTCACATTTATTTTTAGTTCACATAAATTAATTCTTTAATTTTAATTTCTTACTTCTTCATTATCTAGAACAGAGTTTTCCAAACATTATATTATTATGTCAGATTTAAAATAAATTTATAATTATTGAAAATCACCTTTTGATGTAATAAAATAATACAAATATCTTTTTGGATATTAAAAAAATTTAATAATACGAAGAAAAAATAAAAAAACAGAATTTAAAAAATTACAAATGGATATTTTTGTTTATCAATCAAAAGTTGGTCAAATTTTAGCTATTGTAGTTCTTTTTTTACTACTAAGCCGGTTAAATTATCAAAATTTGTAAAAAAAAGAGTTTATATGCTTATTAATGTTGAATTAATTATGAATATTTCTATAAAAATTGTTTCACTTCCCTTAATGGGGCTTCGAGATTAGAAACAATTGTTCTATTCATGATGACATGCTATAATAAATGGTAGATTTTCTGATAATTATATATTTACTTACTCCAAATCTATTTTAAACAAATTAAAATGAAATAAGTTTTATAAGTATTATGTTGTTTCCATGTGGCAGTACTTTTATCAAAATACCAGAAAAAAACTATTTTGTTCGAGAAAAATGATATAATAGGAATTTGCTCGAGTGATATTTGTTTAACGAAATTTAGAAATGTCAAAACACCAATAAAAGAAACTATTTTTATCATTATTTCACATAATATGTTTTAATTATTTCCTAATAATAATTATTATTATTAATTTTGGCTGTTTAACATGACTTCCTATGTTTTTTATTGTTTGTGGACAGAAAAAGAAAAGATTTATTCACAATATCATACAGCCAGTGCCGCCCTAACCACAGGGCTAAATGGGCTATAGCCCCAGGGCGCAAGCCTTTTGAGGCGGCAATTTTTTATTTGCGATATAGTAAAAATTTATTTTTCATTTTATTAGTTTTTACTTATTTTTAAATTAAACCACTTCTTAAAATATTAAACTGATTTTTATTTCTTCCAAATATGCTGAAAAACGATAGATAGAGAAGGGCAACGCGAAATAGGAGTCCCGACACCCTACCGATCGTACTTTTGTCTCAGTCGCATTTGAACTGTCGGAGCTGTACTGGAGTTAATATAAGACCACCAATCATATAATAGTTCCGATCAAGAGTTCTAAGGATTAGACTAAAAACTGATAACTTTTCTGACTCCCATTTGCCATTCTGTGCATTTTCTGCGCATTATTTTTAGTAGCCCATAGGCGCCGAATTCCTTAAGACGGCCCTGCATACAGCGATAAGAAATATTTGAATTTCTTACATATTCTTCAATATTTGATTTGAATAATATTTTACTTAAATATATTTATGTTTAAATATTCAATCAACTCTGAGTAAAAAAAATGGCTTTTGAATTAATAAACATTGGATACGGCAATTATAAATTTTTGATTATATTAATAGTAAATAATACTCCAACTTATTTTTGCTAATTAAAATTAACTAAGAAATTATATATATATATTTGAATATTCATTTTTAATTTACCAATTAGTCTAGTAATAACTCATCTTGAAATGGAATGTTAATAATAAATAAAATATCTAGGACATTTTTCTTTTCTTTGATATCGAAGTTATTTATTAGAGCGAAAAAAATAATTAATAGAATAATAATAATAAATAAAAAAGATTATTAATTAATCTATCTAGAAATTTTAATTTTTCTTTTTCTTTTATCATTCCTTATTTATTTTTTGATATTAATTTTTAATTATAAATTTTAATAAATGATTATAATAATATTATTTATATTTAATATAAATATATGTATAAGTAACAAGTTTTTAAAACAATAGATACAAATTCATCCCAATATTACGCTTTGTTGATTGTTGTTACAATGTTTGTTCAAACATTCTCTCTCAATATGCTTTATTAATTCAACAAAAACAAAACTATTAATCTAAACAAATACTAAAATAAAAATTACATAATTAAATTAACATACAATTTCTTTAAAAATAATAATTTAAAGTATCAAACACCTAATTTTTTTATATAAAAATCTGGAGTGTCTCCACTCGACTATCTCGCAAATTTGAATTGGATTAAATAATATATATTAATTTAAATTAAATTAAATTAATTAAATTATAAATTAAAATTAATAAATAATATTTATTAAACCAGCGCATGTTTGGCTCTTTGTTGATGGCACCACCTCACGTGTTGGCGCGTGAGATTTGCAGTGTTAAAAAATTAATTATGGTACTTTCAGCAATTCAATCAAGCTGAAATTCTATATATGGCAGTTTTATACAATTTTTAATCATGTGAAAAATTATCAAACATATATCTTTATTTTTACGGTCACTTTAGAGGAAAAAAAATCAAAACGTTGTAGGTAATGACCCTCTTCCGGTTGAGCTACATTTCTCAAAAGTTGATAGAAAACTATGAATTTTGAATAATGCCCATGTACCGAACTTCATCATTCTAGCTCAAACCGTTTTTGCGTAATCTTGGTTACATACATACACACACACAGACATTTTTCTCAACCTTAGTGAAAATGATTCAGGAACCTTCAAAACGTATCAAAACATCAAAATCTCAACATCGAAAATTTTCGTGATCGCAATACTAGCGAGATAGTAAAAATCTAATATAAAATAATAATTACAAATCCATGTGGGAATATCAAAATTTAATAGAAAATACATATTATTTTGCAAAGAGTTCTTAAAAATGGTCATATTAAAATTAAAAATTTAATTTATATATATTAAATTAAAAATATAAATGTGTGTGACATTGGAAATCTTTTTTTTTTATTATGAATATCCGTAGACTTAATATTGTTTTTGTTTTTCTTTAATAGACATGAATCACAATGAAAAATAGTTTTGCCAATCAATGAGAGGGGTTTTCAAGATCTTTTGTTGTTGTTGTTGTTATTGTCGTTATTAAGGTGTGCCGCCTGGGGCAAGATCAAGTCTCAAGGTCAGTCATTGGATTCACTGAAGAAGATGGTAGAATGAAGAGACATGGAGATAAACCAGTTTGTAGATTTTTCTTAAATGCTTTCCTGCCTAAATCTCTCTCTCTCTCTCTCTTTTATTAATCCAGTTCAAACGACAACGAGAGAATATAAAAATGCCAAAAGAATTTTCATAAATTTGTAAAAAAAATTTTTAAAAATCACTTTTACATTTTTTCTATCTCGCCAGAGATAGTATTGCGATCACGAAAATTTTCGATGTTGTGATTTTGATGTTTTGATACGTTTTGAAGGTTCCTGAATTCCTCCTGTTTTCCTCATTTTCACTAAGGTTGAGAAAAATGTCTCTGTGTGTGTGTGTGTGTATGTATGTATGTAACCAAGATTACGCAAAAACGGTTTGAGCTAAAATGATGAAATTTGGTATACGGGAATTATTCAAAATTCGTAGTTTTCTATCAACTTTTGAGAAATGTTGCTCAACCGGAAGAGGGTCATTACCTACAACGTTTTGATTTTTTACCGATCGACGATAGTAAGGGAGGTATTGTTTTCATACCAAATTTCACATGTGGAGATTTTTACATATCTCCACGAATCATGCACTTTGTGGTGGTTTTATTCTAGAGAAAAATCATCTTTATTAGTTTTTTCTTAATTTAAAATTATATGACGTCATCCAACCATTCATGACGTCACAGCCTGGTCTTACATATATAATATAAATAAAATAAAATTAAAAATATTTATTATTTATGTATCCATATCTGTTTTTTTATTACATTAATAGATATATTAAAATTATTTGAAATTGTTTCTGTAGCTGGAAATTAATTTATTTCAAACCGTCGGTCGGTTCGGACCTGGCCACAGGTCAACTTATTTTCCCCTAAAGTGACTGTAAAAATAAAGATATATGTTTGATAATTTTTCACATGATTAAAAATTGTATAAAACTGCTATATATATATAGAATTTCAGCTTGATTGAATCGCTTTAAGTACCAGAATTAATTTTTTAACACTGCAAATCTCACGCATCAACAAAGAGTCAAACATGCGCTGGTTTAATAAATATTATTTATTAATTTTAACTTATAATTTAATTAATTTAATGTAATTTAAATTAATATGTTATTTAATCCAATTCAAATTTGCGAGTTAGTCGAGTGGAGACACTCCAGATTTTTATACTTACTTATATATATTTTATTAAATTTCAATTAAAAATTCTTATTTTAAATAAAATAAAATTTTACAAATTTTACTATGAAAAAAACAAAACATTAAAAATATAATTGTTAGTATAAAGATTCCTTTTTAACACAAACATGTTTACTATTTTATAATTTAAACTATCTATAAAATTTCTCTATTAGGTTACCTACCAGACAAAATCTTACATTTTACTTTCACTAATATAAATTTAGTCTTTAATCAGAGAGCGTTAAATTGATGCCAATCTGTAATACCAAATCGCTCCACAATATCGACCTGCATTAAATTAATCCATTCTCGACCCCTCTCCACTATTTTAAGATCTCAAAAGCCATCCCTCAAACTGTTAACTTAAGTTTTTATGATGCATTTATTTATTTATAAATATTGGCTTCTTCTTGCACTTTTCTGTTCATATAAATTTATATAGTTATTTATCAACAAAATATATTTATTTATAAATTCAATTTGTTTCTTTTTTAAAGGTTTAAGTATAAGTATATATAGGTAAATTTTTCATTTTAACATCTTACACATCAAATTGCATTATTTCCATTTATATGTTTTTCTTTGGAAAACTCCTTAGTTTTCAATAAAGGTTAACGGCATTGAATTTAAAAATTTAATAAAATTAAATAATTTTTAAAATAACTTTTCTTTTGGAAGAATTTTATTTATTTATTTACAGGAATTATATTCTCTGAATTCTCTTATTAAATATGAAATACTCATGCAACTTTGTGATAGCTTTAAGGCTTTAACCTCTCAGAATAATCACAACTATGTTTGTGGATTAATTTTATTTTTGGTTTCCATAATTCTGAACAATATTAAAATTTTGAGGTGAACAAGCTAGTACAGTGAGCTAAATTAGAAAATTTCCAATACTTTTTGAATACACATATGATATATACATAGAAACGTGTATATAACAGGAGTGGCCACACTTGGTGATACTTATTGTTAAAGCCATATTGAAAAATCGAAAAGTTTAAGAGCCAAATCAGAAAAAAAAAATTACTTTGGGGAGGGGGGAGGGTTTGTAGTCACAGAAGCAAAAATTACGAATACGTGCGCGATTAAAATACCTAATTATATTAATAATAAGTCGTACGCCCCGCATGCAATAGTTCTGCTGTTGCTAATGTAAAATAGACAGAGTAGGGATAGATCGGATACATTTTACAAGTTTTTAAAACTTGCAGACATAACTAAATTTTAAATTTCCTTTAAATAATTATTTATAAATAAATGTGTCATGACGAAGCCTTTTTACAGAGTAATATATGTAAATTCTAAATTGTGATAACTTTAAATTTTTTAATTGAGCCACAATAAACTCAAAAAGAACCACTTGTGTCTTGCGAACCACGGTTTGGCCGTATATAATATTGTGATCGATCAATAATATAAGGTAATTTTTATAAAAATGTTATATTATTTGAGTGTTTTTGCTATCCTTGTCAAAATCTATACACATTTTTGGCATAATTGTAGAGAGACTAATTATTTTGAAGAAAATTAAATAGATGTGGAATTATAAATAAAAGTGATCTAAAAGACCAGAATTACTTCCAATACATTATTTAGAAGTTCTGATATTTACTTATAGATTATAGATATAATTTTTAAATGGTTAAAAACGAAAAGATAGTGAAATTAATTCAATAAGAGTCATTTTCGAAATTATACTACTTATAAACAAATATATATGTATAAAATTTATATAAAATTGTGATAATATCAATAATTCTATAGATTTTTATTTTTATACTTCCCTAATAAGTAAATTTTCTGAATAAATGTAAAAGTTTGACTGAAAATCTCTCATTGAATACCTTCTTATCATTTATTAATATTCTAATTTTTAATTAATACAGTAAAAACTAATGAATGTATTAAAAAAACATTAAAGAAAACTAATTTCCTAATTATGATTTTACAATATAAAAAAAAAGAAAAAGAAATCTTATACCTTCATTAATTAGATAAACTGAATATTAACTAGTACATAACATTATATTTTACTCTCTTCTTCTCTCTTTTATATAGGTATTTATTATTATTATTATTATTAAAGAGATTGAAGTGAATGTAAAAAACACTGTGTATAGTATATTCTTTTTTTTTCTGAATGAATATTGTATATTCATTGATAGTTTTTGTATATATAAATGATTAATAAAATATAGTGAATCTATGAATGAGGTTAAATATTCTTTTTATTTTAGGAATAATTTATTTATATGAATGAATTAGAAAACAATAATAAATAGTTAATTTAGTAGCATATAATTGAGTTGCATTCTTTCATTTCTTATTAAAACATTTTTATTTAATATAATTTTGTTTTATAATTTTTGAACATTTTGGTATTCTATTTTTATCTTATATTTAATATAAATCGATATAAATAAAATGAGAGAGAAACACCAAAACAATGTCCATCGTTTTAGACCTTGAGTGTGTTTGTCTTCTCATTTGCTGCGCTCCGCGAGACACTCGACATGATGACCTAGAGATTTTTTACATTTTTATTTTATTTTATCTTTTTTTTTTCTTCTTCATTTTCTATAGTGTAGGTAAGTAAGTCTACGATGTTGAATAAAAGGAAAGTTCAAATAACACCAACTATAGTAATCCTGCTGACGAGTTGTTTTTTTTTTCTCCAAGTCTTGATCTATCATTATACTATCCAAAGGCTAGGGAATTGAATTACAAATAATAATAGGTCAGGTTTAATGCATTGCTGATAAAGCAAATGATTAAAATATTTGATAAAAAAAAACCACAAAAATTATATTAAAATAAGTATTAAATAATATAATAAGAAATTATAATTGAAAAATTGATTTTTAACTATAAAATTCTAAAAAAAATAAGCTGGAGTGTCTCCACTCGACTATCTCGCAAATTTGCATTGGATTAATTAACATATATTATATTTAAATTAAATTTAATTAATTATAAATTATAATTAATATTTATTAATGTTTGGCTCTTTGTTGATGGCACTACATCACGTGTTGGCGCGTGATTTGCAGTGTTAAAAAATTAATTCCGGTACTTTCAGCGATTCAATCAAGTACTTTCAGGGATTCAATCAAGCTGAAATTCTATATATAGCAGTTTTATACAATTTTTAATCATGTGAAAAACTATCAAACATATCTATTTTTACGGTCACTTTAGAGGAAAAAAAATCAAAACGTTGTAAGTAATGACCCTCTTCCGGTTGAGCAACATTTCTCAAAAGTTGATAGAAAACTACGAATTTTGAATAATTCCCGTATACCAAATTTCATCATTTTAGCTCAAACCGTTTTTGCGTAATCTTGGTTACATACATACACACACACAGACATTTTTCTCAACCTTAGTGAAAATGATTCAGGAACCTTCAAAACGTATAAAATCATCAAAATCTCGACATCGAAAATTTTCGTGATTATATATTCTATTCATTTGGATTACGTGTATAATTTATCAAATATAAATTGTTATATTTTTTCAAAATATTCAATTAAACAGATTTTAATGAAAATAAAAACAATGATTTTTCTTGAAATTTTTATCACTAATTAAATTTTGAAAGAACAAAAAAGGAATTGTAAAAAGGAATTGTCATTATTTTATTTTATCTAAATAATCAATTTTATATAATATAAGATATGATATAATTGTTAATTAATCACTTATATGAATCAATGTATTGTAATAAAAAAAATTTTAAAGCTTTTTACAATGTTCATTGCATTACAAAAATAATAATTAATTAAATTGTATATTAAAATTAAAAATATTAACAAGTATTTATATCAATTAAACATCTATATAATTTTCAATAAAAAGATAATATTTTTCAAATATCTTTTAATATTCTCATTAATTATAATAAAATTAAAAAAAATTAAAAATTTCCTTAGGCAAAATTGAAAGCGGAGAGGGAAGCTTAAAAATTAATAAACATTTCTGATCCTTTGATTAATAGTTATTAATATTTTTATATTTTTTTTACGATCGTCTATTAGAAAAAATAATATATATATATATATATAATGTTGTTAAATAAATCCACAGTGTGTTGCTTTCTAAATACAAAAGAGGAGATTTTATTATTTTATATTAAAATTATATACAAAAATAATACATTAGTTAATTATAATAGTTACCTAAATACAAAAGAAACAACAGTTGAGTCTATTATAATAACAACATTAAAATATTATTTAATAATCTTTAACTATATTTAGAACGATTAAAAGTTTGTTTATTCTCACTGTGACTTGATCCTTATTAGTTCTACATATTAGTATCTAGGTGGCTTAGGAGTGCTCTTACATCCCCCCTCCTCGACTAGTAAGTCTCCCCCATAGGCACAATCTTCGTTATATGAAACAAACTCGATTCACATTTTTTGTGCCCGGTGTTTATTTTATAAATAGAATCTGAAATCCTTTCCAGAACTCTATAAGGCCCAATCCTTAGCTCGTCTAATTTTTTTCTGTTCAATCGGTTTCCATTCTCTATGTAAACCAAATCATCTACTTTTATTTCACATTTTCTTCTGTTTTTATCGAATCGTTTTTTATTATATTGGTGAGATTTTATTGTATTTTTTAAGGCTATTTTTCTATCTTTTAATAACTCCTTATTTGTTTTATCCTTTTTTAATTCATGTGGTAAAATGTCAGTATTTTTTCCCTCCTTAAGATATTTTGGAGAGAAACCTGTAACTGTATGTTCCGTTTCATTATAGCTTTTTACGCATTCATGGGCAATAGTTGTCCAGGCCAATTTTTCTTTTTTTTCATTTATTTTACACCGTATTTTATTTACAAGTGTTTGGTTCAACCTCTCATTCAAACCATTCGAAAAAGGCGCGTTTATTGCAGTGAATATTATTGGTATATTTTTCATTTCTAAGAAATCTTTAAAATCTTTGGAGTTTATGCCTGGATATTGATCAGAAAGTATTAAATCAATTTTATTTTCATCTGTAACTTTTTTAATTAATTTTTTAAAATCATTTGCATTCTGAGTTTTCGAATTTAAAATATACGCGTACCTGGTAAAGTGATCTACCAAAAGATGAAGATATTTTTTTGTAGAACGGGCTCCTCCAAATCCTCCTATAGTATCTATAGAAACTATTTCAAAAGGGTATGTAGCCGGACCAAGCTGAGACATCGTCCCAAACTTATTTTTTCCTCTAGATTTGTTTTTTATACATATCTCACAATTATCGCAAATTTTTTGTATATTATTTGTTAAATTTTTGGCGTCGTAAAATTGATTAATTTTTTTCTTCAACTGTCGAATTCCTATGTGTCCGTAATAGTCGTGTATTTTCTTTATGAAGATTTTACTAAATTTTTCAGTTAATATTATCTTGTCCTTTTTTCCCACTTTCTTATAATATATCTCATTGTGTATTTTTACTTTATTATTTTTTTGTTTCAACGTTTCATTCGTTTTTTGATCAATTTTTATATCTTCTAGTTTTATCAAGTTTACCACTTTTAAATTCTCTTCTTGGTATTCATCAGGTTCTAAAACTGGATTTCGACTTAACCCATCTGCTTCCAGGTTTTCTCTTCCCGGAGAATATATTATTTCAAAATCATATTGAGAAAGATAATATGTTAAATTTCCTAATTCTTCATCCGTTCTTGACTTGATATTCATTTTTTCTAAAGGCTTATGATCGGTGAAAACTGTAAACTTCTTTCCCATTAAGAAGAATTCCCAATACTTTACTGCCTCTTTTATTGCCAAGCACTCCAGATAAATTGCTTTTTTCTTCTTTTGGCTATCGTTCAATTTTCTTGAAAAGTAGGCACAAGGTTTTTCCTCTCCGTCTTTATTTTTCTGCTTCAAAATCGCACCTATGCCCTGTATACTTGCGTCCGTATATATATATATAGGAAGCTCTGGATCGAAAATCTCTAAAATGGGCTTTGAACACAGTAATCCTTTTATTTTTTCAAAAGAAACTTGGCACTTTTCGGACCAGATAAATTTCTGCCCTTTTCTTAAAAGGTTATGCAAAGGATCTAATATTATAGATATGTTTGGTACATATTTTGCATAAAAGTTAATTTTGCCTAGAAATTGTCGAATGTTTTTTTGTGTTTTTGGGATCGGGAAATCTTTTATAGCTATTAAGTTATCTTTCACTGGAGTAATTGTGTTATTTTTTATTATATGGCCTAAATATTTTACAGAGTCTTTTGCAAAACTACATTTTGAAAATTTTAATCTAAAGCCTTCTTTTAAAATTGCCTCTAATAATAAAGATAAATGTCTAATATGTTCTGTGAAATTTTTCGAAAAAACCAATATATCATCTATATAGTTCACAGTGAACTCTGATAATTTATGTTTTCTTATAATACTACTTAATATTCTTTGAAAAATCCCTGGCGCTGTCCGTAGGCCAAATGGAAGACAAGTCCACTGAAATATGGCATCTTGAGTAACAAAAGCGGTCTTTTTTCTGTCTTCAATTTTCATAGGTATTGACCAAAACGCTGAATTAATATCTAATGTTGAGAAAAATTTACAATTTCTTGTCTTCACCATTAAGTCTTCAATTAATGGAAATGGTTGAGATATTGGAACTACAATTTTGTTTAACTCACGAAAGTCCACACATAATCTCGATCTTTTATTTTCATCTTTTTTAAAGGCTAGTGTCACAGGAGCTGCGAAGGGACTATATGATTCTTCAATTAAATTTCTATCTAATAATTTTGCTATTTGCTCTTCTATCTCTTTTTTGTCTTCTATCGTGCATCTATACGGTCTTTTGCTGCAATATTTATCAATTAATAAATCAATGTGAGCCTCGTATCCTTTCACTGTTCCTATGTCATATTTATCTTTAGCAAAAAGAACTTTATATTTGTTTATTAATTTTTCGATTATCAATTGTTTTTCAAGGTCTAAGTGTTCTAAAGGTATATTAAAATTTTCTTCCACTATATGTTCATTAAAATTTATCTTATATTCATTAATTATTTTCTTTTTTTTTTCACAAAATTCTGGAATTTTCTTTTTTTTATCATATTTCATTTTTAATTCAATATTACTTTTATTTTTAATATTATTTCTATTTTTATTATTATTATTATAGTATACAGTCTTTTTTTTTTCATCAATTTTATTTTCTTTTGAACATTTTTTATTTTTTTTCGTATCTATATTTTCAATTTCTTTTAATTTATCTATTTTATTATCATTTCTTTGCCATATCCTTAGATCATTATCTTGTATCAAATTGAACGCCAATATGGAGTCTAAACCAAGGAGGATTTCATATTTAAAATTATTATTTTTTATTACATAAACGTCTAAAGTTTTATTTATTTTATTAATTGTCATATTGATTTTTGCCCGGCGATAGATGTAATCAATACCATTAATTGTTTTAAAAATACTACGATTTTTCATTAAATTTAATCGTAATTCTTCAGCTAATTTATGGTTTATAAGTGTGATATTTGAACCACTATCATATACCGCTTTTACCATTTTCTTTCTATCAACAAGTACATTTATTTTTATTAATGGTAAACATCTACCAACCGGGTGAATTAGTTTTTTTCATTTACTAATTGAAAACTGCATTTATCATCATATTCCGTAAAATTTATATTTTTTTTATATCTATTTCTATTCCAACATTCTTCTTGTTTGTGATAACGATCTGGTTTTCCAATTGAATTACATATATCACATGGTTTAATAAGTTTTTCTTGGTATTTTCTATTTATTCTATAGGATTCATTCTTTATATTTTTAGTTTCAAGGTTATCTTTATATAGAACATTTTTATTTTTACTTATACGTGGCTCGTTACTTCCTAGAATTTTCATTAGTTTATCTATTGAATCAACTGTCTCCTTATCTATCAAATTTTGAATATAGATTGGTAGCCCTACTGTTATGTGGGATATTCTCGAAAATTCAGTCATATTTTTTTCACAGTCCAATAGTAAACATTCTTTTTTTAAAGCATACTGTAAAAATGAGCCTTCTATATATTTGTAAGAGTAAGCATACCGAATTTTTGACCAACTATTATCTTTAAAAGTATTAAGAAATGAAATTTGCCAACCTTCCCACTCATCTTTCTTTAATTTTTGTATTGATGATTCAAACCAATATTTAGCATTTCCTATCAAAAACAGTTTTAGACATTCAATTTTTTTTTCACTATTATTTATTCTATTTCGCATACATTCTTTGTTGAAATTTTGTATCCATATTTCTGGATTTTGGTCACCACCTTTAAATTTATCTAAAATAAATCTTTTTTCTATTTCATATAATGAAATTTCTCTCTCATTATATTCGTATTGATTACCTTTAGAAGAAATTTCTTCTTCCAAATAAAAATCTTTAAAACAGAAATTTCCATCATTGTCCATGTAAACATTTATTATTTCCTTTGGTAAAGCTATATTTAAATTTCTATATTGTTTTTCTTTTTTTAAAGATTTCATCGCATTTTTTACAGTAGTCAGTTTTATCAATTCCACATGAAATTTTTCATCTTGGTATTCGATTGGAAATAAATAATTTATCTCGTCATCCTTACGTTTGATGGATATGAATTTTGTTACTAACTCACCATTTTCTGCTTTTTCTTTCCTGATGTGTATCTTTAAGCTTTCCTTCTCCATATTCAACAAAAAATGTATATTCATACAAAACAAAACTGTTGTTTTATAATGTTGTTAAATAAATCCACAGTGTGTTGCTTTCTAAATACAAAAGAGGAGATTTTATTATTTTATATTAAAATTATATACAAAAATAATACATTAGTTAATTATAATAGTTACCTAAATACAAAAGAAACAACAGTTGAGTCTATTATAATAACAACATTAAAATATTATTTAATAATCTTTAACTATATTTAGAACGATTAAAAGTTTGTTTATTCTCACTGTGACTTGATCCTTATTAGTTCTACATATTAGTATCTAGGTGGCTTAGGAGTGCTCTTACATATATATATTTATTTTTATAAAATTTTAAATTTATGTTGATTTTTAAGAGAATTTTGAAAAAAAAAAATATTTTACAAATGTTTCTTTTTATCAATTCTTTGGTCCTGATAAATCATAAATAAATACCAAAAATATCATAATCATTTTTATCATAATTATAACTTTTTTTTATTTACACCGTTACACACAATGCTTAGAAAGTCAAAAATAAGATAAGAAGAAATGATTATAGAAATGTATATTCTTTGCAATATTATTTTGATTTAAAATGAATAAAAGATCCAAATCCATTTCATATTTATCATATATAATACCGGTATGCTATAGTTTAGTTAGTCAAGGGAGGGGCTTGGCAAAGTTGCACAATTTTTTTTCAGGTTATAATATATTTGTATCTCGTGACCTGGCCGAAGGTGAAAGCGTTCTCTACTACCTTTAAAAATGAATTCCTATCTTATCCCCTCTGCTCTCCTCACTTCTCCCCTCAACCACCTCTTCAATCTCTTTACCGTTTCTTAATTACATTTATATCAGAAAAAATACATTTAATGGATTAGAACAAAAAAAAGGTAAATGTCTATAGAGAGATAGAAGACAAAGGGCGTGTGTGTGTGTGATTATGTAAAGGTCATTTCATTCTTTATCTGTAGTTATTGTCCTAGGTTTTGTTACTATTTCCAATAACACCAACAACGCCCTAAATACCAATAAAAAGTTATTGTAATTGTATGATAAATAAATAAAATGATATCAAATAATTTTCATAAAATTGATACATGAAAAAATATTTATTTTTTCTTTTTCATATAATTATGATGTCTAATCAAAATAGCAAAAAAGCCAAGGTTAATATAAAAAATATATTAAATCATTAGTAAAGTATTTTGTTTTAGTGATGATTAAATAAAAATAGAAAAAAATGTAAGCACTTATGTATGTGTATTGACAGGAAATTGAAAAAGAAAAAAAAACGCGAAAAAATAAAATTCATTATAATATATTCTATTATAAATACTCTAGAAAATGATAAGAATGATTCATATCTCATTCTCAGTGGGGATTATAATAATGAATAATAAGGGATTATATCTCAAAGCATTTTTAAAAATAGTAAATATTCCATAATTAAAATTAAATTTTAAATTAAATCTAATAATTAGAATATAAACTTTCAATTATTATTTTATAATATTTATTTATTTATTTTCTTTAATCATTTATTTAATTTATGAAATATAAGAAATTGTTTTATTTAATTTTTTCAATAATTCCTTTAATACAAAACTCAATTATTAATAAATACTTTTTTAATATTACATTCCAATATTTGTATCATTGTCTATTTGTGTTTTTTTTAATATCATAGTATGTATTATTGAACATTAAACAAGTTAAATAGAGCCCACATACCTCCATGAAAGTCATATGGGTGTCATGATGCTGGATCGTTGACACCCATCGAATTTCATTAAATATAGAAATCCTCTTAAATAAGATAAGGTTATACTATTTCAATTTCTAATAAAATTAAAATAAATATATATATATTATAAAAGTTATTTGAACATATTACATTAAGTTTTTATTTATTGTGGTTAAAATAATTTTATTATCAATTTAATAAATGTTTAATCGAGAAAATTCAAAAAAAAATAATTCGATTTGTAATTCATTAAAGAAAAAGAAATGTGTATACATCTAAATCTAAATTATATTATGTTATTAAAGAAAGTATAATGAGATGATGTCTCCCGGCTAACAAGAAAGACCACCAAAGATGATCATGTAATTCATTAAATGTATTTAAACTACAAAAAGGTATTGTTTGTTAATTTTTAGGTAAATTTATTAAAAAAAAAAATTAGAAAATTATCTCCATCTCATAGCAATGTTTCAATTTGAATAATATTTGTTTTTTTAGAGAATCCTGGAGAGAGGCTGCAGGGTTTAAAAGATAATAAAAATAAACTTTAAAAATATTAAGGGTGAATATGATTTCTAAACAATCAAAATCATTCAACATAATTTTTCTAAATATTCTGAATTTCTACATATATTGTTTATTTATTTTCTAATATGAAAATTAAATGAACACAGAAGACCAAACTTAAAACCATCAAGGTGAACCACATACCTAACATACAAAGATAGAGAGAGAGAGAGAGAGAGACGGATAAGTTAAAAAAATTTTCTTTATACTTATTGATAAATATTTTAATTTTTAACATCTTTATTTTAATACTAACATATTGATATTATTATATTTTTTTAACTAAATAAAGATATGTATAATATTAGAATCTATGTAGAAAGAAAAGAATAAAGATAAACATATAAATTTGAAGATATTTGAGGTATATACTACATTGAGAAAAATAATACTAGTACGTATCATTGGACTTATAAATCGAAATTTAGAAAAAAAAAATGAAATTTGTTTTAACATCTCGGAATAATTTATAACAAAAAATAATTTTTAAATTAAGAATGGGTAAATATTAAATATAAATAATAAATTGATTAGAAAAGATATAATATAAAATAATTATAATCTATAAAATTTCACAGATGAACATTGCTTGTAATACTAAAAAAAAATTATCTTTCAATTTTAAATAAATATTTAAGGTCTTCGTTTTTTGTACAAATGTTTGGAATTGTTTTGTACTAATTTTTAATATCATTTAAAAAGAAAGAGAGAGAGAGGTAGATTGTGGGGCGTGTGTGGAATGTTAAGTATGTAAAAAAAGAGAAGAGATAGAGAAACATGAAGGGTGGAGGGGGAAGGGAGGTTAAGCAAGAAGCAGCGCTTGGTTGCCTGCCTGCCTGTTGGCCCCTCAGGGGCCAAACAACCTCCATCCATCCATCCATCCATCCTTCCAATAGTTGTTGTCCTAATCACAACCAAAATAAAAAAAAAATCCTTTGCAATCTCTTAATTCATTTTTCAAATCATTCATTTTCATTTTAATTATTTTTAATTGTCTGATTCCTTACTTCAATCCCCACCTTCAATATTTTATTTTTAAATATTTTTAGTTTAATTTTTATTGGTTTGAAATTTTATTTATGAATGAATCGATTTAGATTTTTAGATAGTCAATAGAGTATAAAAAAATTCAGAAAAAGATCCTATCTCTATATATTTAATTAATTTCATTTACAAATAGAAAAGATCCATTTAATAATATGAAAAAGTAATTTTGAATAATCTTTAGTAGATTAGCAATTAATGTTTGTGAAATAAATTAAAAATTAAAAAAACAAATAAATTTCTTTCTGTTTATAACATAACTAGTTTTATATATTTTTATTAATATTATATCATATATTTATATATTTAGACCAATGTTTTGCATTTATTCACTTTTTAAAGGCTAGATTGTATTTGGATATACTTATGTTCAATATTTTAATGAAACTGAAAAGCATATATTTAGATTTTTTTGTTATTTAAATTAATAAATTAATATTTTAATTAATAATTAATAAAAAATGTAATATTATATAATCCAATTTTATGATTAAACATTAAATTGCTGTAATTTGTGGATTAAATTAACAAAATCCTCTAGAGAATCAACAAATACTAAATCATTATTATTTTCTATGACCAGTAGAATTTTTATTTTTCTAATTTCATTAGTAATAATTTATAATACTTTTTAGAAATTAATTAATTAATTTTAGAATTAATCGATTTTTCTTTAATATTTAATTTAAATTTTTAAAAAATAAGGGTGGTGAATGCTTTTAAATTATTATATTGGATAAACCACTTGGAATGGAAATTTCCAAAAAAATAAATATTTATATAAATCTCACATAAGCACAATTTTAAATCACTTCTTCTTGTGGTAATCTCATAGATATATAACATAGCTTTGAATGGGAAAGTGTACATACAAGGGGGAGGGGCGGGACATTTTCTTGGCTTAAGGGCATACAGGTAGTCAAGTGTTCATTTCCTTTCTCCCACGCCCCGGGCCATTTACCTTGCACTCCTCTTACCCCTCTACCCACCTATCTTCATAATTCTTTTTCCCTACTCAGGGCACCAGTTTTCCTGCTTTTTTAGAATTCATCAAAACTCCCATTAATGTCAAAAATAGATAATCCACATTAAATATAAATAAGTTTTAATTTATTATAAAAATGAGATTTAAAAAACATCACTATTTCAATTTAAGTTAATTTATAAGAATTATTATATCAATTATAATTATAAATATAATCTATTATTATAGTTATTATTATGATTAAATAATGATTTTGTCATAGCAAATTTTTGAAAATGTAGAAAATCAAATCATATAATACATATATAATGTAAAATATTGCCCATTCTAGTTTATTTTTTTTAATCAAGATTTTTATTATTTTTATGGATGATAAACATATATGTATATTTCATTGTACTTATAAATAAGATTTTTGTTACACTTGCATTTATTGGAGGTTTTGGCACTAGATTTATCACCAATAATATAAAGAAGTGAATGGCAACATTTTCTAAATATTTAAAATTCCTAGATTTATTTATTTCATTGCTAGTTTTAATTTGTAACTTTAAATTTCAAGCCTGTCTCTTTTTCCCTACATAATGCCTTCTATAAGTATATCTTTTTCAAAGTTTTTCTAAATAAAAATCAAAAACAAAGAAAAAAAATAATTTAAGAATTCTATTGTTATATAAAAAATTTTACCTTTTTTTAGAGGCTTATTGGAAAATCGAAAGGGCCAAAAATTTTACCTTTTTTATTTTCTTTAGAAAATACGGATACACTAGCATTTGTTTCCTTCCACATAAAAAGGTATTTGTAAAAGTCGCTAGTCAACATCGATTGCGTTATTTTATCTCTTTTCTCTCGTAAGACATTTTTTACATTGATTGTAAGAAAACGTTCGTCGCACCTAAAGATTTAAAACCGGGACAATTGACTGTCCCGAAGACATTTTTCGGGACGCCGGAACAGAGCACCTAAAATCGGGACAATCTCCGAAAACCGGGACGTTTGGTCATAGCCCATTTCTAAACTTCTTCAATCATTTATCGAATTGTTTGGGATTACTAATATTAAATTTTTCAAAATGATTCAAAATTATTTATTAAATTAAATTACTATAAAAAATATAGTATAAAGGAGGGGTCGGCAACCAGGTCCCCACGAAGCCATTTCAAGTGCTCGCATTCAAATTACTAAGAATTAAATTAAGATTACGATTTGATTTCTAGGCAATTTACTTCCTTTATAGAGCTTTTTTCATCATCTTAATATTGAGATAGACTTTTGAAAATGTTTATAGAAATTTCAATCGATCTCTATGCAATTTACTTCCTTTATAGAGCTATAATTCATATATATATACATACAAACCACACTAAAACACTTCATTAACAAGTAACACTATTTCTTCTAATATAATCAACAATTTTGGATCTGATTGATAATATGTAAATTTAATAAAAATTCTTTTAAATTTTGATACATACTTTGATATAAGTACATTACAGTGAAAAATAATAAAAGATTAATTTCTTAGCTCTTAACCTATCAATTTTATTGCATGATAAAAAAATTTGTCAGTTTATGTGTTTAATAAAATTTTTATTATTACAAAAATTTGACTTGATTTTTCATATGAATAAATAAAACTTAATGCACCCAACGTTTTTCGTTGAATATGAAGCAATTCACCCATAAAATTTGTCAGGCTTATAGAAAAATTATTTTATTCTTTTTAGTCCATTGGAAAAACGTTATTTTATAAAATGTTTGTATATTTATATTATTTAGTTTTTAGTAAGTATATTGATTAAATATATATATATATATAATTTATATTTAACTCTATGATATAATTGTTTATATGTAATTTTTTTTCAATCATATGAAATATGTTTTTGAAGGAGGGAGGAGACACCTTTCTCTCTCTCCTTCCATTCAAATGAATTATCACATCACACACCTCCCCTTCATTCTCTCTGGACGTAATAGTAATGCGAGATAGATTGAAAAAATAAGTTCATGTGAATTAATAAAAAATATTCTCATGACACAATCAACAAAAAATATTAGATGAATTTCATAAATGTATTACCTACTATCCACCAAACAACCATTTCCTACTATTACACTTATTAACAAAGTATAATTAAATAATTTCTGAAATAATATTAATATCGTCTTGTTTATATGTAAATAGTTCTTTTCGTTTACATTTTATAATTTCAAATGTGAACCCCACAACCTTCCTATTGAAGCCAGGACCAAAATATTAAAGAAATATATAAATTATGTATACTAAATAGTATACTAAAAATAAAATTTGAAATATTATTTGTGACGATTGTAGTGATATAAAAGAAGAAATTTAATATAATTTTGAATGATAAAAACATTTCCATTCTAATTTTTTATTTAAAAAAAAGAACGAACTATTTAAGTAATGTTTATAAATTACTTAAAAATTGGAAAAATCTATAATATTATCCATTGGAATTTGATAAATATGTCATCATTTTAAGGAGAGGGGGGGGGGAAGAAATTTGCGTACATAAACACACCTCATCCTTCCTTGTAAGGTTATATCATTTTAAAAGAAATTAATAATAATAAATGACAATTTTCTCAATTTCAAATAATTAAAATAATTATTTCCTATAATAAAAAACTTTAAAATCAAAAATTAATTAAATGATTAGTAAAAATATTTTTTCAAAATTAAAAAAAAAAAAATAATTGAATTATATTCCACTTTTGTTTATTATAATTTTAAGATCGATCTACTCCGTTGGATGCTGAATATACTTGTCAAATTTTAATAAATTACCTGAGCACATTTAAGTACGTGTATAAGTGTATGAGTATGCAATGATTATATGATGTTGTTTGATAGAAAAAGACCTTGGGAGGTCCACCTCAGTGTCCGTTGGCCCCTCCAACCAAACACCTTTTGCTTTATCCATTTCAAACAGACTATACAAAAATCACCTACATACCTGTCACATATTAAACACCTCTCCTTCTCTCCCACCTTGACTGTTTATACATTTCATGGATAATATATTTTGATTTTTTTCTTAAAATTATATTTTATGTTTATAAGTTGAATTAAATATTTAGAAATAAGATGAATATTCAAGCTAATAGAGTGTGAATAACAAACACCGGTTCTTTTTACATATTGTTTACAGAATTAGATAAAAAAAATAAACTAGTAGATACGATCATGATAAATAAAATGATAAATAAATAAATAAATAATTACTATTCATTTTAACATATATAATTTTTCAATATTTTAACCCAATCTGATATTGTCTAAATTTAATTGAGGAGAAAATACTTTCCCTAAAGATTGAAATTTAAATCAAAAAAATTTACTATTCAAGTTCATGATAATAAGAAATTGAATTTCCAGTTTAATAATTTCATATAAAAATGAATATTCTCAATAATTACAAAGATTGGCTAAAATAAGCTTGGATCATAATAACTATCATAATGAAATAAAATTGTAAAATTTATATAACATTAAAGGGGGGTGAAAAGATATCTTGGCATAGAATTACTCTAATACTCCAATACATCATTATATCATTAGTCAAATAATAATAAAATCAAATGGACTCAAAAAATAGGAAAGATTTAGACAATACTTTATTACAAGATAAAAAAAAAAATATTATTTTAATATAATATATAAATGGTATAAACAAACATTAATCCATCAAATAAAAATAATAAATTTCAGTTTATAACTATATTCTCCATCTATTCTTTTATCATCCCATAATCATTTGATCAAATTTACCCTTTAAATCACAATTACGCACAACAAATATTTATTTAATAAATAAAAAATAAATAAAAGTACTTAATTATTATTTTAAGATATTAGAGGCAGAGTTTACTAAGTATTTAAAATATAAATTTATTTAAAAAAATATATATATATATAAAATTGAGTAAATAAAGAAAAACAATAAAATTGAGATGTTTTTGTTCGAATTCTTTGATAAAAGACATAATCAATCAAATCATTGGAATGTGCGAGAATTATTTTGTAATTACAAAATAATAATATGTTATCTCTATCATATATGTTTGAGATAAGAAGAGATTGGTTGTGATTTGTAATACCTCTTCGACTGCGCCAATAAAGCCGGTAGAGAAGGGCGGCAAGTGCAAGGACGACGCCAAGGGCGCAACAAGTGCCAAGTACAGCTCCGGCAATACTCCCTGGGCCATAACAACTACCCTCTTGCTGCTCATCCATTTTATTTGCTTTTTTTAAATTGGTTTATTAACGACAACACAACAACTCAGCCATAATAAACAACAAAAACAAAAATTAAAAAAAAGACTAACACTTGCACCGCATATAACGTAAGATAATGGCACACACTCCACTCCACTCACTCACTTACTGACTGAATGTTTGAGAATTTAGAGTGGTGTAAGCAAGGAGGAGGAGACCCCACCTGCACGCCCCCACTCCCAAACGATGCCATTGGTTGATTCTTGACGATGCACTCCACTCAAGAATTCACCTTCTTCCAGCCGCATACCTACCTGCCTTTCAAAACACATGGATGCGATTTTCTATTCTTGTCTTTTGGATTTTCAATTTTTTCATATTTTCTGTTCTAATTTCATTATGATTAATGGAATTAATCAGATTTTTTTTTTCGTGAATTATTATTAGTTTTTAAGTTTTTTAGATGGAAGGGGTCAGAAGCAGTGGCGGATTAAGTTGATTGGGGGCCCCGGGCGGTAAAATTGAAATGGGCCCTCTGTTATTTATAATTTTAATTGAAAGACAAATTTTGTTTATATTATAATTTAGGCTGTTTTATACTTACATATATAGTACTTATGTAAAAAATACATAATTTTTACTCTGGTCGCCGAGACCCAAAATTGATTATTTTTTCTTAAGTTAGTCGGGGTTCAAACACGACCGAATAAAGATCTGCATCAAGAATAACTTGTTTTATTTAAACTCCGATTATCCATAAACTCAACAGTTTTTTTAAATTTTTTTTAAGGAAATATTTTTATTTAGGTTTCGGGGTGGGGGCCCCGGGCGGCCGCCCGGCGTTTAATCCGCCTCTGGTCAGAAGGCATTTTTATTTCATGACTTTCTGATAATTATTTATTTTTAAAACTTAATATAGATTAAATACGTCTTTTTTCGAAATTTAAAATTACAAAAAAAAATTATTTATCTTTATTTTAGCTGATTTGAAAGGAATACGATTAGTTCATTCAGGTGGTTGAATGAAAGAGAGCGAAACTCATTTTATCACATCTTATAAAAATATAACAATATCTATATAATAAATTCCATTTAAATATATTGTTTTCTCTGTTATTTTAATTTTTTTTTCTTATTTCTGATCAAAAATTTCTAGATAATTTTTATTTCTAAATTCATATAATAATCATTAATAAATTTATATATTAGAAAATAATACAAAAATATGAAGGATATATATATATTACGAGCAGGAGGTTAAGAAAATTTGAATAAACTTTTACAAAATAATTAATATTATATATTACTTTCTATAAAAAAATGAAACCTTAATTGTAAATTCAGAATTTAAATTTTTTTCTTTTACTTATTATTCATCTTTATAAAAAGGATATAAAGGGGGTTAATAAAGAATAAAAATTAGACAAATTTTTAAGTACACATGTCCTATTTATTTTCACTTAAATGAGAACAAAAATAATAAAAAAATCCATGCTATCTTTGCATTTAAAAAATTCATGTACAATTAATTTTTTGATAACTTGAAGTATTCATTTGATTTCTATGATATTAAAAAAGAATGAAAAAATTATACTTCTCCCGCATAAGTTTCTTTTTTAAATTGTGTTAACAATAACTGATGTATATATAAGATATTTAGTTTAAGATAAATAAATAAATAATAAAATTAACTATAAATGTTGTTTGAGCAACAATTTTAAAAATATAAAAAATACAAAAAAAAGTATGAAAATTTATTTATCTAAATTATATATATATATATATATATATATAATTGAAAAAAATTTCTTTAAGAGAATTTATCATGGAGAAAATTAATTTGAATTTAAACATATTAGTTCGGCTAAGTAAATTATTTTTCGAATTTAAAAAAAAATCAAATAAAATCAAAAAATATAAGTATATAATTGCTACTTAATGATTTAGTTCTATTTATTGAAAATATTAATCAATATTTTTAAAAATAGGAGATCCTCAGGTTGTATTGATTTAAATCATTATTAATAATAAATCTAAATAAATTTTTTCTTGGAACAATGATCTAATGATATAAAATTTTTAACTAGTTATTTTTTTTAAAAATCTGTTTAAAAAAAATTAATATCTATATACAAAAATAAAATTTAATCACGATAGGACATATAACAACTACACAAAAAGGATGTAGGAAAAAATTCTCAAAAAGAAATTTTTTTAAATTTCTGTATGGAACAAAATAATAATCATGTTATTATTATTATTTTTATTATTATATTATAAATAGATTTGAAGGGTCAAAAAAGTTTGACTCCTTTATATAAAAAATTAACTAAATTCATCCCTATAACTAGTAATAATAAAAAAAAAAATAATAAAAAACAGATAACAAATGTATTATAGCTAATGATCTCGATTTGTTTTTTGTATTGTGGAATGATTTGGTATTATTTATTTTTTTTATAGTCATGTCATGTTAATAGAGACAATTTATAAAAAGTTTGCTTAAATACACAAGAAAAACTATTAATAATTCCATGTTGCTTTACTTCTGTAAATACTGAGAATAGTTATATCCAATATTAATCTTAGAGGTTCCAGACATTCTAAGCGTTGGCAGCCTTACTATATCTGAAGTAGAAACAAAGTTGAACTATTATAAGTTATAACCCAAATTCAATTAAAATATGAGTTAACTTTGTATAAATTAAAAACAATCTGAATAATATTAAAAAGCTAAAATTTTTTATGGCATCAATTAACCTAAAAATTTAAATTATTCCATTTACATTTTCCTTGCTTAATCTAGCGCCAGGCAGGTAGTATTCGGATGATAATTCATTATGAGTTAATTATGAATGATAATGGAGGAGGGAGAGGGAAACTAAATTAAAACAATGAAGAAAATAAAAAAAAAACTCCTTATAGTTGTCTCTTAATATGAACATGACTCCTATAATGATTAATTGATGTTTAGATTATAACCATAGTAGTAAATACATCATTCACCCAAATATATTTTCATTTATTTACTTTTTATTAAAAAAATAAAATTTTGAGATGCCTTTCATTAATTCAATTATTGATTATATGTATATATATAGGATTTTTAGGTTTATATTAGATCAATAGTATTAGTGAAAAAATAATTAAAAAAAAAATTGAAATTTGCAATATTATTAACATGATTATTAATAATTAAATATAAATATTAAAAAATAAACAATAATAATAAAAATTCTTATTTAATTTTTTTTTAATATTATAAATATATCCCCCCAAATTTTTGAATATAACAATATTAAAAAATTAATAATAAAAAATTCTCGCAGAAACCTCTATTCATTCATTTACTATCGATTTTGATAAATATAGAAATGAAGGGAGTGCGGGTTAAGGTATATATGATAAAATAATCCGAACTAAAATAAATATATAAATATATATATATATATAAACAATCTCATAAAATAGAGTTATAGTATAAAATCTATGAAGATTATAGATTTTAATTGTATAAATAGTTAAGTTAAATGAATACACAATATTTTTATATTGATATTTAAATTATATGATTATATTATAATCAAAAATGTAGATATTAACCAAATTTAATTATATATATATATATATATATATATATACATATATTTTAATTTATATCAGATTAATATATTTCAAAATCAGATTTTTTATAAGTCTATTGAAGCTTAAATATAAAATTTAAGACAGAAATATAGAAAGAGTTAGTTAGATAGAGAGAGAAAGAGAGAAATAAAATAAGTATCACAATTTAAGATATAAAAAAATTAAATCATTTTTTTTGTTTTAATAATTTTTTATTAATACTTGAATAACCATGTTATTTTTATCAAGGAATGAAACTAAAAGAAAATTTGAGAAATATCGAGGGAAAAAAGTAAAAATAATAATAAAAAAAAAATGTGTTATCGAAATAGTGTTTGAAAAAGAAGAAATAATTAAAAAAACATTGGAGGGAGTGAAATGGAAGAATATTAATAAAATATAATATTAATGTGTAATGAATAATGACGTAGTGAATGAATAAAGAGCTAGAGAAAAAGTGAATTAATTATTTAGTATAATATATGTATAAATATACTTACGAGATATATTGTATACATATATTAATTTTTTTTTTTACTTTTGTTATAATATTCTTAAATTTTTATAAGGTCATGTACAGATGAAGGCTTCCGGAAGTGTTCGTGTAGCCTGAAAAGATAAAAAAAAATACAAAGCAAATGATTAAATATAATTTGATTTTAATAAAAAAATATTTGCAATTTTATGTCTTACAAAAATTTAAAAAAAAAAAATAACTATTTTAGAATGTGTTCCTAAAAAAAAACCAAAATGTTGGGCGGCATTATTTCTAATGGTTCAATGGGGCATGAATTGAAATATGAATAATAAAAAAAAGAAACTATAACTAATATTTACAAATATATTGTTTACTTTCTATTTTTTTAACAATAATAATTAAATATAAAAGTGCATTTAAGATCTGAAAAATATTAGCTCTATTCAATTTAATTAGGACCTTTCTAAAAAAGAAAATTATTATTTATTCCTATTTCAAAAATGTCAATGTTTCTAAAAATCAATTTTATTTGTACTTGATATTTCTAAAAATAGAATTTTATTTATAATTTCTTAAATTTAAAGTTTTGATATATTGAAACATTATTTTGCAATCATTATTTTCTTAAAATTATGTATGAAGCAATAAAATTAAAAATTAAAACAATTTAAAAGCGAAATTATTTTATAAAAGAATAGAGCAGATTGGATAGGGAATAGGCAAAGATTAAAGTTTATTTTAATTTTTCAATTAGTATATGTATGTCTCTATGATCTATTTTTTAATATTAAATTTAACAATATATCTTACTAAAATGCCGCCTTAATGTTTACTTACCTCTTTTTCAACGTCGTCTTGTGTTTTTGTATGATGAGGTGGACTGTTGTTAAGTGGATTACTTTGGGACTCGTCGCCTTCAGTTAATGGATTAGAATTTTCACTGGCAGTCGGCCGAGGTTCTCTTGGAGGATACTTGTTATAACAAACCGGCAAAATGAGTTAGCAAAGCCAAAACAAAATTACATTTGGAATAGACCTCCTCAATTGTTTACATACAAACAATTATTTATTGTAAGATTTTATATATATATAAGTAAGATATACGGTTTATTATCGATTTAAAAATAATTATTTCTAATTAAATATACATACCGTAATATAGATATATTCCTATATTTCAAATAATTACTAATTTCAAATATTTTATGTTAACTTTCTTAAGAATTTTTTTCTTATCTATTATTAAGGTAAAAGTTAAATGCTTTTTCGATTAATAAAATATTAAATGTTGTTTTTTTTTTTTAAATTTATATTAAATATATTAAAATGATCCAATTTTCTGCAATAACAAAACTATAATATATTTGTGTATTTTAAGTTTAAATTTAAAAAATTAAATAAATAAAGGTAATTTATTTCTTACCATATTCCAAACTTATATCAGGGTTATTCTAAATGATGGACCCATTTTTAAAAATTCGTATTTATTAAAGTACAAATTCTACATTAATAATTTTTATACCAATAAAAAGAGGAAGTTTCGAAGTTTTTTTTAATGTATTACAAGTGTTCAATCTGGCCCCCAGTTGCTGCACGGCAAGCATCTACCCGGTAGACAAACTTATCCCACACACGAGCAAGTGTATCTGCGGTTACTGAGTGCACGGCAGCAGTGATACGGTTCCGCAGATCGTTCAAAGTTGTTGACGAAAACAGCTTCCTTAACCTAACCCCATAAGAAATGGTCACATGGGGTGAGATCTGGAGATCTCGGTGGCCAGAAGTGAAGAGTCAGGTCTTCATTTCCCCTGCGACCAATCCAACGCTAAGGAAGGATGCATTTAAAAAGCCTAAAAACTTCTTCTTTTCATTGGTATAAAAATTATTCATGTAGCATTTGTACTTTAATAAATACGAATTTTTAAAAATGGGTCCATCATTTAAACCCTGTATATTTAATAATTTCTAGAAATATTAATAAATATCTACAATATATTTTCTTAAAATTTTTTCATTTCTTTAAATATGAAAAATTAAAAGTATTAATTCAATATTTTACCTGATATGGCTTATGGTAGTAGGTAAATGCTTTTAGGTTATATGTAAAGGGTGGAGTGAATTATATAATATACAAATTAAAAATGAGAAGAGTTGACGTGGGGATAAGATTCACCAAAGAAAGAGGATCGAAGCTGTGAACCAATTTTAATTAAATAATTTTGAAACAATTATTTCTAAGTTTATTTAATTAATATAAATTTAAACTAATCAATTTTTTTACAAAAGAGAGTTATTCTATTCACAAACAAATGAGCAAAAGTCAATATAGGATTTGATTTTGAATAAAGACAGGAATTTGGAAGATAAAAAAATTTTGAAAAAAAAAGAAAATTTTGCTTTTTATATATATATATATATAAATATAAATAAATATATATATATATATATATATAATATATATTTTATTTCTGAATAAATAGTATATTCAATTTTTGGACTTTTTCTATAAACCGTATATCTTGTTAATTTTTTTTTAAATAATTTAAAATAAATATAATGAGAATAACAAATTAAATAAATATAGAAGAAATTTTTCGGTATTTTAAAATTAAATATTTGTTTTTTATAATATATTATATAAATAAGTGTTTAGAATATATTAAAATGAACTATGTCAACTATAGACAAACAAAAAATAATAAATAATAAAATAAACTTAAATATTCAAATTCAGTTTTTTTTTAAATTATTATAATTTAGAAATTTTTAATTTTTTTTTTTAGGTAAGTTTTAGATTATTTATTTATTTTTTTTTTTTTATTTTTTTGAACTTTTTCTTTTTTTTTCCTTTTCCTTTTGTTTTTTTTTTGTTTTGTTTTTAAGATATTAATTAAAAAATAAATTAAATATTTTTTAAATATATATAAATGTTTATGATTGTGTAGATGAGTAAAAAATTTTGGGAAATAATAAATTAATACAATTTCAATTAGAGTATTCATAATTCAATATAAAAAAATAGGTTGTAGATTGATGGCTGACGACGTCATTACCTGAGCATCGCATAGTTTTGTTTTCTTCGGAATCACATGGGAATTTGTAGTATTCATCAAATTAATGTTGCTATTATTATTTGCTGCAGCAGGGTTAGATTGTGATGTTGCCAATGTATTCGTTCCAATTTCTAAATTAATACCCGGAATGGAGGAATCTGATAAACGTTTTCTTGTTTTATTTATTGGCCCAGGTGGTGGAGATGATGTTGATGATTCATTAGCCAAACCACTACCACCACTTGTTGTTGTAGGTCCCCCGTTTCGATGTGGTGATGCTCCCGGAGCTTGAGTTGGTGGTGCTGCCGTTGCAGTTGTATGATGAGAAGAACTTGTCTAAAAAAATATATTAAATGTTAAGAATAATGTCAATAAGATTTAAAAAAGTCCGGATTAAATAAATAAAAAAAAAAAAATTTCCCTCGAATTTTTAATATATAATTTCCTTTATTTTAAACTCTGAAATAACGATGTTTTTCAATTAAAAGCATTTCAAATATATTTAAAAAAATTTAATTTAACTTAACTTAATAAAAGTCAGATTAATAATATACGAAGGCAGGTCAATAAGACCGTGACTTATTGAATTTCCCGTCTCTTAAATGAAATGACAACACTGCTCCTGTCAGCAGGCAATTATCAGCTGACTCTTGTCGAAATTTGAACCAGCTGGGTCTTTTAGTTTGTTTTTGTTTGACATCCATGTGATTTGAGAAGAAAATGGAAAAAAAGTGAATTTCCATGAAAATCCACGAAATGGGATTCGAATTGCTCCCTCATCCGCCCTATTCTCCGGATTTAGCCCCGACGGACTATTTCTTGTTCCCAAACCTGAAGAAATGGCTAGGTGGAGATAGATTTGACTCCAACGATGAAATCATTTTACAGACAATTTACTTAATTTACAATAATCTTATTTTTTGGAAGGGATAAAAAAAATTGAAGAAACGTTGGATGAAGTGTATAATTTATTTTTTTTATCCAAAAACCCATAATTCATTCTAAAAGTCACGGACTTATTGACCTGCCCTCGAATAATAATTCAAATGTTTTAAGATTATTTATTAGTTTAATTGTGCCTAATACAAAAGTGAAACTAGTATTCCAAATACAATGCTTTCCTTAAGATTAAATTTCAATTAGTTAACATTAAGTCTCATAAAAGGATATTCAAATTGTCTTTATAATGGATAGATTTGTTTCATAAACTCTAACTTTATACAAATGACTTACCATAAATATTCATTTTTACATTGATATGATTTTTTTTTTAGATTTTAGCATACTAAATAATATCAATATCTGTTATCATATAAAAAAGTTAATTATAAAAATCTTGATATTCTTGTGCAAAGTAGTATTAAATATTAAAAATGTAGGAGACAATAAACAAGTATAAAATAAGTATGGTTAAAGAAATATATCTTATATATAATACTAATATTGATGATTTTTATTTAAAAAAAATATATATTTAAATATCTATATATTATTGAAGAGAAACAATAAAAATTGTTTAGAACAATTGTTAATAAAAAAAACTCAAAGAAAAAAATATTAAATTGTCAACATTAATCATTGATCCATCCTTCAATAGAAGTTATAAACACCTGTTCAAAATTAGCTGGAGTGTCTCCACTCGACTATCTCGCAAATTTGAATTGGATTAAATAACATAATATATTATATTTAAATTAAATTTAATTAATTATAAATTATAAATAATAAATATTAAACCAGCGCATGTTAGGTTATTTGTTGATGGCACCACGTCACGTGTTGGCGCGTGAGATTTGCAGTGTTAAAAAATTAATTCTGGTAATTTCAGCTAATCAATCAAGCTGAAATTCTATATATAGCAGTTTTATACAATTATTAATCATGTGAAAAATTATCAAACATATATCTTTATTTTTACGGTCATTTTAGAGGAAAAAAATCAAAACGTTGTAGGTAATGACCCTCTTCCGGTTGAGCAACATTTTTCAAAAGTTGATAGAAAACTACGAATTTTGAATAATTCCCGTATACCAAATTTCATCATTTTAGCTCAAACCGTTTTTGCGTAATCTTGGTTACATACATACACACACACACACAGACATTTTTCTCAACCTTAGTGAAAATGATTCAGGAACCTTCAAAACGTATAAAAACATCAAAATCTCAACATCGAAAATTTTCGTGATCGCAATACTGTCTCTTAAGAGATAGTAAAAACTGACAGAAAGATAATAAAACCATTTTAACAAAGCAACTTATTTCGTTATTTTTTCGATAATCAAAATTATAGATTATAAATATTCAATTCCTGTAATGTAAAACATTACCTTGAGAAATTTTGTCTTTTCTAGATCCTTTCAAAACATTAAACATTCTCAATAAACAATAGAGGAGTCTTCTTTTTTATTACCTTTTTAAAAGAATATGAAAGGTTATAGTATATAAATAGTATATTTATGCCTTTTAAATTAAAATGTTTTGCGGTACTATTAATTATCATTTCTTTTTCAACAAGAAAATTATTATTGATTATAATAATATTTTGAAAATAAACTAATAAAAATTAAATAGAAAAATATTCAGAATCAAGTAAGCATAACCCTCTCCCCTATTTGGAAATATAAAAATGAAAATGTTATTCTATTCTATTTAATTTAATGAAATAAAAAAAAATCATATATTTTTAATCTTTTATTAAAAAGGAATCTTAGAATTTAGAATTAAATTTCCCAAAAAGAAATATTAATTTTATAAAATAAAATTTTATTATGAAGACCATGCCATTGATATTATAAACACATCTGATCATACCTTTTCAAGCTTTAATTAATGATAATTGATTGATTATTGGAAGAAATCTAAACGCTTGATAAATAAATAGGTAAAAAAGTCCCTAGGTAATTCATAATATATTATACCCCCCCCCCCAACTTTTTCTGAAAACTACGGGATGTACAACGATCCAAGTTCTCAATTGAATTTCTAGTCTTTTTTCGATAATACTATTATATTAATAATTTACAGATATTATATTCATATTAATATGATATATTATTCTTGTTTTCTGTTAAATATAAAATAAGAAGATTCAATCATGTAGAGGAAATTCAAATTTTGCCTTCACCAAAATATCCTATTAAGTATTTTATTTCTGATTTAATTATTTAAAAATAACATTATAATTGTATTAATCATTGTTAATCATAACTATAACTTTATAAATCAATTAATAAATATAATTTTTTCATTCCAAATTAAATAATTTATCGATCATGTATCAAGTTGGTATCAGTTTTAATCTTTTATAATAGTAAAATTATACACTTTCCATTTATTAAATTTAATCATTTTATTAATTTTGATTTCAGTTATTATTTTAGAGATATATATTAATTTAATTAGTTTATTTTCCCATTCTTTTTTTTCTAATTTGGTTGATATTTAAAATAAATAAAAGAAGAAATTAATTAATAATTAAAGTGGTTGTAGTTGTTGATGAAGCTGTCTTGTATGTTAAAGCCAAATAGGTAGAGATGATTGTTTTTTATATATACATCTATGTTGCCAATTTCAAAATTATTTCCCTTTTATTAGAAAAAAAAGTTAATAAAAAATATAATTAAAAAAAAAAAAAAAAAAAATTCAATGATCACAAGAATATATGTGAATTTGAAGGGCCATATATATATTATATAAATATATTGGCAGGCAACTCACCCGAAAGGGAAGGAACCCCCCTCCAGGTCATATCACGTTACACATGTTGATTGACTTTTGCTAGGATCGAGTTGACTCAACATGGCAAACCCCTTCTTTCTCCGTTTCTATTAGAACACACGTAACATATATGTATATATATCACCATTTCAAATGTAATAGAAAAAACATCTTTTGAAGAAAAAAGTAAAATATATATAAATGTCTATATTATTTCCTTCAACTAAATTATAATAAAAAGTTGTATATAAAAGAGAAATTTTTTGAAAAAAAAAAAAATTGTTTTTTGTTTTACTTTTCATTTTACGAAATTTTAAATTTTTAATATTAAAAATTAATATAAAATTCGTATAATTTAATATAAATGAACAAGGAAAAATTACATTTATTGTCTAGCAATCATAGTTGTTCGTGAGTAGGCGTAAAAATTTAATTTACGATTAGTGGATTATTACTTTTTATATTAAAACTAGGCATTCCAGCTCAAATGAACAAGGTTACTTTTAGTTTTAAGAATGCCCAGTTCTATGTTGAAATTGAAAAAAAAAAAAATATTCATCCCAATTACACCGAATGTGGCAGGTTAATGTTCACACTATTTAAAAACTGATTTAGATAAAAAAAATATTCTTTATTCTTTGTTAAAAAACAGCCTAGATAATTAAATCATTTGTTTTTTTTTTATTTTTCCTCTGTAAAAATTATAATAAAATTATACTATAAAAGGGTGACCATGTCAAGGTGCTTTTATTAATAAATAAATATCTTTGACAGACAGATAATAAAGTTATTTCAAAAATACACTAGAATATTAAAAGAAAAGAAAAGAAATCTGATAAGATATATGTTAATTTATAATTCAATGTAGGTCCTTTATTAAGTTTTAAACTATTATTTGAACTATTTTTTAATAAAAATACATAATATATATTTAAATATATTTAATTTTAAAATTGTTTTTTATAATAACCAACATTATATATAAATTAAAAAAAGGAAAAATTATATATACCTTATTATATTTTTTTTTATGATTTTTTTAAATATATTTTTCTATTTTTATTTATTTTATTTTTTTTTTACAATTTTATATATATATATATATAATTCACATTTATAAAATATATATAATATATATGCACATATATATATTATTATATATATATTAAAAAAAGACATAGAGACAGACAAGAGATACAGAGAGTAGAAGAAGAAGAAAAAGAAGAAGAAAAAAAATCATTATTATTATATTAATGGTTCATTTTCCAACTTAAAATTTTAATATATTTTTTAATAAGTTGGCAATCGGCATTTGGGGGATCACGTTGCAACTCAAAATATTCATGTAATGTTTGTAATGAATGTAATGCCTCAAAATCACTGATATAGGGTAAGGAATTGCGCACAAGTGGCCTTTTGGCTGTTAATGTTATTTGGATCTGGAGTTCATCGTCCAACCACCGATGCAGATGTTCCACCTCCTCGGAGGTCTCGGCCAGTTGTTGAATGAGAAAGGAGGACGCTGGCCAGCAAGTGAGCCACCATTCCCTGTCCTGTGTTACAGACGCTAATGGGTCCAAATTCGGGCAGAGTGGAAGCCAAGCCTGTTGGATAATCTGGGGCTGGAGTTGGATCCAGGATTCTGCTAACGCCCACACTGCATTCAGCCAAGTGAACATTGTATCACATTCGGAGTCAACCTCAAAGAATAACGTCTCCTCTTCATCGCGATCCTCCTCATGAATCTTAATTGTCCCTTCGAGCAATGTCGTCAAAAGAAACTTTCTATATCGTCGAATTAAACTCTCTGCTATCCCCAAAAATAGAGGATCTAATATCTCACACACCTCATTAGGTAAATGGATAGACGATAACCAATCCAAATGAAGAAAGTTAGTTAATGTTCGTATTATACCATTAACATTGTCTTTGGATAAGAAACTTAAATTTCCTAACACTAATAAAATTGGCAAATTTTTATGTTTTTTTTGCACTTCACTAATAAAAACCTCTTTGAGGAACCAATTAAGAAAAACATTTTCATTATATATTTCTTCATTAAAAAATTTAAACGAGGGAAAATTGATTTCATCATTCAATGAATAAAAATTGATTTTCGATTGGGTTAGAAAAATCAAGGGAAGTCGATGAGATCCAGTGGAATTGGAACAACACAGTATACGTAAATATTCCATATCTTTAGGCATAAAATAAAGTTTATTTTTTAAAAACAAAGGAAGTGATTGCCAATCTAATTGAAATTCAGAAATGAAATAAATTCGATCCATTGAAAGATTTTGTTCCTTTATTATGGATGCAAGAATATTTTGATATTGATCTATTATTGGTGAAACTTGAAAATGATTAATTGGCTGGAGGTTGGCATTAAATCGTTTCAAAAAACATTTTAAACACATAGAATTGTTATTTGTAAATTGGAGCAACTCTAATAAACGTTTATAAGAATTGGTGGCAAGGAGACGTCGATTTTGATGAAACCACTCAATCTGGAGGGCATCCATTGTCGACGAGGTGAACGGGGAAATTTGCTGCCGTCGAAGTCGTGCTTCCATTCGGCGTAGATAAAAATAATATTTAGCAAAGATACAAGCATCGTGAAGTAAACTTCCAGGCGATAGATAAAAATAAAGTAAAACTTTCAATGAATGTTTTAAATATATCGATGAGGTTAAATGAATTCGTGGAATAGATTTTGTTATTAGATGTTCATCATGTGGAGTTGACAATTTCACTGTAATTGAATCATCCGATTCATCATTCATAATTTCTTCATTCATTATTATTATAGAAGTAATCCCATTTGGGCTGTTGCTCTTTGACTGATTGATATGGTTTTTACTAGACAATTCAACAACAATCTTGTCATTTGATTTTTCGTTCAAAGCTTGTATTAAATTTTCCATTGCCTATAAAAAGCAAAGTGAAAAAAAAAATTCCGCAATTTTGAACTCTAAAATAGATTTCGCAAAAAGAACAAATAAATGTTTCCCAACTCGTTTAATTTTTTTTATAATAAAAAATAATTTATAAGCATCAAATAAATGATTTGTATAAATTGGTAAGTAAGAACAGTAAAGTATGATTTATCACCCTATTAAACGTTAATATATGCTCGCTTAACTTCTGTTTTGCATGCACACAGAACGGTCAGTTGCATAGTTTTAAGAATACATAGGGTATATTTCAATGTAAATAATACTCTCCTGCTTTAAATAAAAATTAAATCTATATTCAATCATTTTTTAATACTTATAAATAAATAATATAAAAAAGAGAAAGAAAACTTCGAGTTTAATATTTAATTTTTTTAAATAAGATTGTCCAAAGTAAATAATAATAAAAAAAAAATAATTAAATAAGATGTTGGGAAACACGGACAAATAGAGGTAAAGTGATTAAGAAAAAAAATATATACTTCAAAAAATCAATCATTATGCACTGTATTAATAGGAAATCTTCTTTAAATTAATTCAAATTAATTAAACAAAATATATATATATGAATATTTGGTTTGTTTGTTTTTATTAAAAGAAAATTCACAAAACAGTTTAATTTCCAATTTATAAGCTATAAGCGTGTATAATTAAAATAAGAAATTGATAGAGAAGTTATATTATCAATTATATTTAATTGAATAAGAATTTATATTAGAAATATTCAGTGTGTGTCTGACCAGGGAATCTTTGTAAAGAACATTTTGGAAAAATTTATCTACTTTAATAGTATTCAAATATATTCAATTATGATTGGAGGAGCTGAATATAATATTTTGATTTTGATTTGTTTTTTTAAAAATAAATGTATATCCAAATCAATTTAATAAAAGAGAAATGTTTTTATATTTTAATAATCCTTAATGATATTATAATATAGACATTTATAAATAAGTTGTTCTTTGTAATAGTTTATTTCATCCTTATTTTCAATGTCAAACACCAACAAAACAAGCCACTTTAATAAGATTAATAAAAAAATCCTGTATTATATTGAATTTATTAATTTAAAATAATTCGGAAAAATATAAATAAAAAGAAAGTGTGTGAGTCATCATTTTATAAAATAGAAGTTTCATTTGTTAATATGGTTAAGAAAAAGGGAGTTAAGTCAAGGAAGATCTTATGAATATGAAATAACAAGAAAGATAAAGAAAAATAGTTTTTGTAATAAACATTAAGACAAATATTAATTCAGAAATTAATAGAATTCTATATCAAAACATAAATGTGAAATAATCAGTAAGGTAAATGAAGACAAAAAAATTAATCATCTAATTATAATAAATGTTATACTATAATTTGAAAAATCAATAAATGGACTCGCTTTTGGTTTCTTTTTAAATAAATCTCGAGTGCATAATAATTATTAAGTGAAGTATATAATTTGTAAATATTTAAATTATTATTATTATTTAAAAAACATAAATAAATAAAGTTTTAAATTAAATAATTAATAGTATATTAAAAAACTTAAATGAAATGAGCAACCAAGAACGAGTCAGCTAAGAGAAATATATTTTATTAAATTAATAAAAATAAAAGCTAATGACTATTTATATAAGAAATGAAAATAACTCAAACAAGTTGTCCTTTGAAATATATTATCTAACTAGAGTAAAATAAAATATTTATAATTTTATCGAGCTTAAAATTGCTCTATGAACAAGATGAAATATGATTTAAATTTCAAGAGTAGATTTTAAAAAGAAAATGGTATAATAAGAAAATAATTAATTACAAATATAACAAGACGAAACGGTGGTTAAAATATTTGGACTATGACAAATAGACAATCATTTTATGAAAAGTGAATAATTATATGAGCTGCAAGATAAACAAAACATAACATAAACAGATACATCGGATTTGATTCCATCAAAGAAAAGGATTAAAAAATAAATTAAATGGAATAATTATTGTTTAAAAAAAATACTAAATAATAAAAAAATATTAATTAATATTTCATATAAATAAGAGAATTCTTTCTATAAATTATTAATAATAATATAGTTAATTATTTTTTAGCATGTAAACTATCTTATTATTTTTGATAATATATTTTTTTATTCTTTTAGGAATAATCACTAACCAATTCCAATCGGACCTTTTGAACTCACTGAGGAATGAAAGATTAGCTATATGATCTATCAAAGGTAGAGTTTGCACGAGCAACTTTTAAACAAGTTTATCATTATAATTATTTCAAATAAATATATATATATAAATCTAAAATTATTGTAAAATTCAAGTTTATAATTATAAGTAATTGTTTTAATATATATATATATATTTATACAAATTGGCTGCTTATTTCAATTAAGTTCTATTAAACAAATATAATAAATTTATTTGAATAATACTTTTTAACCCTTTGTACACTTCTTGTTGTTAATTTATTTAATTATATTAATAAATTATATTCAACATAAAAGTGCAGAGTTTATTAAAAAATTTAATATATAATTTCAGAATTATCAAGTTAGTAAACATTTTTTTAAAATTAAGAAAAATATTTTGAATCTAGAATAGATATATATTTATTATATATTTCTAAAATATAATTAAAAAAATCATTTATATTTATAATATAATATAATAAAAAAATAAAATTTCGCGATATATAATATAATAATAAATTATATATATATATATATATATATAGAGTATTATTAGAAAATTAAAATTAATAGTAGGCATATAAAATTAAGAAAAATAATTTTAAAAAATGCTAACCTTCCGTTCTCTTTTGAGTAGACTTGGAGACACATATTGGTTTAATTGTTTTCTGAAAACAAAAATATAAAAATTGAAATAATATGATAAATAAAAGTAAATATATTTAAATTTCTTAATAAATTATATAATTAATTCTTAATAAATCTCTCCCAAATAATATATAATAAATTTACCATGCAACTAACTAATTTAAGTTTTCGTAATAAATATTTTTTCCTTTTGAATATTTCTGTGATTTAATTTACAAATATATGTAATTAATGCTCTTAGTCAATTTAACATGTGTTAACATCAAGTAATTATATAAATTTTAGAAAGAGAAAAATCAAGATTTTAGTGGAAAATATAAATATTATATTTGTAACGCCTTTCCCCCTGAAGGTGAGTAGAATATGAAAATTAAAAATCAATAAAAAAAAATATGGGAATATGAGCTATTTTACGAAAAAGCATGTCTAAATTGCCATGATTGCCATGTTCATATTTAATGATACAATAATGCCAAGTGATTTTTTCCCAATAAATAAAGAGTAAATTGCAAATAAGAGGACGCGAATGCTGATATATCGTAATTTTATTTGGATATACCAACATTAAGTTAAGTATAATATCAGAACATTACTACTAATTTTGTACAAAGTATTAAGAAAAAAAAACAAACAAATATTTTATCAATATAAAAAGAAATAATCTTTACTTTATATAAACCACTTCTACATCCATCAAAACTTTTCATATATTTAATTTAATTCAATTTTATTTAGCTCTAACTAATTATAAAGAAAATTAATATTTTATTTTTAAATTAAAACAAAAAATAAAGGAGAAAATATAAAAAATATATATTATTTAGTTTATAGAAAAAACGAAGAAATATTGAAACAAAACATACTAGAATTCGTTATTTAAATAGAAAAATTAAAATAATTTTTTTGGAATTCTTGACAAATATAGCTTTTATGTTTTTTTTAAATATATATATTATTTTTCGCACAGGTATCTAAAATGATCTAAAATAAAGAAAAAAAAAATTCTTAAAAGACCGAAAGAATTTTTTTTCTAAAACATAAAGTAAAATTTAATTTTTTTTAAACTAATAAGTATATAATACATATTTATATATAACATTATAAACTTTTGTTTGCGTTACGTTTATAAAACCAAAAAACACGTCAGTTCGGTATTCTAAAAGAAAAGATTTCTATTTTGAATAGACAAATATCTATTGAAAATAGAATTATTTTTTTATCACTGATATCTTTTAATTTTTAAATTTCGTTATTAATCCATAAAATAATAAAGTAAATAAATCTTCAAATGAATTTAAATTTTGATAGATGTAGTTTGTGAATAGAAATAATTTTCTCAATAGATTGGATTTTTCTATATTGAAAGTTCTTATACGAATTTTAAAATCTAATCTATTTTATTTAACTATTAGATTGATAAATATTTGGTATAAATTAAAAAAATGGCAAGACAAATTATATTGAGAGTAATTAATTTTAAAAAAATTCAAAAAAACACAAAACAATTTCTTTATAATATATGAGCAGTTTATTTTGAAAGTGATCTATATATTCATTCTGTAACCATTTGTCAATTATTTCCGGTTACCCAGGGGTTACATGTTTAGAGACGGAAAAAGTTAACGCCAGGGTGGCGCTGTTATCGGGAAATCAATCGACTGAGTGCGCAGTCCAAAATTGGTACAAAGGAAAGAAATAATTTTTTCGTCATAACAGATGGGTATATTAAAAAAAAATGTATTTTTCCCTTTTTACCAATTTTGAACTGCACCCTGAGAAGGCACATTGACATTGTTCGACAACAGAGCCACTTTGGCATTTCCTTTTTGTCACTGTACAACTTCAACTTATATTTTAATAAAACATTTCGGGTTACTTATATTCTGAGTAAATATGATAAGTTTACAAGAGTTAGTTCAATATTGAATCGTTTATTTTGGAAGAGATCCATTTATACCTAAATTAAAATAGAATTATTACAAGACAATTTTTAAAATGGTAAAGAATTCTAACTGAAATTCACTAAACTGGATAAAATGTGTTTGTCAGAAAAGAAACGAATATATACATATATATAAAATTTTATATTTCTTTTTTTAAAAAGATATATGTAAAATCAAATGATTATTGTTTTTTACTAATTTGAAGAATTTTAAATTACGACGAATGGATGGTCTTTCAAACTTTATAACAAATCTGGTTGTCACCATTTTTGGTAATAAAACGCATATTATTCACTTAATAATTGCCAATATTTAACACCTTTAAATACACTTAAGCAGGTGTATGACTTATTTCTATACTGTACGTATATTTTTAATTACAATTGCAATCCCTTAAATATCTCAATTAAATGGATTGAGGTCATTTTCAAAATAAACGGCTCATATTTTGAAATAATCAAAATAAAAAACTTCAAATAATTTTTATAATAAGAAAAGAGTAAAACTATTTACTATAAATTATTAATATATAAAGTATAAAATATAAAATTATCACTTTTAACTACTAACATTATCTATCTATATATTTATTAAAGATTAATCATTTTAATTTTTAAATATTTTTTTTAATATTTAAATCTAAGTACTTTGTTTTTAATGTTCAATTAATTTGTAATTACCTTTTAACATGTCTGGCTTCAATTTTCATTCCTTCTTTAAGCATTTTAATTTGTTCAGCTTGGCGATTCACTAATAATAATGTTGAAAAAATAATTTTAAATTAAAATTTAAAAAGGCTAATAAATTATTAATATTTTATAAAAGTAAACTAACCAGAATTTGTAAATGAATGTATATCATATGTAAGATCCACATTGAGATTTTCTGTTTTAGCAAATACAAGTCCAATAAACCACATAGTGCACACTTTTCCTGGCTCAGGATCTGAATGTGGAAACGATTCTGGATTAACATGTGCTAATGTTATATGTTGATTCCTTTCAAGATTTCCAATTAAATGACGGATTTTCGATTCAACAAGACCACACCATTCAAGTTGATCTTCAGCAGTTGCTGAACTGGCTAATAAGACTATGAAATGACTAAAAAAAGAAAATGAATTAAAAATATTTATATGTTAAAAAATTAAAGCATTCTACTAACCGATATTTTAAAAAGAAATTAGGTGGTTCAAAAAGTTTGTCCCAACTACACTTGCCCAACATTATATCTTCGGTAATAGCTAACCCTAATTTAAATTCTTCTTGCATTATGGTTCTTGTTGATATTGATACATTAAATGTGGAATTTTGTTGTGGATAAGCCGGTGTTATAATAGGCATTAAATGATACCGATCAGAAATATTGACACGAGGGTCCCAAACTTGGAATCCCAGATTAACGTTATCTGGTTGTTTAAGTAAAACTGGTTGAGGCCATTTCCACTGGGAAAATACAAGGAAAAATTTATGGACGAGAGTTGCTGCGACCGCATTTGGATATAGTTGGCATGTACGAGCTACAAGCATAGCCCAGGACACACCCCCAAGATAGCCTAAAACGTTGCTATAAATCCCATGTCCTGAAATATAAAAGAAATAAAAGTAACTATATTTTTATTATATCACGTAAATAAATAAAGGTAATTACGAATATATAGGATTATAAAAATTTAAAAGTTAGTGATATATTTTCTGAACATTCATGTTTTAAATATAATAATAAATATATAATTATGATTTTATGCAGAAAAAACATTCATCATAGATATATATATTCTATATTCTCTTGTCCAATTAATTATTTTCTTAAGTATATAATTATTAAAATAATATTTGAGTAATAAAAAAGTAGTTAAATTGAAAAAGAGTGTAAGTTAAAGTTTTAAAACCATCTTTTTTTTAAATCCACAAACTATAAATTGTAAAAATTAAAATTGCTCATTTTTTTGTATTCCCATAATCGTTAAAAAAAGATTATAAATGTTCAAAATAACCATAATTAATTAACCATAATCAGCTACAATCAATAAATTAATAGACAAGTGGAACAAGACAAAAGTTTATAGACGTTAATGTCTCAAATTTTCCATTCAAAAGATTCCAAAACCTGTTATTTTATATAGAAAATCTCAGTTGAGAAGCTCTACTAATATGGACTTATCTTTCTATCGAAAAATTCACTTTTGGTATTAATTATAAACAATAAAATGATAAAAGTACTTACGTTTAGCCCATAATTTTATTGTCCTTAGAGCTAATCGAAAATTTTCTATATTTGGAACCAATCTAAGAATTTCATCTGTCACTCGGCAACCATTTAAACTTCGAACACATTTTTGATCTAAATTTTTTAAGAGAGTGTCATCTCTCAAGTCCTAAAAAAATAATAATAAAAAAATGCTAATTTTTTAGATTTATATTACAATTAAAATAATATTTTATACCATAGTGTCGGGGATTTCTTTTAAGGCTAACCGAGCAAATAACATGTCTATTTCAATGCCATCGAAATTCATTTTTATAACTGGTACAAATGCCTCTTCAACCGCCTGTAAATATTTAATTACACCATGTCATTAAACGATGTTTTTACCTTAAGCAGATATAATTCTATTATTAAAAAATATATATTTACTCTTAGATCAGTAACTTCTTTCTGATTTTTTAGCAGTTCAAAAAAAGAGGCGAAATAATCTGCTCGATCAATATGTCTTGGAGCAACACACAAAGCATCAATATCAGCACCTTTATGGTGAACCCCAAGACGATATGATCCAAATGTGTAAATTTTGCCTCCAACTTGTTCGGCCACATTTGGGGGCATATTCCGTTTTATGCTTGCCTCACATATCCATTCTTTTACCAAAGAATTAAGTTTACTTAAAATTTCCATCCTTGAAAATAAACGATAAATCAAATTCTTAATATAAAAATATAATGTAGAAATGATAATCCATAAATTTTAAAATATTAGTGCTTGTGATGAAATATTAAATATAACGATAATCTCACAATTGAAAAATGAGATAGAAAAATGATTTTATTTATCGATTTAAAAATAAGAGTCTGATATTTCAAAGTAAATATAGAATTCTTTATAAGGTTGTCTGGGTTAAGAGTCTTATAAGAAGAAATTTACACCAATAAAAATAATTAAATATTCATAAATGTGTGGATTTAAATTGTATAGGCAGTAATCAACTTTCAAGCTCGAGTTAATACATATTGATATCAATAAATCTAATTTTAAGAAAAAAATATTAAAATTGAAAAAGTGAGAATAATTAACAAATAATATATTAACAAAACAGAGAATTCGATATATATATATATGTATATATTACCGATGATTAAGCTCTTCATCAGTTTCAAATACATTATAAGGCTTGAGCACTTCTTGGAGCTCTTGGGTCCGTTGAAAATCAATCGATTTTGGAGCAGCTGTACTAATTGCCGAGGTCATGCCAAGTGTTCGCAAATTGGACTGCTGCTGCTGTTGGGAGGCATTTTGTTGGGGCCACATTATGAAACTAGATAATGGTAATTTGATGATTGATTCATATGTATCGATGATATGTAATATGAAACGAATAAAAATAAATAAATAAATAAACATTGATTACCATTAAAACAAGGTAGTATATTTTACCTTAAAGAAGAGATAAATATATATATATATATAAAATATATTAAAAAAAAAATTATTAATTTTTTTGTTTCAATATAAGAAGAAGAATAAATTTATTTGTCATTAATTAAATAATAAAATATTTCATGTCAATTTTAATAAAAAATGAAAGAAAAAAGAAAATAATTATTCAAAAATTTAAAAAAATGTCTATTTTTAAAAATATAAAGACATCTAAAAAAAAATAAAAATCTATTATAATAATTCTTTTCTTAGAGAAGAATTTAATATGAAATTATCAACATAAACGGGGATTTAAAACCAAAAATAAAATAAAATTTTATATATATATATTTCTAAATTTAAATGAAATTAATCTCTATCTATCTCTATCTCTCTCTCTCTCTCTCTCTCTATATATATATATATATATATATATAAATTCTTTAAAATTAAAAATCGTTATAATAAAAAATATTTAAAATAAAACTTTGAAACGAAACCAATGAATCAAATAAAAACTAGATTAAAGTGTTATTGTAATATATCGCAATAATTATTTGTACGAGTGATGATGATGAATAAATCCAAGAAAAATATAATCTCGTCTATTCCTGAAAATATAAATAATTTATTTAATGATTATCAATAAATTGCTAGCTGAATTAATTCATACTGTGGATATTAATAGTATTGTTAAAAAGGATATTTCATAAATACATATACAAAAAAAGTAATAGTTAATGGAAAAATAGGTGCCTCTTTTAATTCAATGATATTTTAAATTGATAATTATTTTATGCAATAAATGTTTCAAAATGTAAAGTGATTCCTTCTCATTCTCCAATTTCCACAACTAATTATTTAAAGGATAATAAGAAAAGTGGGGAATACAAATTTATATTTAAAATTTTTTAAATATTTTCTTAAATCGGTAAATTTTATTTTGTAATATTATAATATGCCTAGATAAAGAATATTCAGAACAAGTAAATAATTATTTTTGTTTTACTTTGATTTTAGATTTTGGAATTATATTTGGTTTCTAGATTTTTTAAACGATTCTATATTATTTAATATGTTTAATGAGAATAATTAATTTTTGTATTAGTTCATTTTTTTATTTAAACATATAAATATTAAAAAAAAATATTAAAATAATAGGAAGGTAATTTTTTTGTTTTTTAAAATATATATATATATATATATATATGCTACTACATATACTTACGTTAAGTTTTAATCTTTTTAACCCACCTGGAAATCTTTTGGGCTAATATGTGCAATCATGTTAAATAATTACGAAGGGAGCCACAACTATTTGGTTAATATTTCATGACAATAAATCATATTGCATCTGAAACAAGAAAAAGAATCATTAAATTATGTTAAGGCATGTTTTTGTTTTGGAATCCAAAAAAAAAAGAAAAGAAAAAAAAATTAAAATAAAATTTAATAAAAATAAAATGAAAATAAATTAATAATAATAATAATAATAATAACACATTTTACTCAAAAGAGGAAACGATTTATATATTTTATTTTAAATTCTTTCATTCCACAAGAATATTTAAATTTGTTTATTTGAAGAAGGAAAATGAAAAAATAACAAAAAATATATATCAACATGTTTTATTTAAATTAAAATATTTAAAAAATTTAAATTCAAAATAAAAAATACTAGATATTTTGACTCAGATTTCAAAAAGAGAAAAATCATAATGGTAATTATTTTTTTTTAAATTAGTATCATATTAAGACAATGATTCTGACCATTCCACATAAAACAATAGAATAAATGCTTATATATATATATTAGAATCCTTTATAAATGATTTATTTATAATTATAATTATTTTTATAATTTAAATAAATAATTGTCTAAAAAATATCGTTTTTAAGAGGTATCGTGACTTATATTATTTATTTATATTGATTAATTTATAAGCTTGGTAATAAAAAAATAATACTTCAAAAATAAAATTTTTTATTTATCAATTGGGAATATAAATTTAAATATTTACATGATTTAGGAAATTATAATTTATAATTATCAAAAATTCTCTTTTTCGTTATTATGATATATATATTATTTTATATTTGTTGGATTATATATTATTTAAAAAAAATCTGTGCTTTCATATTTAGTTTTATTATAGGAATTATTTGAATATTGAAAAATTTAATTTTTTTAATGTAACAATATATATTGTTTTTTAAATATTTATTTACTTACAAGTTTTAATCAAGAAATCAATTGCGTAATGTTTTCTGCACAAAACTAAACCTATTACTTAAATTGTATAAATAGGAACATATTCAAAATTCTTCGTATTCTCTCTTAAAGTTTAGTAATGATAATTTCCTCTTAGATACTATTTAAAAAATTTCTAATTGCAAAAATATAAAAAAAAAATTGTTGAAATTTTAAGAAGACTTAAATATTTATATAAGATTATGGGAATTATTTTCATATTATTCAAGAAAGTTATAGATTTGAATTAATAATAACAAAATAAAAATAAAAATTAATATAATAAAATAAGAATAAATAAAATGTTATAAATTGGATATAATATAGGAAATAAAAAAGAATTTACTTTTGCCAACAAACTCTTTTATTTAAGAATATGATAAAATTATGACATATATTTTAAAGATATTTTTAAATTTATCAATTTAATAACATATTCATGAATCATAGAAATATTGGTTATTTCAAGTAATCGCCATTAAAAGTAATTTTTCCAAAAAAATAAAATCAATTCATTTTTTTCAATCTTAATAAGTCATATTTTATCAATAATAGGTTTAAAAATGAATAATTTTTTCTAAGAAAATGTAATGCAATTTTTTTGAGTTTTGGTTTTAATGTAAAGAATTATGCATATATTTCAATCACATGTAAAATAGATATTAAGATCCTAAATTAAAAATTCTTAAAATAATATATTCATGAGTCAGAATTGACCCTTGGTCTATAAAAACACTTGAAGGGAAGATAACATTTAGTTTTTGACATAAAAATATCTAAATTCTTTTTCCGTTTATAATTATGTTTAAAATAATTATAATTAAATTAATTCAATAATATAACAAGTTTTTTGTATATTTATTTAAATTAATACGTAATCACAATATTTCCTTTATAAAAACAAACAAAATATCGAAAATTAATAGATAATTTCAAATGATATATTAAAAACAAATTATATAAAAATTCAATGTTTTTTCTAGATAGAAGTAGTTTATACCTTAAAAGTCAAAAAGTCAATTTTTAAATTTTCTTATTTAAAAAAACTGATAACTGATATATATTAGCTTTCTATTTGTTTGAAATTTTTTAAATAAGATTTTGGAAACAATGACAGTAATCAGTTGAATTCAGACTTAACCTTAATTATTTATTAAATAAATAAAAATTAATTTATGAATAAGGTAAAATGGATTATAAATAATTTTCAATCATAATTAAATTATAGAAATATAGAATAATAAAAGGGACAATAATTACAGAACAATCTTATCAGATATATTAATATTTGTTATATTAAAATGAAAAATTAAATAGAAACCAAAAAATTAACACTAACCTTGAACTTCCGTGTGATATGTACTTAAAAATAAAAACTAAAACAAGCCGAAAGAATTAAATGGTTAACAAAAACACAACAACCTTTTTTTATTATATGCCAAAATGGCGTTCTCATTCACGGTTTGTTTTTATATATACATATATCTATACATATATATATATTATTTCTTAACCCACATCTGTAAAGTAAAAAAGATGAAAATAATAATTTGATCAAAACGCATATATAATCACTCTAATAAAATAATATAAAACCATTAACAATTTATTTTATTGAATAAGTTTACTCAAATATGAGAATAAATGTTTAGCGTCGTTTTTTTCTTGTTATAAGCTGTATTCGTTCCAATATTTGCCGAGTGAAGCGCTAGAGCATATGAACAATTTTGAATTTAAACATTTTGATGAATTATAAGGTAAAATAATAATAATATAATAAGGATAATGATAATAATATGAAAATTAGCCCTTTGCTAAAATAAATTGATTTATAATTATAATAATTAACACCAATCTACCATAATATAACATTTATTTTCAAAAATAAGATTATAATTTAATATAATCTTTGTCTCCAAATTTATAAAAAAATAATATTTAACAAATATTTATTAACAATCATATTATATCTTTTATTAGAAATAGTATAATTTGAATTTCTATATTATCGTAAAAAATTAGTTTTAAAAATTAAAAAGTTGAAATATACCAGATAAATTTATTTCAACATTTAAATTTTCATTAATTTATACAACTAAATAAATTGATTGATTTGAAAATTTATTTAAAATTAATTGTATGTGTGTGTGGTAAATTAAATAAACCAACCCCAATACGATCTTTAGTCATCGCCAGTCACATTAATCCTCAGTAAACTCTATTTGTTGTCAATCAATGAAACGCGATGTTGAAACGATTTGTAATGACATTTTCAATCATTTCTTATGGTAGCCATTTTCCCTCCTATTGGATCTTTCCCATTACTTGTAAACATCTCGAAACAATTGATTCATCAACTGCTAAAATGTCTGAAAGTTCTTGTCCAATAAATCTTTCAATTCATTGTCTTCTAACTTTTTTGGTCCTCCAGTTCATTCTTTGACATTGACATCAAAATCACCACCTTTAAATCGTTGAAACCAAAACTGACAATTGGGATAAGACGGAGCAGCATTACCATAAGTTTCTAAAAGAGCTTGATGGACTTCGGCAGCAGATTTCTTCAAATCATACTACAAAAGTATTGACTGTCGAAAATGCAATTTTGAGCGTTCCATGATTAGCGTATAAATACACTAACTTACTCAATAATACTAAATGATACTTATTTTATATAGGGAAATGTTTAAACCATCGAATTTAATTATGTTAGATAGTAGATTACCCTTTAGGAGTAGGCGAATTGCCTATATACCTTTATAATTAGTACCGGGACCCCGAGCCTCGGCTCGGTACTTAAGTTAAAAAAAAATGATTCATTATTATTGGGTTTGGCTGATAATATTAATACCGGGACCCCGAGCCTCGGCTCGGTACTTAAGTTAAAAAAAATGATTCATTATTATTGAATTTGGCTGGTAATATTAATACCTGGGACACCGAGCTATTGCTCGACCCTTTAAAAAATATTGATATACAATTTTTTAATAAAATCTCATATCAAAAAAGAAAATTTATTAAAAATTAAAAATAAAAAAATATAAACATCTCCTTTTTATTATTTATCTAAAAATTCATATTTTAATTTTTATATAACCTACAAATCATTTTTTTTCTTAAAATATAGTTGTAATAAATAATTTTAACAAAAACAAAAAATAATATAATTTAGTCATTTTAATTGACATTTTGAAAATATTTTATTATTCATAAAAAATTTAAAATAATATATTCTGTTTTTTTATTTTAGACAATGATAAAATTGGATTTCTTAAAATGACCCATTAAAAATTTGTTTTAATACTAAATGATACTTATTTTATATAGGGAAATGTTTAAACCATCGAATTTAATTATGTTAGATAGTAGATTACCCTTTAGGAGTAGGCGAATTGCCTATATACCTTTATAATTATATATAATCCAAGATATTCTAAAAGAATTAATGATCATAAAAAATGTAGAAAGACAAATATTTATTAATTTTAATTTTTTTAAATAAATAATATTTAATTATATTATCGTTTATTTATATTTTTCATTAATTTATTGATAATTTATTACTTTTTATAATAGAATTTCATCAACTCTGTTGTGTAATAAAATAATATTGGTAAAATTTTTAGGTGACAGGGCTGCGAAATTTCAAGTCCATAAGTGCTCCTATCTTATTTAATCCGACACTGAGGGCCAGAGAAATGGGAAATTCGATTTTGTCCAAACGCACTTTTGACAAGGATGATGTTGGATGATGTATATTCTAGACGTTTATACATATTCTTTTATTATAATTTTCATAAAAATGTAAAATAGGATTCTTTAATTCTTAAAACGTAAAGAAATACCAAAATCTTAAAGTGATTTTTTTTATATTGATAATTCTTTTCTATCATATAGCATTTTCGGTAGGCGATTTTTATAAAAATGTCATTTTAAACTCGAAAATTGAAATAGTTCCATAGGAGATTTTTCCAAAATCAAAATTTTTTCTTTTTACATTTTATTTTAATATTATAAATTATAAAAATACTATTATTATATTATATATATATAGCTATAATTTTTATTTAAAACATAAATTAAATTTCAAATATCCCTTTATACTATTATATTATTACACTTTTAACATAAAATAAAAACAGAAAGAATATAAATTGAAGCTTGCAAAATTGTTTGGTGTCAGTGTCCGTCCGGATGCAACGTAATGTTAGCTAGAGATTGCTTCATGGGTACTTAGGCAGGCAGCTGAGTGCATTCTGCGATGGAGGCTGATGGCCATGCCCTGCTTTCCAATTGTCCTTCTCACACAGATAGACCTACAACATACTTCTGTTTCCATTTTGAACGGACAAGGTCATTGCAATTGAGGGAGATAGAAAATGCATCATGCTCAAATGCAATACTATTCCCCGCCACATTAAAAATTAATTAATTAATAATGTCATCAACGCAAATGAAAGTTATTGATTCAATTATAACTATATTATTAGGATTGAGAAATGTTACTTATTTGTAAGTATTGAAAATATAATGTTTATATAAATGTATGGATCTTCTACGATGCCATATAATATCTTATTTTAAAAAATGTATTTAATATTTTCAGTCGAAGTTCATTGGATACAGTAGGTAGAGGGATGAAGAGGTGTAAAGGGATTTGTGTGAATGAGCCCTAGTTACCACGAAATTTGATAGATGAAAAAATAGATAAAAAAATGCACTCGGCGAGTTTCGATCCTTCGAACTCGGGGAGTAAAAACAATTGTTTTTACCACTGGTCTAAGATATTTTGATAATAACAAACATATTTTTACCATCTTTCAAAGACATTTATTTGTTTTGTTGTTTTTTTTTTTGAGAGAGATTAATAAAATATATATATATTAAATAAATATTTTTAATTTTATTTCGAAATTAAATAATGAATTTTAAAATATTTTAAATATAAAAAAATGTTAATACAATATCATTTAAAAAAAAGCGGGAGTCAACCAACCGTATTTTATTTTGTTGTTTTTTTTTGAGAGAGATTAATAAATATTTATATATTTTATTAAAAATAAATATTTTTAATTTTATTTCGAAATTAAATTCGAAATTAAATAATAAATTTTAAAATATTTTAAATATAAAAAAAATATTAATACAATATCCTTTAAAAAAAGGCGGGAGTAAAATTTCAAAATGGATGCCATTGACGTCACCCATATATAATTTTTAATTAAGAAATAAATAATGAAGCTGTATGTTTCAAGAGATATGATCAATAAAACTTAATTTTTCTTTATAAATACTATATCTAGTGTGAATTTGAAAAAAATCGTTAGAGTGGTTTTTGAGAACCAATATATATAGAAATATAGATATATACAATTTTAGCTAGCATAATAAGATAAGATAAATTAAAGAAGAAATAACTAAACTTTCAAAGATACGAGAAAATTTGAAACAAAAATGTATTATGTCTTATGAAAAATTCAATGTTTTGATACACACAATATGGACGACAAGAATTTCTCCCTACTTTTTTGGTGCCACCTCCCACCATTTAAAACAAGCATTACGGTTACTCCATTCCTCCATGATTTTACCATTTAGGTACGCTTTTGATTTATAAGGCAAGTTTTCTTTTAAGACAGCGCCATCTGTATTCTATGAAATAATTAAAAATACCGCTCAATTTAAATCAACATTTAGATATTTATTGCTTGGAAAATATATACTTTTTTAATGAAAAATTTGAAAATTAAATTAAATTTAAAATTTTAATTTATTTACATGGATAAATGCAAAATGGAGTTCGTATTGGAATAAAAGAGATAAATATAAGATTTTTATATATAAATTAATATTTTAAAATTTTCATTAAATTTAGATATATTTATTATCGTTGATATTTAATTTTTTAATAAAGAATATTTATACACAAAGGATTCACAATAATAATTTATAAATCAAATAACTACTTCCAATGAGAGATTGGTATTATGGAAATTAGTTAGAGATTAAAGTGGAGAAAGGAATCGATGTTTAATGGAGTAGAGGGAGAGAAGTTGGGGTAATGACCCAGTAACATAAATTTTTCACTTTCAATTGGTGTATGCGCATATAATTATGGGGGAGGAGAAGGAATAGAGAGAGGAGGAACGGTCTATTAAGAATAAGAGGGGTGACTCAAAGAGGGACTGAATCATAACGCGTAATAATTCCTTTGAATTGTGTGCTTTTTTTTAATTTTTATTGTAGACGGAAATTGAGAAGGTCAGAAGGAAGATAGTGAAGAGGAATTTAGATGAATAATAATGGCGCTTTATTGAATTATCACCACCAGGGTCATTCCCACCTTATCATCATATTGGAATAGACAAATGGAAATGTATATATCAGTTAGACAGCGAAACCAGACAGACAGGCTGAGAGAAAAACAAAACCAGCAACAATCAAGAAAATGAGAGATATTTTTGGGTATATCAAAGATTATCATAACAATTTAAACCATTTCTTATTTTTTGTGGATAATAATGAAAACATTTTGTTTGAATTATTTAACAAATTAATAATTATAGTTATCAGGAAATTTATAAAAAATATTTTGAAATTAATTTTATAAAATAAATAATAATAATCTTATTTATTAGAACAACGTTTCCCAAACTGTGGGTCGCGACCTGGCACTGAGTTGCAGAAAATTTCAGCAGGGTCGCGGCAAAAATTGTAAATATTGAAAAAATGGCCTTTTATATATTATTATATTGGTCTGGCACTAGGAATATTGCCAAAGTGTGTATTTGTACTTTTTCAAATATATAGAATTGACCTCTTGCTACCGCTTCCCAATATTATCACTTCCCTATTTGAAATTTTTATGTGATGATAAACATCCTTCGCACTAAGGACAAAATATGTAAAACAAAGTTTACTTCATTTACTAAAGTTTTAAATGAAGATATTTTGGATATTTTTGTTTATTTTTATAATTACTTATATTTTTGTTTTATAATTATTTTGCAATTTTTACGTATGAAATGATTATTATGCATTGATTTACCTACTATCTATTCAATCTATATCTGTGACACTACGGAACTCGAAAGTTCTTGGCCGTATCAACCACACTTCTCCAAGTATCCCTATTCTGAGTCACAACCCTCTCCCATCTCTCTTAAGCCCCTTTCTACATTATCCACCCACAGCCTCCTTGGTCTTCCAAGCGGACGTTTCCCATTCGGTCTCCCCACTAATATATTTTTTGCCATACTTTCTTCTCCCATTCTAGCCACGTGCCCTGCCCATCGAAGTCTTCTCGATTTTATAATTCTAACTATATCTGGAGATGCATAGAGGTCATGCAATTCCTCGTTATGCACATTCCCCGGTGATCTCATCTTTCTTTGGCCCATAAATACTGCGAAGAATCCTATTTTCAAATACTCTAAATCTACTCTCGTCTCCTAAGACCATAGACCATACCTCACACCCGTATAATACAAACGACAAAATAATTGTTTTATATATTGATATACCTACACATTTAATAAAAAAAAGACCCCCCCCCCCAGAATGAAAAAATAACACTTCTAATACTAATATAAATTTCTCAAATATAAATATTGAAACAATTAATGAATTGGAGAATCAATTGAATACAATAAACTTCTCTAATTTAGAAGATATTCAAAGATACTAGCTACTGATGCATTAAGTAAATATACCAAATTTTATCAAAATCCGTTGAGCCGTTCAAGCTGTACACGTCTATACGGACATTAATGAACAGACATCATGCTAAAAATACTTTTTTCTGTTAGCAAAATGCATGATTCGTGGAGATGTGTAAAAATCTGTGAAATTTGATGTGAAAACAATACCTTCCCTTTCTATCGTCAGTCGGTAAAAATGAAATTTTAAAATCTATCACAAAATATTATAAAAATTTATATACATCTAATAAGATTAACAGTGAAAGCGAACTACCAATACATATTAAAAATAGGATACTCAAATTATAGAATCAGAAAAATCGAATATAATTAAGAATTTAAAACTGAATAAATCGCCCGGAAAGGACCGTGTCAAAAATGAAACACTAAAATCTGCTTTAGAATTAATTGTAAAACGACTATCTCTATTATTTAATAATATAATGAAATCCAAAATAATACAATCTGGAAAGATATTATTATTATTTTTAAAAAGGTGGCAAAAAAGATATAAATAATTACAGACCGATGGTAATCAAATATAGAAAAAATCTTCATGTAAATCTTAGAAAATCGTTTAAACCTATAATGAATTCTAATCAACCGGTTGAACAAGCAGGATTGAAATCTGGATTTTCTACTCGCGACCACCTATAAGTAATAAATCAATTAATAGAAAAACCCGGGAGTACCAAATAAATCTATTTCTTGCGTTCCTGGATTACAGAAAGGCACCATAGAACATAACTACATCTTTGGATCGATGCTCTCTCAGGAAATAGTCCCAAATTACATAAATTTAATACAAGAAATATATACAAATTGAAAATCCAGAATAAGTACCTAGTAGACGAAAATGGCCCCTTTTTTCAATTAATAGAGGAGTTAAGCAGGGAGATCCCCTGTCACCAACTCTTTTCAACTGCTCTTTATAAGAAATATTAAATAAATTAAATTGGACAAAAAAAAGGGAATAAAAATAAATGGAAAATACTTAAATAACCTAAGATTTACTGACGATCTTGTATTAATATCAATGTCAAGAACTCAATTAGAAGATATGATTAAAGAAATCAACAAAAAAGGTAAACCATTAGGCCTATAAATATAAAAAATCAACTTTTATTTCAAATTTCCTTCAACCTGACATTAAAATAAATAATAATAAGATTGAATACAGACCAGAAATAAGTTATCTAGGAAAGGTAAATTAACTTCAAAGAAGAAGAAGAAGAATAAGCCTGACCGGGAGCAAATTCTGCTCACTCAAATTTATGTTAAAAGATAAAAACATAAACCTACTTTCAAAAATAAAAATCTTTAAAACATGTATAATCCCTGTCCTGGCATATGGAGCTCAGTCATGGCCAATTACAGACAAAATAATAAATAGGTTGGAAATAACTCAAAGGGATATGTTAAGGAGCATCCTTAATGTTAAAAAGGATAAATAGAATTAAAAATGATTATTCATACGAAAAACACAATTAAAAAATATAAAATATAATAATATAAAAGATAATATCTGAATGGTCGCGGGTGGATGGATGGGAAGAGGAAGAGGGGAAGGCAAATTATGAGATGAGATGATGACTTCAGGAAGATGAGGGGAATAATGTGGAGAAAAAAATGACCACGAAATAAAAATGTGGAAAAAAATGGGAGAGGCCTACGTCCAAAATAGGGACTGGTTCATCCAAAAACTAAAATTAGAGACTAAAGAACTAAAGATTATACTATTATAATTAATCTACTATATTATATAACCACAGTGGCCAAACCGTGGCTCTTTACGAGTTTATTGAGGCTCAATGGCTCAATTAAAAAATTTAAAGTCATGACACAAAAAAAGGTAACATTTTTCAATTTCTCAATATAGCTCTAAAATAAGTTGACCTGTGGCCAGGTCCGAACCGACCGACGGTTTGAAGTAAATTAATTTCCAGCTACAGAAACAATTTCAAATAATTTTAAGATATCTATTAATGGAATAAAAAACAGATATGGATATAACATAAACATTTTTAATTTTATTTTATTTATAATATATATGCAAGACCAGACTGTGACGTCATGAATGTCTGGATGACGTCATATAATTTTAAATCAAGAAAAAACTAATAAATATGATTTTCCCGAGGATAAAACCAATACAAAGTGTATGATTCGTGGTGATATATAAAAAAATCTCATGTGAAATTTGGTGTGAATATAACCCTTCCCTTCCTATCGTCGATCGCTAATACTACCACTTCCGGTTTCCGGATTGGCACCAAAAGTTGATCAATTCATCATACTGATGCATTAAGTAAATATACCAAATTTCATCAAAATCCGTTGAGCCGTTCAAGCTGTACACATCTATACGGACACATAATGGACAGACGGACAGACAACATGCTAAAAATACTTTTTTCTGTTTAGAAAATGCATGATTCGTGGAGATATGTAAAAATCTCCACATGTGAAATTTGGTGTGAAAACAATACCTCCCTTACTATCGTCGGTCGGTAAAAAGATACATTTTCTTCCGATTTGACTCTTAAACATTTTCGATTTTTCAATATGGCTCTAAGTATCACCAAGTGTGGTCACCCCTGTTATATAATATATTGTATTTTAACTCTTTTGTATGGAATATTTAAAGGCTTAAATAAAAAATAAAAATAATGAATGAAATAATCAAACAAATAACTTGATTTTTATTAAAAATTAAAATTTGTATTGTAAATAAATGTTTTTAACTTTCATAACATATGTTTGTTAAATTTTATGAATTATTCTTCTTAACAATTCCCTTATTTAAGTGTATAGTTTGTATCATCAACTTTAACAGGTAACTTTAATCTTGAAATTAATATCTATATTTAAGGAAAAGTTTTTTCTATCTAGCCCGAATCTCCAAATAATCAATTTCAATTTAAAGAGTATGTTTATTAGCCAAAATTTTTACAATAGTTGAGATTATCAGAACATACAAAAGATGAAAGTTACAATATTTACAAGATTAAATTGTTTCTTTTGCGATCATTTATTGATACGCTATTACAATTTTAGTTAATTATATTAAATTTTATTTATATTTGTTTTCTTTTTTTTACTTAAGCATATTTTAAGTTTAATATACGTATAATCAGGGTTGTGATTGTCAACTCACCAGGAAAGGCTAGTAAAACCTGGAGATTGCAAGTGAAGGAAGAGGGGAGGGATGAGGGGTGATAATATTAGTTATTTACAGTTTTTCTTATAAGTTACATTGTACAATACATTATATAATTATAAGGATACAAATATTTACAAAAGATTATGTGATCCACCATCTTTTTTATCCACCTTTTTCCATTCTAACTTGTCTTTGTTCTAAATTTGCATATTATATCTCCATATTCTGTATGGATCTCTTCCATCTAGGAACGGATCATAAGTTATGGATTTATCTCCATATCTCCTAAATACATGATAGATAATTGGGATTCTATTATCATCTTGTATATATCCTTGTTTATCAAGGAATATGAACGCCTCTGGTGGGATGAAACCGCTTTTTAATGTGTTTTTGAAATATGGCTCGTTTTGGAAGATTGACCAGCTAATGAGACTATTTGGAACCTGTGCAACTTGGCAATAAAGGTTCCTTATTAATTTTAATAAAAATTTCCAAATAATGAGGGCTAACCCAGGTTGTTGGAGTTCAGCCCAGGGAAGCCGTAACATAAGGGGCCACGAACGTAAAGATGAAGAATTTTTAAATATGCTTAAATTAAAAATTAAATAACGGGAACTTCATTTAACAAAATAATTTTATTTATAATTGCAATGAAATATTAAAAGATCATATTGAAGAATTTCAATACCCAGGCCCTAGGGTGCTTATTGGTTTATCGCCCAGGGCGCCGAAATTGATAAGCCCTGCAAATAATTATATAGGAAATTTCTTTGAACGGAAACAAATATAAGTTATCATTCTTAAAACCAATATAATAGAAGAAAAAAGTATATCAAGGTTTGAAATTCTAAATTCTATATAATTATACACCGTCATAAATAAATTCAACCTTAAATTTTGATTAATTCGAATTCTTAATCATAAATATTCATATAAATTTAAATATAATCGTTAACATTCTAAGAAGAATATATATATGATTCATAGATGTGCATTTAATTTATAAATTGATTGTTTTTTATTGTTTGATTAATAATAATAATAATAATAATAATTTTAATTTGAGGGTGACCTTTTAAATCTCTATATATTTATTCTAAAAAAGACTTTTGCAATCGAAAATGCGATCATGGACTTAGTAGTTTCCAATCAGGTTCTTCTATTGAAAATTGCATCACACTTACACAAATATGTACAAGTATATTTTATACTTTTCAATTCTATTTGTATTATAAATCTATAAATTTAATTTAAAATAATAGAGAGACTATTAAAAGGGAGAGAGAGAGAGAGAGAGATAGTGAAAAATTGATTCTTTTTACATTCACTTACTAAACGAATGTGCATAGGAAGGGGAAATATTATAATTTGAATTTTCAACGGAAATACACATATTTAAGTCTTCTAGGTCCTAAACAGTCCCTGTCATGCATTGCCTATCTGCATGTTTGCTATGGGTGGCTCAAAAACTAAAAATTGTTCGGAACTAAAATATGTATATTCTTGAAGTGTTATAGCTAAAATCGGACAAACAGCATTTCTACTTTACATTAGTGATCTTAAAGGTTTATAGTTAGTAAGTTATATAGTAAATTTTCTCTAAGGCTAAAAGCTCTAACAATATTTGTGAAATTTTATATATCAAAGATATGTTTCTACATTAGATACTACAGTGACTTTTCCAAAAAAATTATAAAAATTACAGAAAGTAATGATATATAATTGATATAACACATTTGTAATTTTTTAATTTTGCTTAAACTCGATCCATCCATCCAGGTGTTTTTACTATTAAGTGAAAGTCACAATATGATGCTCATATTATTTTTAAATAAATATTTTATTATATTTTTATATTTCTAAATTTAAACTGGACAACTTTAGAAAAAATTCAATATGTCAACTGGATTATTATTGCAGATTGCGTATTATTTAGATATGAAATGGAGACCCCATTTGCATTTCACTTTATTCATTCATAAAATGAAATCTCAAGTGAATGGGAGTAACATTTGACATAATTTCCAATTCTAAAATTACGACTTACTTACAAAAATAAAATTTAATAAAAAAAAAGATTAAACACTTTATGCTTGACCTGCCCTAATTAAGTTTAAAATATCAATACGTATTTAGGAAAAGACATTTTTTTTATTTTATGCAATACATTTAGGTAAATGCATTTCAAAAAACTCTCTTATCATAGTTGTTATATATATTTTATTATTATAGTATATTATTATTAATTGATAAATAATTGTTAATAACATATTGTCATCAACTTGATATATTGTAATATTTACATTTTGGCATTTTTCTAAAAACTTTATATTATTTAATTAATTTTTCAAGATTCCTCTCTTCCTTTTTTTTCGGAATTTAATCTATACAAACAATTGTAAAAATAAAATAAAAAAATCAAACACATTTTTTCATTTTCCTTTCAAATAAATTGTTTTGTATTTTAAATTAGTATAATTTTATTTTCAAGTTTTCTTATATAATTAATTTAATTAACCAGAGATGAATAGAATGAAGTGAATGAGAGCCGCATTCCATTTTTCATATATTCCTAAGTGCCACCGTAGTTATGTAACAACCAAAAAAACAAATTGGAAATTTTATTCTATTTTAAAATTATTTTTACAAATACATATAACTAAAATATAAAAAAGTAATTATTTAATAATTTTTATAATAAAAATTTTATCTGTAGACGTGTAGACATAAAAGAAATAATTACAACATAAAATAAAATAATTACAACATAAAATATAAAATATAAATAAAAAATCTGGAGTGTCTCCACTCCCAAGTTTCTGATAAGTTTTTCAAAGTAAGCCCCAACGTAAACGACGTAACTCTAGGACTGCCTGTATTTGAAAATTAATTAAAATTTTATTCTATCCTATCTTAGGATTTAAGGTTTCGTAATTTTCACGGATAACAATTTATTGAAATAAGAAGACTTTGGTTTAATACTATATTTTTGGTGCAAATTTATTAAATAGCATTTGTTTTCAACTGCTTTTAGCTGCAATGGTTCTCTTCCGAATGAGCTACATTTCTCAAAAGTTGATAGAAAACTAAGAATTTTGAATGATGACCGTATACTAAATTTCATTATTTTAGCTCAAACCGTTTTTGCGTAATCTAGTCTACATACACACACAGCGAGAGACATTTAAATTTTTTTCGATGGAACTGATAATGGGAAATTATATATGAGGCGTTAATGGTCAGATTTACCGACATGTCTTTAATATTTAAATCTATCTAATCATAATATATAATATAATAGCTGGTGAATTAGTCTTATGTAGTCATTTGAGATTTTTCGTAATAGGCGTCATCTTTCTGTTACCCTTATATGAAGTGGTCATTTATAATAGGTCTTTCCCATTTCATCCTGTATATAAAATAAGTTGACCTGTGGCCATGGCAGAACCGACCGACGGTTTGAAATAAATTAATTTCCTGCTACAGAAACAATTTCAAATAATTTAAATGTATCAATTAATGCAATAAAAAACAGATATGAATAGAACATAAATATTTTTAATTTTATTTTATTTATAATATATAAGAGCTGGCTGTGACGCCATGAAAGGCTGGGTGACGTCATATAATTTTAAATTAAGAAAAAACTAATGAAGATTATTTTCCCGAGGATAAATACAAAGTGCATGATTTTTGGAGATATATAAAAAAATCTCCTCGTGTGAAATTTGGTGTGAAAATAACCCTTCCCTTCCTATAGTCGATCGCTAATACTACCACTTCCGGTTTCCCGATTTGCACCAAAAGTTGTTCAATTCATCATACTGATGCATTAAGTAAATATACCAAATTTCATCAAAATCCGTTACTATCGTCGGTCGGTAAAAATGGTTTTATCTGTTTATTTTGCGCTCAGAATTTAAAATTTTTTCATATCTTCGCGTTTCATTAGAATCCAAAAGTGACTTTATAATTTTTCATGTCTGTTTGTCTGTCTCTCTATTCGCAAAATTGTGTCGTTATAGAATCAAAATTGACTGAACCGATTTTATGAAATTATATCACTCGATTTTCTGAGTCTGAAGTGAAAATAGGTTTAGGAGAGATATAAAAAGTCATTTGGAATTTAGAAGTTTTGAAACCGACGAGAGCAGAAATCAGAAAAGTTAGAAATACGGAAAAATCCAAAAAAGTCCCTTTATAATAAAAATAAAAGATAACAAGCCATTCGATTATCCCAATCTGAGGTAGAAAGAATCCGCCAAATAGTTGTAGATAGAGTAAGTCATGAAATTCGGACAGACATACTAGACTTTCAACAGAAAGAGAAAAGTACCAAGTAAGGACTATGATAATATGGCGATCAAGATCTGGTAGTTGGTTTTCATACAATCCACAGATAGCTTATTCTGATGAAAGTAAATCAGAAAATAATTTCCTAAGTTTTCGTGGATTATCACTTACAATAGCCTCCATCATGATTTCTTCCCAAATCAAGAATGATAGAAAAAGTGAAATTGACTATAATTAAAGAGGCTTGGATCCTAAAATAGTTAATATAAAAATAAATTGTATATTAATTCATTTTGAATTAGTAGATATTATTTTTTAATATAAAGATTAATATTAAGTATAAAGCTTTTTTGAGGGCAGAGCTCCTTGCCTAGGTACGAAGAGCGCCAAGGCGATTTAAGCAGCTAGTATTCTATAATATATAATACTTTTGCAATTAAATATACTTAAAAAAATGTATATAATAGAAAATAAAATATGATTTATTATTTTTTTTCAAGTACATATAAATAATTTATTCTATATTTGATTTTATAATTAGAATTTTCTCTTTCTTTCTTTATATTATAATATTATTGGTAGCTATTGTAAATTTCGTTTCAAGGTGGTCGCATTATCACAAACGATTATATTTATATACATTATAAAGAGATTATTTTTTTTTTTATTAAAATAAAGTTATTTTGGGAACGATTTATTTATTTTATTAATGTTATCTATCTTTCCGGAAATAAATTCTAAATAAATAGAAACGAAATAATTGTTTTACCTATATGATGAAGAGGATGATGGTGGTAGTGGGTTTAGAGGAGGCATTTCCTGAAACTCCATGCCAACATAAATAAATCCATCATTTATTGAAACGACCTCCATAAGGTCATTTAGCTAATTATACTATTATATAGCGTATTTAGAAATTTGAAAATCATTGAAATTATAATTTATTAATAGACATTTCCAAAGAAAAATTAAATTCAATGAAATTTTTTTTTTTTTTTTAATTTTGAGGGAATCCTAGTGGGAGTCATCACCCCTATATTAGAAATATGCCTAATTTAAATGTTTCATATATTAGTTTTTTTTTTATTAATTCTACAATAAATAATCTTATTTTAAAATGATTTAGATCCTCTCTTTCTTAGTATCTTTTTCATTTGTTCAATTATTGATATAATATAGATTAAGAGGGAAAATAAGCAAAATAAATAGGTACAACTAAAAGGAAAAAAAACTAATTAATTGAAATTCATTTTAATAATGTTAAGATGTTCAAGAAGAGTATCTAATATGATGATTTTTGCTGTTTATTTGGACATTATTATTTAATTTATAAGAGGAAAATAAGGAGCCTTCAATGGAGGAACAGCCAGGTGGTAAATAAAAGAATAAAATGCATTTGAAATTATAGAATAAAAAGAAAAAAAAAATTATATTGTCATTAAATACAATATATTTTCTATTTTTATGTATAAATTATCAAAATAATTAATTAAATGTATTTATTATTATAATTTTATTTGCTTATAAACAAAATTATTAATTTTTCCCAATTAAACCAAAAATACAATAAAAGTAAGAATAGTTTTTTTTAGGAAAGATGAACGTTGGTGGATTAAAGCACTTAGTTAATCCATTTAGAAGGAATATTTTTTAATTATAAACAAATATAGAAAAAACATAAAAGATTATTCTTGCCTAGGATAAAAAAACAAGGTAAAAATTTTTTTAACCTTGTTTTGGTTTTGTTTTCATAATGAACTATTTTAAATTTCAATATTAAAAAAATTCCAAAAAAAAAAAATAATTAAGAATGAATATACATTGATATATTATATAATTCATAGAAATTAATAATTAATATAAATTTTGACCTTATCCTAAATCTATTAAATATGAAATTTTTGTTTTGAACGAAAAGAGAATAATAATTTATAGCGTTATTAATGGTATTTTTATTTTTCAAAATTTATTATTTTATTCCTATTATATATTTAATATAAATAATTGACAAGCAGAGGCGGATTAAACGCCGGGCGGACCGGGCGGCCGCCCGGGGCCTACCAGCCCGAGGGGCCCACCGAAACCTAAATAAAAATATTTCCTTAAAAAAAATTTAAAAATCTGTTGAGTTTATGAATAATCGGAGTTTAAATAAAACAAGTTATTCTTGATATTTATCTTTATTTTGAACAACAGATCTTTATTTGGTCGTGTTTGAACCCCGACTAACTTAAGAAAAAATAATCAATTTTGGGTCTCAGCGTCCACAGTCAAATTTATGTATTTTTTTACATAAGTACTAAATATGTAACTATAAAACAGCCTAAATTATAATATAAACAAAATTTGTCTCTCAAAATAATTATAAATAACAGAGGGGCCATTTCAATTTTACCACCCGGGGCCCCCAATCAACTTAATCCGCCACTGTTGACAAGGGAATAGTATATCTAAGTATAATAAAATTTAAGATATATATATATATATATATATATATATATACTTTATAGAATGTAAACATACTTGCATCTACTAGCAATATACATTTATTATATTTATATAATATTTCTGATGCAATTTATTAGAGTATTGAGGAGATGGGGGAGTGTGCCTGTCGAGCCCCTTTAACGTCATAACCGCGTAATCGTTTTTTTCTTTTTTAAAGGCCTCGTAATCTAAATGCACTTTGTAATCGTTCTCTATGTAATTTTTTTTCTATAATATTTTTATATATATATATATTATAAATGTATATGTTACTTAACATCAATATTGATTAATTATTAATTAAGTGTATTTTCTATCAGTTATCAAATTGGTATATTATTTTTAAAATCGCAAGTGTTCTTTTGTTTTGTTTATATTTATCAGGTGTCTCGCCTGCATTCCTATTGAACTAGACCTACAAATCCTTTTTTTTCACTTTCACCTTCACTTATTATGAAAGAGAGAGAGAGAGGGAAGGTGGGTAATCTCTCTCTCTCTCTTTCATTCCTCTCCTCTCATGCGTTATCACACGAGCACGTGTCTGCCAATACCTGTCTCGTGTGTGTATGGTGGGGGTGGGTCTTTCATTCTCTCTCCTTCTGGAGGACATTTCATTAAGAGAGGGGGATTTCACGTTGTTGATGCTAAAGTGTTGTTGTGATTGAGATTGTATGATTGTTGATGTTGTTGCTGATGTTTCAAGGGAGAGAAAGACCCTCAACCTGGGGTGGGGGCGAAGGTGAGACGGGGGGGTCTTGTCCTTAGAGCTCAAACGATTTATAAAATGAAAATCCATATGCAAGTTGAATTAGATTTAAAACGTGATCGATATCATAAAGAAGTTTACGAATATCTTGTTTTAATAAAATGCCAATTAAATTATCATCGATATTCATATTAATAATTGTTACAAATTTTACATTAAGCACATCTGAAAATTGTAAGAATCAGTTTATATTTTTTCTTACATTTTTTTTTTGTACTATTTTTTTTTTACTTTACATAAAATATTTATTATATAGTTAATATTATATCTCTCTATCTATCATTTCTCTCTCTTTCTCTCTCAATATATATATTAATATATATATATATACATTTTGGTGCTTAATTTGTGTATAGTGTCAGATGTGCCTTGTGGAAAATCGCCACGACGTGGAGGACGAATTGTAGGTGGTGAGAATGCACGCCCTGGTGAATTCCCCTGGATGGTGAGCATCACACGCCGAGGCGGACATTTTTGTGGCGGCACCCTCATCAATCGTCAATGGGTTGTAACCGCGGCACACTGTTTGTGCAGGTTTGTAATTGACATAAACACTTTTCCCTTCTTATTTGCTTTATCTTTATCAATTCTCTTTAAATGATCGTACGAAATAGCGCTGTTGTGATTTAAAAACTAAAAGAATAACTAACAAACTTGAAATTGAAAATAAATCTTATTAAAATTGATTAAAAGTGTTAATTAAAATATTTATAAGAAAACTGTGTCATCTACAACCCCAATAATGAAAAAATAATTACCAATAACTTTCAACCAATCCTTGATGAAAATGACATTTTAAATGGAAGGGAAAATGTTTTACATAATTTTCTAGGTTGAAACGCAAAAGCGTGAAAAATTACATAATTTGAATGTAGAATAGGAGTGGAGGGGTGTCACTACTATCTTTTTTTAAAAACCATTCACTACTTTTATTCACTTCGTTTGCACCGAGACTAAGATAGTGAATGAGAAAATTCTTCTTTTACATGTATGATATTTAGATACAATATGAAAAATAATTAATATTTAGTGAATATATTATTAAAAATTATTCTAGATAATTAATAAAGATAGAAAACACAATCTTTGAGGAATTTCCATCCATTCATCAGTTCTATTTAAGGTTTGTGATTTCAATGTTAATATTATTTTATCACACAGTAGACATATTATTATTATATATTATTAAATTAATTATATTGTAACTGAAATAAAAAGTATTTAAGAAATGTTTATTTTAAACTGTTATTAAAGTTTTAAAAATTATTTATTTTATTTATTTCTTGAATTTCACAAGTATATCTTACTTTACAAATATATATATACAATATATATATATAAATATATAGTTTCATATATACAAGACTTAAGGGTTGAATATCTAAAAAAAAGTTTTAGTTAAAGAAAATCTACTCTTATTTTACGAATAGAAGAATACAAAATGTTTAACAAAATTAATTATTATATGAAATCTGTTGAAAAAAATAAATAAAATAATTACATTTTGGAGATAAAAAAATTATTTTTAATTAAATCTTTCTTTAGTTTTCTATTTATTCTATTTTTCAAATATTATTAAAATGAAGTTTTACAATAAATGCACTGAAATATTGAATTATGAAACATTTTCTAATTTACATCTTATTAATTTATTTTATTATAAATCATTCAAACACAATTATATAAAGAATATTGAATGAATAATAATGTAATTTTTGAGATCTCTAAACTCAAAAATATATAGAAAATAGAATTTTTGAGACTTTGAAATTAATTAATTGATTTTCATAGAAAAAAAAAAACGAAATAAAAATAAAATTATAATTATCATTATAATTAATACGATATATTTTTATTTTTAAAGAATTTAATAGGTTAATATTATTATACGGTATTTGCTTTTTAGTGGGAGTCATGAGTTGAGTGCTGAATCGATGCGTGTGACTGTTGGAGAACATGATTTGACACGAAATAGTGAAGTGCCCGCTCCGTTAGAGCATCCCATTGCCGAAATGATCATTCATCCTGGATTTAGTTGTACACGCAAGTCTTTTACTCATGACTTGGCCTTGTTACGTTTATCTGGTCCTGGGGTAGCCTGGTCATCAACAGTCCAACCGGCTTGTCTACCAGCTAATAATCAGCCAATAAATACATTTAATGAACGAAGAGCTACAGCCGCCGGTTGGGGTTGGATGTCTGAAAACACTGCCGTATTAGAAGCATCCCCGAATTCAGCAACACCTCAACCATCTGGACGAGCCTCCGTATTACAAAAGGTAATTCTTTATTAATTAAAAAAAAAATTTAATTACACTTATTTTAAATCATACTTATAATAATTTTATAGAAATAACTTATTGAAAAAAATGCACATATTGAATTTTGTTTTGACATGATTAATTCTCGAAATAATAATATCCTATTCCCTATGACAAAAAAATAACAACCTGCTGAAAAAAACTAATCCTAAAGGCAATGACTAAAATGTGACATGAAAGTGTAATAACGATATATAAAAAATACTTATGAACCTTACAATAAATAATATAATAATAGTAATAAATTTATTTAATATATCGGGAGTTGTTTTAGGTCATGATAACAGGCGTTTCCCGATTGCAACCTTGATTTAAATTCTTCTCAAATATTATTATATGATTACGTGATTACATTCAACAAATCAAAAAAATATTTAGATCAGATTTATTTAACAATTTATTTTGAATAAGATATTTTTTAATTATCATTTTAAATGAATAAATGAATGAATGAAAATTCAAATTTTATATATAGTTTTTTATATATGTTTATTTATGCACAAAAAATTAATTGACATAATTATTAATTTAATAAAATAAAATTTAATAATAAAATTTAATAAAATAAAATAATTTAATAAAATATTAAAATAATAAAAATTAATAAATTTGTAAAAAAAATATATAATACATAAAAAAAAAGTGTCTTTTCGAGTTTCGAACTGAGGAAGAAAAGTCATAAGAAACGCCTTAGCTCGCTTTTTACCGACCGACGATAGTAAGGGATGTATTGTTTTCACACCAAATTTCACATGTGGAGATTTTTACATATCTCCACGAATCATGCATTTTCTTAACAGAAAAAAGTATTTTTAGCATGATGTCTGTCCGTCCGTCCGTATAGATGTGTACAGCCTGAACGGCTCAACGGATTTTGTTGAAATTTGGTATATTTACTTAATGCATCAGTGGGATGAATTGATCAACTTTTGGTGCAAATCCGGAAACCGGAAGTGGTAGTGTTAGCGATCGACAATAGGAAGGGAAGGGTTATTTTCACACCAAATTTCACATGAGGAGATTTTTATACATATCACCACGAATGTATTAGTTTTATCCTCGGGAAAAATCATATTCATTGTTTTTCTTAATTTAAAATTATATGACGTCACTCAGCCCTTCATGACGTCACAGCCTTATTATAATCACGGACAACGCCGGCTACTTCAGCTATATATTATAAATAAAATAAAATTAAAAATATTTATGTTATATTCATACCTGTTTTTTATTACATTAATAGATATATTAAAATTATTTGAAATTGTTTCTGTAGCTGGAAGTTTTGTGACACGAGAATTTTATATATAAGATATTACATAATAAAAATAATTATGAACCTTACAATAAATAATATAATAATAGTAATACATTTATTTAATATATCGGGAGTTGTTTTAGGTCGATTTAGAAGTGGTTAGTAACGACAAATGCAGAGAATGGTACCGATCTGAGGGCAAGAAAACTAAGATCATGGACAGCCAAATATGTGCTGGTTTTGAAATTGGAGGACGAGATGCCTGCTGGGTATGTATTAGACATTTAACTAGAAAAAGAATACAATTTAATGTCATATCAAGGCTAATTTATTTCCGACTCTCTCCCCCTCCCTCATTTCCTTTCGCTCTTGACCATGGCTGATAATTATTGCAGGCTGACAGTGGTGGACCTTTGATGATTGGGGAGGGTGATCATATAACAGTGGTAGGGGTCATTTCAACTGGAATCGGATGCGCTAGGCCTCGTCTTCCAGGCCTCTATACTCGTCTATCTGATTATGTCTCCTGGATACAAAACTACATTCAATCACAAAAAATATTTTAATCCTGTTTCTATCTCTCTTTCTTTCTCTTTATATATATATATATATATATGAGCCAAAATTGAAATCTAGTCAAATTAATAGAAATTTTCAGTATTATTCTTTGAATTTTTTTTTGTATATAATAATTATTATTATACTAGTTTAAAGTTTTTGCATTTATGTTATTAATATAAGTTATTATAAAAGATGAGTGATATATATATATGTGAATACTAATATTTAAAATGATTTGTTACAATATTTAAAATAAATATTTAAAAAATCAAGTCAATATTTTTTAATATTTCGGACCTCTTATAAAATTGGCGTATTTTGGTATTATATATGTATTATTTATTTATGTATTAAATTTAGAAAAAATATGGATATCTTCTATCTTCTATATATATAAAAAGGTTTTTGTCTGCACATTGCTCAGAAAAAAACTGCGAATACAATATTTCTGTTCACTAATTATTTGTAGACTTTAGTAAAACTTATGTATGAATCAATCGAATTTTCATCTTCAAATTTGTCTTGAAGGTAGTAAAAAAGAGAGTAAGATGCGGAAATCCATTGTAAAATATTAGGTTACCCAGACGACTTAAATATAATAGGAGATTCGAGAATTGCAATTACAGACAGCGAGGAAAAATTAATCAGGTAGGAAAAAAGATTGGGTTTGAAATTAATAGTGAAAAGAAAAAATATTTACTAACAAAGAGGAACAATATTAACATACAAAATCTTAATATACAAAATTTAGAATTTGAATATGTAGAAAAATTGAATGTAATCACGAAGGATAATAATATTTGAGAAGAATTTAAATCGAGGTTTCATTCGGGGCTTATCTCATCAAAATTATTATCAAAGAGAATCAAAATTAAAATATATAAAACAATTATTTTGTCTGTTGTATTATATGGGCGTGGGGCATGGTCTATGACCTTAGGAGGTGAGAGTAGATTCAGAGTATTTGAAAATAGGCTTCTTCCCAACATGTATGGGCCAATGAAAGATGAGGACACCAGGGAATGGCGGAGACTGCATAACGAGGAATTGCATGACCTCAATTCATCTCCAGAAATAGTTAGGGTTATAAAAGTGAGAAGGCTGCGATAGGCAGGGGACGTGGCTAGAATAGGAGAGAAAAAAGATATTGGTGGGGAGACCGATTGGAAAACGTCCGCTTGGAAGACCATGGACGCTTAGGAAGGGACGTAAGAGAGATGGAACAGGGGCTCAGGATAGGGACACTTGGAGAAATGTAGTTGTTGCGGCCAAGAACTTTCGAGTACCGTTGAGTCACATAGATAGATACAATAATAATATATATAATTAATTTACTGATTAAATAAATAATAATAAGAATAAGAACACAAAAAGAAATGAATGTTGTATGTAATATACAGATTGAAACAAAATGGATGAAAACCTTTTACTACTTTCAACTAAATACTATGTACCACTCGGAGTTACAGGGGGCGGAGCCCCCATCTAGGTGTGTGCAGCTAGTTACTAATAAATAAATTTCATATTAAAATAAAATATATTTTTAAGATATATTTTCCAAATTTTTTTTAATAATAAACCAAGCTAAATATAAAAATCATCAAAATAAAATTTAACAACATAAATGCTAAGAAAAATCAATACAATATTTATAATAATTATATATTAATATATTAAATTTTAACTAAAAGTCAATTTATAATTAGAATATTATATATTTTACCTATATAGATAAAACCAAATACCAAAGAATAAATAAAAATGAAAAAACAATATTAACTTTAGTCCAATATCTTTTACTTGTAAATATTTATATAAATATGTATAATTTTTTTTGTTATAAAATTGATCTGTTTCATTGAATAATAAGTTTTGAATATAATCTAAGAAAAAGAAAAATATTAATTATTAATTAAAAATATTATATTTAATACTTTTTAAATTTATTTTTATTTTATTTCAATTTAGAATCAACTGTAGTAACTCTTGTGTTTTAGCAACTATATTTCTTCCCCCTTCCCATTTTAATCCACCTCATTCAAATTCTAATCCCGTCATATCTTTCATAATAGAAGGTACATTTTTGCTATCTACCTAGAGATAGTATTGAGAACATGAAAATTATCGATGTTGAGATTTTGATGTTTTTATACGTTTTGAAGGCCCCTAAGTCATTTTCACATTGGGGGGAGGGGGCGGTGGGTACGGTCCGCACCGGGCGGCACTTATCTTGGGGCGGCATTTTTTATATTTAGTTATAGTTGTAAAAAGCAACTTATTCATTTCATATTTATTTTTTTTCTTTCTTGAATAATAAATGGTTATTATTTACTATTTGATTTATATAAATTATTATTAACTATATGATTTCAAATATTATTCCTCGATGTATATAAATGCATTTTAGTGTAAATTTTGAATTCTAATTCCAAGAACAGGATAATAATTTTATTTTATTGTATTCATTAAAATTCGCTGAATTCGTAAACGCATCTTTACAATTTTGTTCGGCAATTTTTCCTAACTAAAATTTTTTGATATCAGTTTATAAATGTCATTTCTTTTGAAAAGTTTATATGATTACTTTGAAGTGATATACCAATATTAAATTATTAAAGCTTTGGTGGTTGTTTTTAATATATGGTGTATATTTTTGTATTTTTTGAATAAATTTACAATAACAAATATCAATATGTGGTTTAATTTACAAAATTCCGTTATGATATACCAGTGCTCCGCAACCGGTGTGACGCGGCACACTGGTTTGCCTTAAAGGAGATACATGAATATAAGAAATTTATATTTTTTTGATTTATAATTATATTATATGCGGATTTCTAAGTTTCATTTGATCGCGGCGGCACACCTGTATCTCCTTTAAGGCAAACCAGTGTGCCGCGTCACACCGGTTGCGGAGCACTGTGATATACCAATATTTTATTAAATTATCGATTTTTCGATTTGATTGACTTATAATAAAAAGGGTGGCAAACTGGAGATCTAGGTACGTGTAGGTGTATAAACAATTAAAAGTCGAAAAAAGAAGATGTGCTAATCAAAAGTAATCAACAAAGAAGTTATATACACTGGATATGAATATTATATACTGATTAAATTGAATAAATTAATTATAAGAAAAAGTAATAATCTTGAATTAAATATAAAGTATTTTGTCTGAATATTGCTTAAATTGAAAATAATCATTTCATGACTTTTAAAATTAAAATCTTACTTTAAAATTTGTATGTCTGTCTGCCTAGATTTTATCCCAAACCTTAACATTTTGAGAAATAAGAAATAATAATTAATTTGTATTTATTTATATAACATATTGTTATGGTTTTTTGTATTTGACGAGGGGGGTGTAGTGTAAGGGAGGATATTTATAATTAAGAGGTAGATAGGAGAGGGGAGGTAGGGAGTGGAGGGGGAAGTGTGTAATGGCGATGCGCGGACTTAGGTGAGCACTGATCCTCTTCTGAGTGAGAGAAGAGGGGAAGAGGGGAGTAAGGGAGGGACTGAAGATTCAATTTTAATAGAGGTTTTGGTCCATGGTGTAAGGTAGCAATCAGATAACTAAGATCCAACGTGGAATGAGAGATAGAGAAAGCTGTAGGAATAACTCAATTAATATCTACAAAAGAAAATAATAAAAATTAAGTTTATTGGTTTCCAATTAAACAAAGATTGCAACTAGAATTTATCTTTCCTAGATTTAAATCTGTTATAATAAAATAAAATCATTTAATTTATACAACATTAATATTAAAGGAATTAATATTTGGATAACATAAAGTAAGGGAAAGAATAAAATAAATTATAGAGTCTTATCCGTGTGTGTTTTGTATCCGTTCTTTCTTCAGCGTAGATTTGGTTCCAATTGAGTTCCAATTCGTTATAAAGACCAAGACATCCTTCTTTGAGGGCTTTTAGACAAAGTTCCTGGCTTTCTGGAGTTTCTTACAATTTTTAAGAGAATTATTTAATTTTTTAATAATTCTTTTTGTTGTGGGAACGTTCCAATATATAAAGGAATGATAACTGAACTTTAAAAGGTGACTTCAGCATTCGGAACACAAAAACTTACAAAAATAGGAGAGGAAAAAATTTAACGTCCTCCCTATTTCGTGGTCTAGATAAGAGTGCAATTTTAACAAAGATAATAAACAACTTCCAACAAAGACATATGTCACGATTGTTCTCACACCAACACAATTACAATGTTTTTTTATTATCTTATAAATTATCAAATTACAAAACCAATTATAATTTATTAAAAATTTATAATAATTTTTAATTGGTTGCATCTCAATAAAATATCTAATTACTAATTAATATTAATTATCCACAAATGGAAATATCATTTCAGTATATATGTAATATTAAATTAGTTTATATGGTTAATAAATGTCGTGAGAATTTAAATAGTCTAACCAATCGATCATATAGAATTGCTTTTATTTTTAATCAAATTAAAAAATTATGTTAGAAAAGAAAAGAATGAATAATTTTTCGTGCACTTTCGGCATGAGTCGGAAAAATTCGTTCCATATAAATGTTTATTTTTTATCTCTTTCCCACCTTTACTAAGCAAATCTTTTTAAATCAATTCAAGTGACTTTAAGAATTGCGGGTGCCTTCGGTCGAGAATTTTTAGAACCGAACCGAACCGCAAACAATGATATCTTGATTTGAAAGTGCATAGGTAATTTGAATGCTACCGCGGAGGGAGAATATTTTCTGTGATTTTGATATTTGAATTCTCCACCCTTTTATTAAACAAACAAATATTAATTTTAAAAATAATAATAATTTATAATAAAATTATTTAAAACTTCATCGATTTTAAATAAAATATTTAGAAAATTTTAAATAAATAAATATATTACAAAGTTTATTGTATTTTTTTTTTTTGTAATATATTATTGATAAAAAATAATATTAAATCCTATATAAATTTAAAAAAAAATGAGTTTGTTTACAATTTAATATAAATATTCAAACAAATATAATCGATAATTGTAAAGATGAATTAGTGACTATAAAATGAGTTGATGATATTGAATTTCTATTTTTTTTTATACACATATTTTATAGAAATATTTATTTCTTGACGTATTTTTCAGTGATGTATTGGTAAAATAAGAAGTAATGGAACACATAGAGGGAGCAAACAAAAGTCAAATTTTCAGCAAACTATTTTTTCCCATATAAGTTTTTATTTTTTCTTATTCTTACTATACAAAATATTAACGAAAAAGAAATTCTAAAATAAAAACGAATTGATAAATTAATATATATTTTCTTTTAAATTAGTCTAATATATTTTATAGAAATAATTCATATGGAATTTTTAAAATTAGCCCGAAGAAATTAAATTATGTCCAAAAATTTATACTGTTAATTATTTTTGAATTTGACTATATATAAGTTAATATATCTAATATATCAATTCTGTTTTTATATAAGTATAATCTATTTTTTTTAGTATTATCTCAAAAATGTTTCTAATAATTTTTCGTGTAATGTCGTGAGAATTTAAATAGTCTAACCCATCGATCATATAGAATTGCTTTTATTTTTAATCAAATTAAAAAATTATGTTAGAAAAGAAAAGAATGAATAATTTTTCGTGCACTTTAGGCATGAGTCGGAAAAATTCGTTCCATATAAATGTTTATTTTTTATCTCTTTCCCACCTTTACTAAGCAAATCTTTTTAAATCAATTCAAGTGACTTTAAGAATTGCGGGTGCCTTCGGTCGAGAATTTTTAGAACCGAACCGAACCGAACCGCAAACAATATCTTGAATGCTACCGCGGAGGGAGAAATTTTTCTGTGATTTTAATTCTGCCGTCTTTTAATAAATAAACAAATATTAATTTTAAAAATAATAATAATTTATAATAAAATTATTTAAAACTTCATCGATTTTAAATAAAATATTTAGAAAATTTTCAATAAATAAATATATTACAAAGTTTATGTTGATTATCTTTATTAATTTTTTTTTTTTTATTTTTGTGATATAATATTGATAAAAAATAATATTAAATCCTATATAAATTTAAGAAAAAAATTGAGTTTGTTTACAATTTATTAAAAATATTCAAACAAATATAAATTAAATAGATAATTGTAAAGATGAATTAGTGACTAAAATGAGTTGATGATATTGAATTTCTATTTTTTTTTATACACATATTTAAATATATAAATTTAAGAAAAAATTGAGTTTGTTTACAATTTATTAAAAATATTCAAACAAATATAAATTAAATAGATAATTGTAAAGATGAATTAGTGACTATAAAATGAGTTGATGATATTGAATTTCTATTTTTTTTTATACACATATTTTATGAAAATATTTATTTCTTGACGTATTTTTCAGTATTGGTAAAATAAGAAGTAAGGGAACGCATAGTGGGAGCAAAAAAGTCCTATTTTCAACAAACTATCTTTTTCCATATAAGATTTCATTTTTATCTGAATACTTTGAAGTGATATACCAATATTTTTTTAAATCATTGATTTTTCTTTTGAAAAGCAGGGCCGGCGGAAAAATAAATATAAATTTTGAGAGCATTATAAACGATTTTTCTAGTATGAAAGCTAGAAGAGTAAATATTATATAAATATGTTTACGAGTGCATACAAATATGTGTAAAAAAATTTACTCTCTGTGTATTAATTAATATTGATTAAATAACTTAATAATTTATTTATGTGTATTAATTTATAAAAACAACTATTTGATTGACTTATAATAAAAAGGGCGGCAAAAGTTCTAGGTACGCCACTGTTCCTACCCATGTGCCCATATCAATATGACCCATATATTTATTATATCATTGGTCTGTGCTTTGGATATTTATATTACAGACCATCCGTATTATAGCTAACCAAACGTTTGTAAGCGCAAAATTTGAATTAGCGTCAGCAGCGCAACTTGGCGGGCCGGCCGACAAAGCAAATACGATTTAAGTGTGTCCCCCACCCCTGATGTAATGTCATTTATATGTCAACCTCACCTCATAATAACTTAAGTTAAAATTGGTTAAAATAATATTAACAATTTATTATCAATTATTTAATTGGATAATTTAAAAATATTAAATATATATAAATTAAATATTAATTAGAAAATAATCTTAAAATAATTTTCGTCTGTTTTTTTAAAAATCTTGTAACTTGAAAAGTCAAATATTTTTTTTTTAAATTTATTAAATATTTATCACTCAATTAGTGATTAAAATATAATGAAAGATGAATAGCGAGGAGATACTGTATGATGATTGTATTTTATATGAATTACTTGTTTATTCAGAATGGGAACAAGAACCGGAATTTGTTGTAACTAATATAAAAAATTATATTGTAATGTTTCAATTTATTAAATTGATCATTTTTTATATTTTTAGAAATATATCAAACATTTTGATACCAATTCTAATAAATCATATTGGAATTTATTTCGTTATTTAAGTGGAAAAGAAAATGCAACGAATACAATTTTAAAGTATTTATTTTATTTTTTTCCATTAAAGTTTATCATAATATAATATATTTTTATCTCTTAATACAGAAGATTCAATTTGCAAAATTATTTTCAATTGTACGTTTCCAACTCTATATGTTATAAATAAGTTTAACTAAAACGATAATAAATTAGATAACAATATTTTCATTTATTAATCTGAAAGAATCTTTAGATACTTCTCATTCACTTTCATTAAACTTATGTTTGTTTTAATTAACAAGTATTAAACTACTTTTAATGTATTTCTGAATTCTGGTTTTTTATAAACAAAAAAATCACACTTTTCTTTAAATTTGTCTATATTAAATTACTATTTTAATCATATTTTATTTTTATTTTTTTAGATTTTTATTAAAACAATTGCCTTGGAAGTTTGCAGCTGGTGAAAATGGCAAAGTTGTTGCTATACTTCAAGAAACTCTTTTAGAAATACGTACCACTAGAGATGAATATTCTTCAATTATAGGAAAAGCTATAAGTAAGATAAATATTTAAATTAATTATTAAATTAACAAACAAAATTGATATATTCAATTTATGACAAAATAATATTTAATTTTTATAAATATTAATATAAATTAATTAATGTATTTTACAAACGTCTCCTAACACAGCATAACGAACCTAATAAACAATCCAAGTGTTATCCCTACAAAGGCATTTAAATATCACATACATAATTAGTAAGAGATGTTTACTGATGTTTTTCTTAAATTTTCTTTTGTAGTTCCAAGAGATGGATATCCACAGTGGCGTCATATGGTCTGGAGTCCTGATTGTTCGATGCTTGCAATTAGTCAAAGCAATGGTCAAGTATCCTGTTATGATCTTTTAGGGAGTTGTCTATTCACAATTACAAATGTCAACTCAGAAAATCCAAGTCCTCAGGATGCTCTTAGCACTTTATTATTCATCAATACAAGAGTTAAAAATCTTAAATGGTACTTTATTTACAAATTCAAACAAAATTATCAAAAAATACATTTTTTTATTTTTGTAGGGCATATGAATTGGTGCTTGTCGATTATCATGGTGAATTACGTGCATATTTAGTCTCCCCTACTGATGGTTATCAAATGAGCCATAGACATTCTTTAGAGATAACAAGTTGGAATTCATTACCAGTTTCTGCAGTTATTTACCATCCGAAACATAATTTATTAATCACAGCACGACCACCTGATAGAAACACAAGTGGACATTTAAAAGTAAAATCCCCAATTAACCTTCTATTTTTAATACAAATCCTTTTTTAGATCAAAGAACAAATACCATTATAATAAAATAAATTATTATAAATTTTTAAGATTAAATTTTAATTTCACAGTGGTAGAAAATTTAAGTTGTTCTTTCATCTATTACATTTACAACCATATTTAACTAATTTATTTATTTTGTTTATTTTTATTCTAGAGTTGGGGAAGTGGAGTGGGTCTTTTTGCTTATCGATTGCTTAATGATGATCCCTATTATAAATTAGCATTAGATTTGGATGAAGAGCAAGCAATTCAATCTGCCCAAAGAAGTTTTTGGAATTGGATGCCAACAATTCGATCTCCTCCTTTACAAGTAGATTTTAGTTTATTTAAATATATTCATAATAAAAATAATATATACTTAAATTATATTTCAGAGTGTGATATTTAAAATGAAAATTTCACCAAATGGTCAATTTTTAGTATGTTTGCATTCATGTGGAAGTATATCCGTTTGGTATTTGCCCTCTCTAAGGTAAATGAATTACATATTACAAATGAATTTATTAATATGAATATAATTAAATTATTTTTAAAGTATATAAAAGAATTGGTTAATTCTATTATTTTCACTAGACTATTTAAACATTGGCAATTAGAAGAGCAACCTGATTACAATGCCAGGAATATTACGTCAAATGAAAAGAATAAACGAAATACAATTAATATTAGTGATTATTACCCAGTCGATGTGAATTGGTGGTCAAATTCGGTAAATAAAATATTTTTATTAATAAATAAATTTGAATGGTTTCACGTTTGTCTTTTCAAGCTTATCAAGCTTTACGGCTCCGGTTCAATTCCTGGGTCAAAATTAGGAAACTACCTCCAGAAAAATCAAGGCAAAGGTTGAGAGGATGTGTGTACTGATTATACAATACCCCGCTTAGTCGGCACCCTACTTGATTGGCCCATAATATTAGAATTAGAATATTAGAATTAATATTAGAATATTTATTTTTCTATTTATTTTAATTACATATATAATTATTTTTAATTAAATTACACTTTTGTAGGCTGTAATTATTGCAAGGCAATCAGGTGCTGTAAGTGTTTGTGCAGTAAATAATAATTTACAAAATCTTCTTGGCGAATCACCTGTATTCCTTTCTGGTCAACCACAACTCTCTGCTTTATATGTTACTAGAGGATTTCTCTCCTTAGAATGCGAAATGTTAATCACATCTAAACGAAGGGCACGAAATACATCTGATGATTTACTTAATGATTCTGATTTGGTAAGAAATATATATATATACATATAACATGTTAGACATGCGGCCTTTCATAAGCCATCTACCGCATTTAGGAAGATCAGATTTGAAAGACAATTTTCTTTAGTTTTCATAAAATATAATATGAATTGTTTTCATCAACAGAACGAAAAGAAATTTAAAAAATAACAATTTTATATTTGCATTTATACATCTTATTGTTAATTAAATTTTATAATAAATTAACTATTTATTTTATTTTTCCTTTGATAAAATTGCTCTGAATTTGTTTTTATAATTTAATATTTTTAACTATTTCCTCTTCATTCTTTTTATTTAGGAAGAACCTGGTAATATGGAATTTGAAGATGACGTTACAGATGATGAATCTTCACCAACATTATTTAGTAAAAGTACTGCTTTATTACAATCAGCAATGTATTTAATTACTGATATTGAACGATTTCAACCACCAAAAAAAAGACCCAAACTTTTGTATAAAACATATCGTCTACTTGGTTTGAAAAATACAACACCCGAAGAATTATATTCTCGGAAGGTAAATAAGAAGAAAATGATAATTTATCTAATTTTCAAAATTTTATTTTAAGATAATTTGTATTCCTAATCCAAATTTTTATTCACTTTGGAAAAATAAAGACAAAAATGTATATAAAATAGAGAATTATAATAAATAATTTCTTTGATAAATGTATATTTTTTTTATAGATTGATAATGAAGAATATGCAGAAGCTTTAGCCCTAGCTCGGGCATATAATTTGGATTGTGATTTGGTCTATCAACGTCAATGGCGAAACAATAAAGTCTCAATAGCCACTATCAATGATTATCTAGTATGTAGAGTTTAATTTTATATCTTAAAATCTAAAACAAATTAATCTTCCCATAATATTAATAATATCCTAATAATAATAAACTAGAAATAGAAATTAAAGTTAAACAAGAAATATATTATAAATATTGAAATTTGTTTTTAAGAGTAAAGTAACGAAACGATCTTGGGTATTAAAAGAATGTATAGAACGAGTGCCAGAAACGTATGCAGCTGCTATGGAATTAATTCAATTTGGCCTGCGAGCAACTAACTTAGAAACACTTCTCGCTATTGCTCAAGGTATATTTTCAATAATTATTTATTCTTTACCCTTTTTACAATGACCTTACTTACTTACTTTACGCGAGTAGGCCCAAGGAACCGCGCGATTTCCAACAAATCTGCCTCCAGAGGGTTCGGTCCTGCGCTTTCTCCCTCCATTCCTCCCACTCTCCGAAGCTGATTAGATTCTCTCTCAGCCAGTCCATCCATCTCATCCTCGGTCGGCCTCGCTGCCTTCTTCCAGTCGGTCTGAAGTCGAGTGCCATCCTCGGCCATCTAGAGGCATCCATCCTCACCACATGACCAAGCCACTGGAGTCTTTGGTTCTTCATTATTCCCAATATGTTAGCCTCGCCATAGAGATCCTCAAGCTCTCTACTATACCGTCTTCTCCATTCTCCCGTTTCCGCATCGCACACGGGGCCAAAGATCTTTCTTAAAATTTTTCTTTCAAACACCAAGAGCCTCCTACACTCACACACACCTTGATGCTCCACGTTTGGCATCCATAGAGAAAGAAGGGTTGAATGAAGGTCTTATAAATACGAAGCTTGAGGCACACTGACAGACTACGGGATTTTAATAAGTTGTAAAGAACGAAATAACATCGACTTCCAGCTTGCAATCGCGCACTTACCTCTCTGTCGTCGGAACCGGTGTCAGAGAACAATGAACCAAGGTACTTAGTTTCCCTCACTTGTTTAAAAATTCTTCCCCCTACCACGAGGAGTTCAAGACTAGAGCCGATGGGGTTACGCCTTAAGAATAGGCATTCAGTCTTTTCGTCATTAATTTTTAGCCCTACTTTACTAGCTTTTCCTTCATGTTGGTCTATAATTTATGTCAATCCCTCCGACGATTCAGCCACACACCCCAAATCATCCGCGTAGACCAGTATAGCTATACCTATTCCCTCCACACCCATCCCGTGTGAAAATGTCCCGGAAACTTTTCGGATTACCTTATCCAACATTATGTTAAATAGAGTTAGTGACAAGCCATCTCCCTGCTTCAAACCCGATGCAATCGAGAATTGCAGATGATTTCTAACTTTAACCCTCCCCCTTGTTTTCCTCATACAGGCTTCAACAAGGCTCACCAACTTTCTGGGGACCCCAAGCTCACTTAAGTACCTGAATAGGCTCTCCCGATCTATACAGTCATATGCTTTTCTAAAATCGACTAACATCACGTGCAACTGTCTACCGTGCTCTCCCTATTTTTCAAAAAGCAGATAGTAAGAAATGAAAGACCCTTAGCCCTCGAAAACCTAATAGCATCAGGGTCGGAAGAAACAAGAGTTGACCAAGGAGGGTCTGATAGGAAAGACAAAAGAGAGATATCTAGTACAAGTAAGTAGAAAAAATATTAGATATGGCTCAGGACCTCATGGTTTCCAGACTATATGCTCACTAGTTATGAGCCCCTCAAGGGAACATGCAAGATCCCCCAGCGCGCATTACAGACAGCCCGACACATGCCACTGATAGGATAGAGGAAGTGTTATTTATTTATTTGATAATATTAGTAAATATTAATCGGGATTAAGTGTTAATAGAAATAAATAAATAAATGATTTAAAACAGGAGTGGTAGAGGGGGGAGAGAGGTGGAGCACTTGCTTGGCAGGACGATGAACCCTGAATTGAACTCGGAATTAGATGACAAAGAATTACCCATTAAGGATCCATCGTGCCTACCTTGGTAGTAATTGATCCCAGAAGTGCCCCATTGTAAAGAGCACTCCAAGACCAGTAAAATGATTTAAAACTTACCACCAGTTTTAACAAATACTCCGAGGAAAACGGATGGGAATCAGGAGCGATGTGCCACAAGTCCGACCATCGCCGAGTTCACTCATATAATGCTTTATAATGACCTTACCTTCTTTAAATCTTAATCTTTAAAATGAAATTATACACTCTTCAAAAGTATTAAAAAACACAGAATAATTCTAGAATAATGTAATCTTAAGATGTAATCTTTAATTTAATTTTTTTATTCTAGGAACTGATGGAGGTCATTTAATGCTTGGCAGTCCAGTAAAGGCCCATTACGGTCACACTTGGTCTAAAGATGAAGAAGAAATTCGTCAAGATATTAAAAATAAAATTCTACTTCCAAAAGTAAATCGTACATATTTTTATTATTTATTTATAACATTTTAATTTAATTAAATTATTTAGATTATTTATTAAAAGTATTAAAATTCTTTTTATTTTTAAAATTAGGTTTTTGCTAATAATATTACACAAGAGCAAAAAGATTTAATACACTATCGTCAAATTTTACTTCGTTATTTAGATCGACTCTGCACTTATGAAGTAAGAAGATTATATAATTTAAATTTTATAAATTATTATTCTTAGCTACATTTGAACTCCTCTTGAATATTTCTCTAACTATCCTTAATTATTCTCTATTCTCTCTTTTCCCATTTGAACCACATAAATATCTACTTTCTTATATAAAATTATTAGATTAAATGTACATATTTTAAAATTACCCCATTATGATTTTAGTTAATTGCTGGAGGTCGTCAAGCAATAGAAACAAGTTACGATTGTGCCTTTTATGATACGTTTCGTACCACCCCTACCCTTTCTTCTACTATTCGTTTTGCTCGCAATGCTGACATCCGAGCACTAGAACATATGTTTATTTATCATGGACAAAATACTCTTGAATATTGGTTACCAATTCTTGCTAATATTCCAGAATCAATAAATCCTAAACTGTATGCAAATTTGCTACCAGATTGTCGATCATCTACATCATCAATTGTACCATGGATTCAAAAATCATTACGAGAACCTGATTGGGCGGAATCTTCACAGATACAGTAAGTCATTAAAAATGAGATTGACTATTATGGAACTTTATAAATGTTTAACATTTCAAGAAAAATTGTTTTAATTTTGTTTTCTTCATTAATTCCAGACAAATAAGTGGCATTCCATCTGATCATGATATTTCTCCTGAATCCCAAATCGATACATTATCTGATATAACTCTAATTAGTAAATCCAACACTTTAAATAATTGTTATGGCCTTTTTGATGATGATTCACAATTACGTGATTTCGCCAATTCTCAATCGATCGCGGCTGAAATTGTGACTCAATGGTATATAATGAGAACTAAACAAATTGAAAATCGCAGTTGGCGTGCTGATTATGCTCTTTCACTTATTCAATTGGCTAAAGAACGTGATGTAAATGATAAAGTAAGGTTGAATAATTTGATCATTTTATTCTTATTTTTACTATTAAGAGATAAATTGTAAAAGTGCAGTATTATCCTCCAATTGTAAAAGCGCAGTATTATCCTCCACATTCTTTCCATACAATATGCCTCCTCAATTTCAGCATTCAATTTCTTATTACACCTCTATCTAAATTTATATCCCGGTCCTAAATTAAGTTTGATCTTTACCTGTGTTATCGTAAATATGTTAAATATCAAATCTTCATTTAAATTAATATAGTTAATAGTTTATTGTTATTCTTTTTTTAGAAAATTAATCAACTTACTGATTTTCTATTAACCTTAGAAACATTAGTTTATCAAGTGAACCATGAAGATATTCAATTAAGAGATTTAGAAAAGATGTCAGAATTGGAAATAGCAAAATTATTAATGTGTAAAGTATGTTATTTTATTTATACTCAATGAATATTATCATTTTTATCCTTTTAAATATCAAAATATTTTTTTAGGCATCAACTGAAAAATTTGTTAACGCTTTAAATATATTTCTGATCCCTTATTTAAATCGTTGTGAAAAACGTCGGCCTGGCGCCCGAAATCAGCTCCTTCATGATTTTCTGGTTGATCTAAGCTCAAGAGATTTGTCAAAACCACTTGCACTATTTAATATAGAGAGTTCAGATATTAAAACATTAATCTCAGATGAAAATGAATTTATAAATTTGGTAATCGATTGTTTCTATGCTTATCCTAATTGTGATCAAATCGAACAAACTTTTGCTGTTTTAACTTCACTACCTGAATTCGATTCAGTAAGGTTTGTGTCATTAAATTAAAAAACAAAATTAAAATACACTACTTTCATTAATTATAATTTTTTTTTCTTTTATAGTTTAAATGAACTTTCAAATGATACTCCATATAAACGTTTAGAAAACGTAGAAAATGAATTATTTGCTGTTGAAATATTAGAAAAAAATGGTTTACCAAAACCTCTTGCTTATGTTCGCGATCTACGACAACAACAAAATGCTATTTTCAATTTATTAACAAAATTAGCTCGTTCCCTTATTAAAAGGTAAATAAATAATTTTTTTTTTTGTGAAAAGAATAATTTTTAATTAAACCTTGGAGAGATTTATTGACTGATATTTATTTATCTTATTAAGTAGTAAATTTTCAAGTTGCATTTTAGTTTACATAACTTAATTATATTGGATTTAATGAAAGAGAATTTAATTATAATCAATTGAAATATATTTTCTATTTTTGTAATTTAAAAATTATCTTTTTAAAATATGAAATATATTCACATTTTTATATTATTAGAGTTCCTAAATCTACTGAAGAACAATGGCATAATCTTCTTGGAGATCTTTTAGAATTACATACACGAGTATTTGGATGCATTTCACTTGAAACATGCTATGAGGTAATTTTCCTTCTTTTCTCAACTAATACATTGATCAATTAAGAATATAAGAGAATGAATATTTTAGATTAAGAAAGTTTGGGAAATATTAAAATCATAATTTTTTTATTTTTAGATTTATGCTTCTGCTTTATTAGCTTCTGGGAGTAAAACAATTATTCGTAATGCTGCTTACATTCTTTCATGTAGTCAATTGGATCCTGAACCTACAACTACAGCATCTACTTCTAATATATTATTACAAGTACATCAACAACAACGACATCGTCGTTCTTCAACATCATCATCAACATCATCGACAAAGGGAACAATGCGTGTCTCATTCGATACTACTGTTAAATTAATTTTACTTGCCGCTGATGAATATTTCGATTCAGCTAATGATGTATCTGATCCAAATATGGAATTGGCCAAGTATGTCTTTTTATTTATTTATCTCTAAATAAATATTAATGAAAAATTTAATGGAGAAATTTAGTTTATTTAGATTTCATTGCATGTTTATTATTGTTTAAAAAAATTATTCTTTTTCAGGACTTGTCTCCATTTGATAACGGAACCGCATCGTGCTATCCAAGAGCGACTTGATTTGATCTCATCGCTCTCTCTTTTGTCTTCTTTTAACATTACAATGTTACCCTTACAAGTTCGTATGTGTGATGATCGTATGAAATTAATACGAAAATGTGTAGAAAAATCACCAGATGCTTATCGTTACCAAGAAAAACTTATTCAATTGGCTGAATATTTACGAGTGGCAGAAGATGATGGCCGATTACGCCAAGCACTTGTTCTGAATCTAATCGCTGAAAGAGCGTTTGAACTGGAAGATTTTTTTATATGTGCCAATGCATGTCGCCAAATGATGGAAAGAGGTTATACCCATGGCTGGTCAATTGCGAGACAACTGGGACAATGCGACAAGTTCGATGACATTTCACTTAAAAAACAACTCTTATCTTTTTCTATGATTCATTGCACACCAGACGTACTTCAAGAACTCATTCGTTCTTCGTAAGTTAAAATAAATTAATTTTTCATTTAAACATAGTAAACACTTTATTAATTAAACATATAAATTATTATGCTTAAAATTTGTTGGATAAAATATAAAATAGAATTCTATATAATTAAATATATTAAGTATGTAAATAGTCATTATTGGGGTTCGTCATAATGGTTGCGAAATTTTTTTATTCAATTTTTCTCATCAACGTTTGTTTTAGTTGTGCTCTTGAAGCGTCTGAGCTCCATCAAATGATCGATAGTCATTTATTTCGAGAAACTCCCATGTCTGAAGATGATGATATTGATATATTTGACGATGCATTAACATCAGTAAAGTATACCAATCTAATTAATTTATTTTAACTTATATTAATACTCCAATATGATTATTTTATTTAGCCAATGTATTCACCACAAAAAGAATTACCTCCACCAATGAGAAATCTTGTTAATGTTGTGGGCGATACAACACATGCTGCTATTAAAAAAACTACATATCATTTATTGAAGATTGTTGGCAACAAAGAATTTTGGAAAGAAACAATGAGGTTCAACATTATCAACTTTATTAATATTTATATATAAATTTATACATATTAATTTTTAAAGTTCTATAAATTTTGATTCTAGATGGTTACCATCTCGACAGAGTAGTGATTGGGATGATACCTGGTCTGATTTAGAAGGTTCTTCAAGTATATATAATAATGCAATGAGTTCATTTGATGATCCAAATGGACCATCTGCTTTGCTTGAAAAACCATCTCTTTCTCCATTTGTTGTCTCTATATATCCTGATGATTGGCTTGCAAGTCGAATCGATTTCACAGCACTATCAAATGTGGATTCCCCATTAGGGCTTTGCGCTACCATCTTTCGATTGAGTATGCTTGAAAACCGATTGAAACCGGATTTAGGACAGGATAATTCTGCAGGTAAATTTATTTTTATCAAGAATATATATTTAAAACTTAAATGATAACTTTTCTGTTAATAAATGAATATAAAATGTTAAAATAAATACATATACTTAGTTTTTGTTCCTCTATGATTGATTATATCTCTACTTGTTTCTTACAAAATTGTAATCTTTTTTCAGTGTTAATTCAAATTGCTCAGCAGATTCTTTCTGAAGATAACGCTTTAGGATTGGCTCTTCTTTTCTCGGTTCATGATCCAACAGAGGCTGATAGCTGTTTTGAATCTTTGCCAATTACAGACCTGAGTTTACAATTAGCACAATATTTCTTTGCCATTCATTTATTTATTTTGGAAAATAAACAAAAGAATTGGACGCTTGTACAAATATTAAATATTCCTGTTGAACAGGTATCAATTAACTATTAATACAAATAAACTAATAACTATAATTTTGATAATTTAATGGGTTTCAGAAATAATGAAACTGATTATCTGATGTCAAAAATAATTAATAAATTCAAAATTATCATTATTTTGTTTTTCATTTAAGATGCTGCGCCATGTTCCTGTTCTTTTAGAAAATATTTCATCAGAACATCCTTTAGCTAAATTATTAATAAAATATCAAACTCGTCATGCTGATTATCTTCAAGGTTATCAATTACAATCTATTGGATGTGGTGTTGATTTACAAAGATTTGCCAACGATATGGATTACAGACGAGATTCTATCTTAGGATTAGCCATGTATGTAATAAAGATTATATTTAATATCTATATTTATCTCCATTTTCATCCTAATTCTTTTCATGTGTGGGGAAGAGAACATGGTATGAAATGAAAATAATTTTAAGAAAAGATATAGGATGCTTTTAGAAAATATATTATTTGTAGTATGTTGTAAAGAGATATTGAGAAATTATTAATGAGTAGTTAGGGTCAAAATATAAAGGTATATGTAATTTTGGATAGAGGGTTGGATTAAAAAAATAATTATATTATTAAATTGAATAAATATTTTAAATTGATTTCCAGGACATCAGATGAAAGTCGATTTAATTTGGCAGTCAGTCTTGGAAACCGCCATGGGTTATCAGTATGCGATATTGCATGTGCTCATTTGCATTCATTATTATTGAACAATGATGGTTTGTCTATTTCGGAATTGACATTACGCGTAACAAGAACTCAACTAGTTCAAATGCTATCATCAGATCAAAATAATGTTTGTTCCAGGTAAATATTAATATAAAATTATTAATTTATTCTAGTTGATGAATTCAATTTAATTTCAATTTTACTTATTTTAGCTTAATGAATCATGTTTATCCTCTGCTTGATGGCCAAAATCATTTAATACTTATCGTATTCTTTACTGTCATTAATTTAATCAATGAACAATTTATTTATATTTTAACGCCTAAAGAACATATTAAATTAATAAAAAAAGTTAAAGCTACCTCATCAGGTAATAATAATTAAATTGAGTTTATACATTTTTTTTAAAATTTGTTTTCTTTGTAGATATAAACTATAAAAAATTCATTAATCCAGAAACAAATTTAATAGAATTTATAGAACCAATATTAACAAAAGAGAATCTTGGATTATTTGTAAAACTATTTAAAAGTTTACCAGTGCAATTGAATACTTTTTCAATTAGTATACTTTATAGTTTATGGGCACAAAAGGAATTCTACCTCTTTCCGGTAAGCTATAAGTAAAATGTCTGAATAAATTCATTAAACATCTAAAGAAAAATACATTTCGAAATAAAAATGTTGACACCTAATAAATAACCTTGTTATAAACATATTTCTAATTATAATTTTATTTCAGGTTGAAGATCTTAATAACTTCAATGGCTCTTCCTTAATAGATGATAATCAAGATGAAGACAGTTTTCAAAGACAATATGGAAATTCTACAAATAAAACAAAATTAATAACTGATTCTGATTGGATAGATCGATTTCATCAAAGTTGTATAAATATAAATAAAATGAAATCAAATGATTTTTTAAATTTTATAAAAAATATATGTTTTACTGAAAAATCATTACAATTAATCAATTTAATTTGTCGAAAAAAAATATTAAACGAAGCATTAAAATTATGTAAAAAGAAAGTTGATTTCCACCAAATGGATCAGACGAATAAGTATGTAAATTAAACAGCAAAAATTAATTTTCCAAAAATACATACTTTGTTATAGAAAAATAGTAAATTCCAAACTTCACTAATCCACTGTGATTTAATCAATTTTTGCATAAATAATATTTTGAATACTCCATAACTTAAGACAGTATACTTCTCACATTATTAATAATTTTTTAATTAAAAGTGGGTGATAAACTATTTGCTTTTAAAACTTTCAATTCAATTCGTAAAAATCTCTAAGAGGTTTCTCGAGGAATTTTCAGCATTTCTTTAATAGATTTTGCTTATTGAAAAGTTAAAAAAAAGAAGACATGCTTATTGATTCTGATTGGAATCAACCCCTTCTTCCTTTCTTTCTATAATTATTTGATAACTATGACATTTATAATTAATTTATCCAAAAATTTTTTTAATTTCTTTTTAGCGATGATTGGTCTGAAAGTATTGCCACATTACAATTTTGGTTTGATCATCTTGAAAGGGTTGAACAATTATGTCATTTAGATAATTGGCAAGAATTAACTTCAGAACATCGACAATTAATTCGTAAATTTGATATGGCTCGTGGCGAACAAGGACCATTGCGCCAAGTTATATGTTTAGCAATCAAAAGTATCTTACCATTACAATCTATATATGATTTAATTAAATTCTACCCTAAACCTATTCAAGCACTTCATGAAATTTTTATAAATCTTTTATTAACATCTATACATGAAATCAAGTAAGAAAGTAACATTCAAATTAATTTTTAATAAAGTATTATTTGATAGCTTTTATTTTAATTAATTAATTATTTTTTAATTTTTTTGTAATTAAATTCTATTATAAATAAATTTGTTGAATGGAACTCAAATACACTTGCCACATTTCCTTAGTGATATTTAATACTATTTTAACTTAGTACCTGGTTAGTTCTTGGTCAGGCCGGAAAATTTTCACCCCACCCTCGTATAAAAGGCACTGGATGTGACGTCATGAAGGGTTGGTGATGTCATTTGTGACGTCATATCTACCTATTTAAATTAAGGAAAAAACTAATGAAGATGATGTTTCCCTAGTATGAAACCAATACAGATCGATTTTTCTTTATAAATGGTGTGAATTTCAAAAAAATCGTTTGAGCGGTTTTTGAGAACCCATTTACATAGATAGATAGATATATACAATTTTAGCTAGCTCATAATAAGATTAGATAGATAGATAGATATTATATGAAAACAAAATTCTAATTTTTTATTTTTTCCCCGATTAAGATCTCCACAAACTGATATATATGAAAATTCTTGTGAATTATTAGAAGCAATTTTAAGACGTTTTCAAGACCTTTTAGAAGATTATGATATTTTATTAGACACTGACCAAAGAGAAGAAATATGGAAAAATTTAGAGCCATTATGTGCTGATAAAGATATGCCACCAAATATTCGTCTTCAGGCTCTTCATTTATTACAAGTATGTAGTTTGTTTTTTTAATATTTAATTTGATTATATAAATCTTATAAATATTATTAACATATATGTTTATGGTAATTTCCCTATAAAGAATTGTCCCTCATCGGAATCGAGCACTTCTCCGTCCGGTTCTGAGTCACGTGTTGCATCCCTCCTTTATCTTCACACACAAGCAATGGTTGCATCCGCTTGGCCTATAACTAAAATAAAAATTTTAGAAGTGGATATTGCAAATGAGGATGCCCGAGTAGAGCTTTTCCAACGTTTAATGAATATCGCTAATGAATGGGAACAGATTGTCACTCTGAAAGCGTTATTAGATCATTGGCCTGAGATGAAATCCTCAAAATATTTGTAAGTATATATAGGAGAAAGAAAGAAACATCAAATACGGAGAGAGAATATACACCAGAGAATTCTGTGTTAATTTTTAAATTTTGTTTTGTTTATATTATTTAAATATGTTTAATTTAATTATAAAAAAACAAATATTTATTTTTTTTTAGAAATACACTTTTAGATCCTTGGATGCAATTATTAGGAAAGATTTTACATTTAGAAAATCCTCAATTATCAAAATTGATGCCGGTTATTGAAGAGATCTTTCAATCTTCAAAAAATAATATTTCTATTTTGGTATGTTTTCAAATAAATAGAATAAAATATTATTTATTATTTTTATTATTATTTTTTTTTAAAGTTTCTTGAAGAAATTATTTTGGAAGCAGAAGAAACTTCAGATTTATCTGTGTTATTATTAGTCTGTCTTGTTTCAAAAAATGAAAATCTTTATAAGGTCGCCATTGAAATGATAAAAAGGAAACATATGGTAAATATATATATAATATATGAATTTATAATTTTTAATATTAAAATGGATTAATATATATTCTTTAATAATTACACATGATTAATAAGTATAAGTTTTTATTAATATATGATTAAAAGATTTCTCTTTTCTTTTTGTTAATAGGAAATCGCTCCTTTAAATGAAAATATAATTAAATTGTTTATTGACTCGGGTCTAACTCCTCGACTTGTCTCCACTCCTATTTATAAACAAATCGTAAATCTATTAATCAATTGGCCAACATCAACTATTGGCTCTTATGAAGATCCCAATCAATCCAACAATCTTATCAACACAAACAACAATAATAACATCAACAACATGAATAAAGTGACAAGGGATACACAAATTAAACGTGTGTTGAACGAATTAAACATTGCTGGTTACAAAGCAGAGGCTGGTACATTAGAAATGATTGTTCGAGGCATTCCTGCCAGTTTACGAGTCTTTAGCACTGCAATAAACCTTCATAAATCCTAGCAAAAAAAGAGAATATTTATATAAAAAAAAAAGATTTAATATAATTTATGTGTTTTTAATAAGAATTATTCCATTATTTGTTTATAAATATTTGTTTTAATATAAAGATTTTTATAATTTATCATTGAAAACTTTAATCATCCTTTAAAATTGTAAAATTTCCTATATTAATAATTATTTATTTTTTCCAGTGAGTTTTAATATTTTTTTTATAATTTTTATATTAAGAACCTTACTCGATTGATCTAGTAAAATACTTAACATATATAATTTACAATCTAGAATGGTTTATAGGAAATCACTAAGAATTTTTATCTTCTTCAGAAAGGCATACTTCATTTAGTAATGATAAATATATTTTGTTGCCCTTGAAATATATAATGTGGAGGGTATTCCAACAATCAAATATTAGAAAATTTCTATAAAATTAAAGAAAATAACAACCATACGGAGAGACTGTTTAAAAAGATGCAAAAGATTAACAGATTTTTCAGTCGCACTATTGTATTATAGAATACTTATGTTAAAGATATCATTTATATAATTATATATTTTTAGACCAGGAGTTTTCAAACTTTTTGAAGTTGGTACCACAGAAACTTCCATCAAAAAGTTCAGGTACCACTAAAATGAATTCGTTACTAAAAGTAACTGTACTGTAGGTTATAAGGTACTACCAGTGGTACATATACCATAGTTTGAGAACCCTCTATTTTAAACTACTATCTAAAGATTTATATTTGATCTTTTAAATGAGTGTCTTTCTTACCAGTTAAGATTTTTGAAAAATATACAAATAGTTATATTTAAAAAATAAAAAAAGCCTCAATTATCTTTAAAATGAATTTACATTTAATTTACATTATTTCTAATGACCAAAAAACTCAAGAAAAACAATTACTAGAAGTGATTTATGATGATATTTTAAATAGCGAATATATATCAGTTAATATCTTTGATTTTCTGTTTCTCAAATCGATTGAAATGAATTAGAAATTATTTTCCCATCCAAAATCAACATCTTAATATCCCATCACATATTCATGTATTCGAGATCTATAAGAAGAAATACGAATGTTTGATATATACATATAGAATGATTTCTATTTTATTTAATTCATAATATATAAATAGAAAAAAAGCAAATAAAATTAATTTTTCTTATTCACTTTTTGATAGAAGAGATTTGTAATAATTAAAAGGAGAAAAGGAATTGATTTGTGTTTTTTTTAACAAAAAAAGTATTTAATTACTTATCTCGTGAATATATAATAGACAATAGGAAACATGTATCATACAATTTACATAATATTAATAAGTAAAAGACAAAGATTTCGTGTTTGAAGTATAATATTTCTCTCTCTCACATATAATTTAAAATAAGCGTACATCCAAAAAAAAAATATTTAAGTAATTTATTATTATTTCTTTAAATTTGAAATTAAAAATAAACTGCAAAAGTTGCATTTCGAAAATTTGAATAAAAATTAAGGGGTAAAGAACAAATATTTTTATTAAAATATGGTTTATATTTATTATGAAGCAAAGTTTCGAAAATGTTTGAAATAAATTTATTTTTATTTAAAAAATATATTATTAATTGAATAAGAGAATAAAGAAAGTGCCTACATATTAGGTAACCAAAATAGGCCAGATTTCATATATAATTGTAGGCGTTACCATACAATATAGCCCTATAAATAGAATTATATTTTTTTAAAATATTGAATTAATTGTAAAAGAAGAAAACTATATTTACTAATGGCGATTTTTAAAAATCAGAAAGATAAAATCTCTTTGTGATATAAATTTCATCCCCTTATCCAGATTATATTATTAAAAAGAAAATAATACTATTCTGTGTATTTTATAAATATTTAAAATGAATTATGAGAGTTTATTTTTACAAATGTTATAGACATGACTTCAAGTGTCAATAACATCTGATCATATAGATTATAAATTCATCATTCCTTCTCTTTTTCTCATTCAGTTATCATTCTTTAGTTATTGTATATATAAACTAGAAACAAATTCAATTCTTTTTCAATATGACAATGTTTCCTCTTTCTCTATTTATTTATATTTCTTTTATAATGATAATAAATATAATTGCTATTGATAATCAACAATTAAATTCATTAGAATTAATGAAAACATTTTTAATACAACATCATATTCAAACTACAACACTTATCATGTGCTCATCAATTTATGGTAATATAAAAAAGCTCTGGCTAGCGTTTCATCACCTATTTGAGCCATGTGTCCATCCCATTCAAAGTGTCTCAATCTTATTATTCATTTTATTTGAGCAAGCATAGTATTAATTCCTCTTTAGGCTAACATGGTCATTACCCTGCGGTTTCATCTTTTTTCAGTCCATATACCATATTTAATGAAGTATACTATTTTTAATATATTCTTCTCGTTGTGTGTGTGCTCAAAATCATCTGATCCCTCAAGAATAATTTAGATGAAAAATAAGCCGCTTTATTATTATTTATAATAAACATATAATATATATAATACAATATCTATCTTATTATTTCTGATCTAGCAATTCACTAATTTGAGGGAATTAATAATTGAATCATTAACCATCATTTTCTGAAAAAATAATTAACTGACAAGCGTCTGTAAATATCAATAGACACTATAAAAAAACATTAAACATTTATAAAAATATTACTATTGTATACTAAAAAACAATTTTAAAATACTAAATTAACATTTTATTTTTTTATTTGTAGATAATTTAAAATTAATAAAAACGTTATCATTAAATAACAATATTCGTTTTAATACACTAATAATTAACCGTTCTACTTTATACTTTTCTAAAATTGATCAATTATTAATGGCATATAAAGATCGTATAGCTATTATTTTAGATTATAAATGTACAAATGCACAAGAATTTATTCAAAAGGTGTGTTAATTATTATTCTTATTAATATTAGTACTACTTTTAATAATTATTATATATATATACACGAATACATAAATATAAATATTACAAATTGTATTTTACATAGATAGGTGAATATGAAAATCAACATTTTGATTTTTTACATTTCTGGTTAATTTTTGGACCTGGAGAATTAAATTATATTAATGTGACTATGCAAAGTAGAGTACTCTATGCTGAGTATAATGATAATACACAGGATTTTAAGTAAGTAAATAATATTTTATTTAAATAAAAGTAAAAATTTTTTCATTTTATACAAACTCAATAATTTTTGTTTTATTAAATATTTTGAAATATATCCTATATATTTATATGAGAATGAAATTTTTTATACGTAAATTCTAATAATAATATAAAAAGATAAGAAAGTCTTAACAGGAATCGCGATATGTAAAAAAGAAAAATAATTGTGATATTACTCATTTTTTAATATAAAAATTTTCGAATAAAATTTTAATTTTTTTGATTTGAATTTTTTTTAAGATTTTATATTATTAAATAATTTTTTTGTTTTTTTTTTAGAATTAGTTGGATATTTCGATATGGTTACACAACGCCTGATGAAATAATTCATACCAATATGATAAATTGGCAGTCTGGTATTAAAATACCTTCACCATCAACTCGTGACAATTTTACAGGAATATTATTTGAAATTGGCATCACTTCTGTAGAAGATCGAAGTTTTGATTTACATAATTATTCACAACGTCATGCCAATGTTATTGCCAAAATGAGTTATCAAATGATTCTCTACATTCAAGAGACGCTTAATTTTACGTTAGACAAATTCATTATTATTTATCAACAAAAGAAAATAATATTCTCTTAAAATTTATAGATGTACGCTAAAGCGTACCCCCTTTTGACTATATACCTATTTGTTAAAATGAGGGATATATTTAGACAAAATTTTATTTTATTAATATGAATTTGTGGAAAACAAATCCATACATCAAGGAGGCGTTATGCTAGAAAAACGTAAAATATTTGGATTTTTGCATCCAAAATAGAGGCAACTACAGAGGTTATTAATATGCCACTATTTCATATTGAAACATTAATCAAATAAATAGTTTAATGCTTATATTTTATTTCTCTAATCCAATTTATTATTGGTGTCCGTCAGGGACTTTATTTGATTAATGTTTCTAGGTCACAAAATAAGAAATGAAAAATACTTGCCAGTATTTCGAAGGAAAGCATTCAAATGTTTTATGCTTAACTATAGTATATTTATAAAATCTATAACATTTGTACAAGCTACGAAAGGGCAGTACCTATCAAATCGGTCGCGTAAGGGAGGTAAAGGTGTTCTATGATCGGTAGGACGGATTCTCTCAACATTTATCTTGATTTTTCTTGTTCGGGGGGGGGGGGGCGCTACTTTTTACCGTCCGTCGATAGGAAGGGAAGGTATTGTTTTCACACCAAATTTCACATGTGGAGATTTTTACATATCTCCACGAATTATGCATTTTGAAAATATTTTTAGCATGGTGTCTGTCAATCTGTCCGCCCGTTGTGTGTCCGTATAGACGTGTACAGCTTGAACGGCTCAAGGGATTTTGATAAAATTTAGTATATTTTTTAATGCATCAGTACCATGAATTCATCATCTTTTGATGTATATCCGGAAACCGGAAGTTGTAGTTTACAAAGTATTAATTTTATATTCATTGTTGTCTCAAAATAATTGACTTAGAATATAGTAGTAATTAATTATTGAGTAATTAAACTAAAAATAAAAATCAAGATAATATAATTTAATAATTTTATTTCGAGTTTTAAAAATATTTTTTTTGATACTTTATATATATATATATATATATGTTCAAGCCAACACCGATTCAGCACTTGACCCTTAAGTACATATATAAAGTTGATTTGTATAAAACCGAGTGTTCTAAACAAACTCACCTTATTAGGAATTGAATAACATATACCATATAGGGTTGAAATACGAGAAATAATAAAAGAGATTTAACATAAAATGGTATAATTAATTGAAGTTACCATAAAAATATATACATAAATGAACTAGAATTAGGATTTTAATTCTAGTCCTAATTGGTGTCCAATTAAGTGAATTTAATTGAATTCACTGAATTAAATCTTAAAACTAAGTGTTATCTTTCAATTCAATAGATTTATTTGAATCTCTTGAATTGATAAGATGTGCATGAATATAATACAGATTGGTTTTAATTTAATTCAATTAAAACAAATATTTACAAGTAATTAAGTTTAGATTTTGAATTGAAACCCTTGGGGTGAGGATCTCGTCCGATAGCATTGAGATACCTGCGTCCAAGGTGATATGGAGGAGAGTTGTACTCATAAAACCGGCACCAATCGATGAATTAACGAAAAGGTAATATAACGGATGGTAATGAGTGTAACGAAACTGGTGAACGGGGGATAACGAAAGGGCGTAATGAGGTGATGGTAACGAGACTGGGTAATGAATAATAACATAGAGAGTTTGATAACTAACGAGTGGTTTTTTCGACTAACGAGACTGGATTACGAATAATAACATAGAGAGTTGGATAACTAAGGAGTGGCTTTTCTCAACTGCTTTCTCTCGAGCAGGCCCCCTAAACTATATTGTTCTCCGTGAAACAAAGTTTTTGGCGCCATCTGGTTATGCTGGCATTCGAAAATACAATAAAAAATCGGGCTTGTGTGTGTGTGTTGTGTGTATGTGTTTGGTCTTTGCAAAGACCAAACACCCAAGTCCGATTTTTTATTCAATTAGTTACTGCCAGCATTCGCATGGTGGCGCCAAAAACTTTGTTTCATCGAGAATAATAGAGTGAGGTAATTGCCTCACTGGCCGCCAGAAGCGTCCAATCGCCCAATTGGTTGTACCCATGCCCGATGTCCCTTTTGGCGTTAACAATATATATAATGTCGTTTGGAAATTAATTTATTTCAAATCGTCGGTCAGTTCTGTGCCTGGCCACAGCTCATATTTTTATCAAGTAGTTTCCTATTTTTATTACGGAGGATGGATGGACACCGTCCCATAGAACCCAGCTAGAGCCTTCCCGGGCTTATAGTAGGACTTAAACCCAAGACCATGAGGATGAGAATCAAGCGTGTTGACCCCAAGAATACGTGTCGTCTATATATTTATTAATTTGAGAAAAGAATCATGAATTAAATATTCCCCACTACTTATATAAATTATTCATAAAGTTTTTTGAAAAACTGATCTTTCTCTATAATATTAATCATTTTAATTTAATTTAATAATTATATTTATTGTTGTTTGTTATTTTGTAGATTTAATTTACAATTTACATCAGATTGGGGTTACAATTCCATAAATGGCTATTATAATGGTCTAGTTGGCCTTTTTCAAAATAAATCTATAGATCTTGGAAGTTCTTTAGTGTTTGCAAAATTTCGAATGGATTATCTTGATTATATACACGCATATACAAAATTCTCGTAAGAATTTTATTTTCTATTTTTCATATTATTTTATCTAATGTATTTTAAATAGCCATTTTATATATATTTATTTGATAGATGAATATTGTATATTAATAATACATTATTATTAATTTCATAGACCCCGTTTTATTTTTCGACAACCAAAAATATCTGCAACCAAAAATATTTATTTAATGACATTTTCTACTGGTGTTTGGATTACATTTTTTATTTTATTATTCATCTCAGCTATTGGTTTGAAAATTGCCAATTTATGGTATTCTAAAGAGAAAACAAAGTGGATGGATCATTTTTTTACTACATTAGCCATTATATGCCAACAAGGTATTTGATTCTCTCTATCCTACATTCTAAGTACAGGTATACCACGTATAACGCCGAAGAGACGTTCCATCGCTTACGAAGAAAAACAAAAATAAGTTATTGAAATAATGTTATAACAAAAGTTTTATTAAACAAGTTTACAATTTAATACAAATTCACATAAATATCACTTCAGGCATGTCAAACTATTTTATTACCAAGGGTCAAATCAAGCCGCGGAAAATAACTACAATTGAAACCAAACAAATATTTTATTTAACAAGGTATTTGTTAAATAAAACTGTATATATATATATATATCTTACCATTTTTTGATGAAACTTGAAATCGTTTATCATGAACAAAACCTTCAATACTCACCTTGCCAGACCCTAGACAACTTGTAGTGGGGCCCAGGGACGTGCCTGGATATATGGCCGCCTGCGTGCTAGTAAATATGGCCGCCCTTCAAGATAACATCAAAGAAAAAAACTCAAAATTTAACTTTTAATATTTGTTTTATTATTTATTATTACACTTATATATGTACAGTTCTAAGAATGAGATATTACTATCAAAAATTAACTCTACGCGATTTTTTGGAAGCAAAATCTTCAATTGCTTCTTGAATACTCAAATTATCAGCAATTTCATTTTCAATCGCAATAATTGATAAATTACTGAGACGTTCTTGAGCCATTGAAGTTCTCAAGTAATTTTGAATTATTTTTAATTTTGAAAAACTAATGAAAACCGAAAACTAATGTTACACGAGTATTATGTTTAAATAGGACTGAAAATGTTTTCAAAATTAACGTAGATTTTTTCAATTTTCAATAAAAGAGAATTTATGTTTTATAACAGCATACTTACTTTGCTTTGCTTTTTCCTCTTCGTTTGTTAATTAATAATTAATTTTTAATGATCATTAATCTCCAACGTGTGTCTAGAGTATTAAACAAGTTATTATACTATAATATAAACTATATTGACCTCGACCGATATACAAAACCGTTTTTATATGAGTTGTAGATATTATTCTCATAAGAGTATAACATAACATTGTAGTTATATAAATATAAAATATATTTCATCGATTACATTTTCAGCAAGTTCGTAATATAAAATAAATAGATGATACAAAAATAAAACCAAAGTGACTGGGATGAAAAAAAAATTGGCGTCTCTAAATATGTGACGTTCGGCCGCCTTTTAATTCGGCCGCCTGCGTGCGGTGCTCGCAATGAACGTTGGTCAGGCACGGCCCTGGTGGGGCCAGAGGTTTAACATGCCTGGTGTACTTTGTTAACAGTTAAAATTTCAATTTAAAAACTTTAGCAGCGTAAACTTGAAACTTTCATATTATCATAATAAAGAAATAAAAATTTTTTATTTTAATCTATGACATTAAAACGAATTATCTAATACGAGACGACGTTAAACAAGGTTTGCCTGTATATGTATAGTGACAGAAAAAAGTAAACGCCATGGTGGCGCTCTTATTAACCGGTTGAGAAGGCACATTGCTATTGTCCGAAATCAGCCCCTATAGCATTTACTTATTTTCCATCACTGTACAATATATTGTTACAATATAAAGTGTGTACATAACTTCTTTATTTTTAAAATAAACAAATTTGAGATATGTCTTGTTAAAATCATAATTTTAAAAAAAAATGTATAATGCATAATTTAATACATTCTGAACTATATGAAATAATCATTCAGCTTCGAAAGTGAACTTATATGATTATAATTATGATTCTTTTAAATACTCGTAAATGTCAGATGAAACGACAACAGAATAAGGTAAAAATTAATTGATACTTATTTGAGGAGATTCCTACAGGTCAATGATAATTATAAATTAATTATTTTATTTACAGTTTTTATTGATTCATTAAAAATAAGTATACAGTATAAAGTTATGTTTTTAATAGTATATCGAGTAAATGATTTTGAAGAATTTATGAATCAATTTAAAATTTTTATAAAATTTATAATACTTATTACTCCAATTTTGGAACACTCTATACCATAGTTGGCCATTCAGTCGATTGCGAGGCCAATTTACTCGATCTTCGATCGCTTGTAACGTTTGGGATGGAATTCCGTGTTTCATAGACTTTGAAGACTAAACAACATTCTCTCCTGATTGATTCCCATACTACATTATTATTATTGTTATCAGGATATACGCTTAATTATGATTCTTTGCAGGGCCCGCTCTAGCTTATTTGCCGCCCCGAACAAAAAGACAAATTGCCGCCCCTTTAAACAAAATTTTTTTTAGTCAGAGCAAAAGTTTAAGACGAGTAAGATATTTACAATAATTATTTTACAGATTTTTACCAGAAACTACGAAAAAATTACGAAAAAATAATATAACTTATACATTGAAGATGATAAAAAAATTAAATTGCATTTTAAGTTAGTAAAATCTTTAAAAAGTGTTGGAAAATAGAATATCTTAGGTACCGCATGTATGAAATTTTATTTTATTCATGAGACTATAACTCGAAAACTTAGTAAATGATTTTATAAATAAAAAATATTTTTGAACATATATTAACTAATCTACTCATACCTCACCAATGTTTTATAAAAATTCATTTTTTATATAATATAATTTTATATGTGGCCCGGGAGGTCATTTAGGTTCGTCACCTCTAATATGGTATATTAATATTACAATAATATTTTTTAATCTACCAAATATTTTTTTTTAAACGTCAATTAAATTTCCAGAATAAAATATTATTTTTTGACTTCAGAATTTATTAACTGTTCTTCTTCTCATCATTTAGGCTTAAAGTCTGTTCTTGCCAGAATGTCTTATTTTTTAGCTGATAGTAAAAAATTTTTCGAAACATTTACAAATAAAACAAACTTTCCAGGTACTGAGGAAACTCCAACAAGAATTTCAGCACGAATTGTTCTCTTCTCGGTCCTTTTATTGGCTGTGATTTTTGACAATTCTTATAGTGCTTCAATTGTTGTATTATTACAATCACCAAATACTTACATCCGTACATTAAAAGATCTTATAGAGAGTCCATTTAAGTTAGGAATGCAAAATTTAGAATACAATACACATTATATTAATGTAAGTTGAAAAATAAAATTAATTTTATTAATATATATATAATATATATTTTCTTTATTTAGTTTTGATTATTTTCTTTAAATCATTTTATGGATAGTCAGAGTATGTTTCTTTAGCGTTTCGACACGTTTTTCAATACTCAAGCCCATCAACAAAGTACTCTCAAACCAAACTTCTGGATATTATGCGGAACATCAAGAAAATGAATCTATGACATAATCTGACTATACCTGAAAAATATAACACTTATTTATGTACCTGTATACCTTGAATAAAATGTGTTATGTGTTGGACAAAAATATGGAAACACCTTGTAAAATGCATGTTTGAAAAGAAAGAATGATTTTAATGAAATATGTAGGTGCCGCTGGCGTTTTTCACTACTGACGCCACCTATACAACTTCGTAAATGTGCTAAACAGTTCAGTTGTTGTCGGAGTACTGTTATGTGAGGTTGTCATTACATTATGTCAGACTTAACAGACTTCGAACGTGGGCAAATTGTTGGAGCACGTATGTTAGATGCTTCCGTAAGCAAGGTAGCCGAGGTGTTTAGTGTATCAAGAGGTACTGTATCGAAGATTTATTCCGCATATTTGAAAAGCGAAAAAACATCATCTGCTAAATCTCAGCGCGGACCAAAGTGTGTCCTGAGTGATCGTGACAGACGATGTGAGTACCAAAGCAATTAGAAGGGAGCTTCATAAACAGGGAATTGCTGGCTGTGCTGCAATTGAGAAGCCACTCATCAGTGATGCTAATGCAAGTAACAGGAAAAAATGGTGTTTAAGTAATAAAGCCTGGACTATAGAGCAGTGGAAGCGAGTAATATGGTATAAAATTCCCTTGGCAAACCTACAGGAACTGTATTTATCCATTCCGAGAAGACTGCAAGCTGTTTTGGATGCCAACGGGTTTCCTACACCATATTAAGCAAAGAAACATGTTTTTTTAAAGCTGTTTCCATATTTTAGTCCAACCCCTGTATATTTAATTAATAAATTAATTTAAAATTCGCTATTCATTTATAAAGTATTAAATTACACTTAATTAACGTAAAAAGAGATTCATACTCAAATAAAAATAATTGTTAAAAAAATTTATTCCGTTGTATAACATTGTATACATACAGCGAATAACACATTTTGCAGAAGAAAAAAATAAGTTTTCTTTTTAAATATTTATATATTATATGAAAATCTAAAATTTTAGTGTTTTCTTAATCAAATCTTTCTTTTCTTATTTCTGAAACCTAAACGAATAATTATTATTTTTGCATTTAGTTAACTGATAATCCAATTGTTCACCGTTTGTATCATGAGAAGATTTTTAATCAACCTCCAGAATTGACTTATTTAAATATAAGCGAAGGAATTGGAAGAATGCGAAAGGGACTTTTTGCATTTCTTGTTGATCTCACATCAAATAAGGTATTCATGTATTTAATTCCATTATTGAATGAAAAAAAAATTATTATTAATTCTAAAATTTTTTTTTTTTTATAGTATATTTTAGATACATTTGAGGAAAATGAGAAATGTGGCTTGCAAGAAATTTATATGTCGACTCCACGTCAATTAGCACTCTCTTTTAGAAAAAATGGCACATATAAAGATATCATGAGACAAAAGTTAATATTATTTTTAGTATTGTTATTATTATTATTAAATATTATTAATGTTTTTTTTTTTCATTTAAGAATGCTTTTAATATTAGAATCTGGATTTGTGTATCGGACTGTCAATCAATGGTATAAAATTCCATTAATTTGTTACACTACTGAACAGTCATTTGTTTCAGTTAGTTTTAAGGTAAGTAAGTATGTAATATTATTTCCTTTACAAGTTAAGTTGAACATATACAATTCGTTAGTTTTATTTTACCATCTTACGTTTATCCAAATTTTTTATTTTTAATTATGGAGCATTATATATTATATATATATGACTAGAATATATTTAAGATATTTTGAAAGTCTCAAGGCTCAATTTCTAATATTTTTCAATAAATGATTAATTATCTATATTATTTGTCAGTTTCAGATTCAATTTTACAAATAATTTAAAAAAAAAAAAATTACAAAGAAAAAAAAGAAAATTTATTTTTAAAAATCTCTAAACTTATTTCTGACCTTGTAGAATTCAAAATATAATAATCATTTATTAAAAAATAAATACATATCTAAATTAATTTTAATTAGAAGGTATAACTCCTATTACAATTAAAAATCAAATTGATTTAATTTATTTATAAATTTATAATTCGTAAAATTATTTAAATTAAAAATATTTAATATAAAAGTAAACACAAAAATTGTAAATAAAGTTATATAAGCCTATGATTCTTTCTTTTTTAGGATATTTATCCTGCTCTTCAATTAATGTTTTATGGATTTATTTCATCTTTATTTATTTTATTCTTTGAAAATTTATATTATCAATTATATAAATAGAAAGAAAATAATTTTTTAATTATTTTTTTACTACATATGCATAAATAAATAATATTATTATATTATTTTATTAATATTTATTTAATTTGTTTATCTTTTGGATATATAAAAATAAAATATTCTATTTATATAGTTTTTTACATATTTGTGTAAATTGTATTTATGTCACTACTCAACTCGAAGGTATTTGGTCGCAGTAACTACATTCCTCCAACTATTCCTACCATAGTTAGATTAGTTCTTCATTTATATATTTCTTATTTGAATTAATTTAAAAATAAAACTTTCAATCTATCTGCATTCATTTATTTTACCAATTTCATTATTTACTTTTTTGTATAATTTCGTTTCTATTCTTTTGTCTTGATGTCTCTGAGAAAAATGAAATTCTTTTTTAATGTTTAACAGATGAACATTTCAATTAAAATTAACAAATGACCCTCAAAAAGGAGAAAGGTAGAGAGAGAATCGAAATAATAATTTAATCAATTTCTTTGATTTCTATTCTGATTGTCTTTTTAGCGTGTGATGATCTTTTAAATAAATAATTTATCTTGTTGACTTTTGATGGGGAAACTTTTACCATATTAATTTTGATAGAATACACATTTATTCTCCAAATGACCTTAAAAAAAGGCAACTTGTCACATTTCAATTCTATTCCATTCTATCTTCACTTATCTATCTATCTATTCTATCTATATTCTATCTAGATAATATAATCTATATAGCTTATCATCTTAATATTAGTCATAAATTTTATAATGTATGATTGTAATATTAAGTTATTGTTCTTTTAATTTTTGTCACTTCTATTTTTTATTACTTTTTTCAATTATTAATTCAATAAATGTACCGAAATGTTACCATTAGAATTGATTAAACAATTTCTATTTCAACATTTTATTCAAACATCCATTATTGTCAACTGTGGAAATCTATCTGGTAAGAATAATATGTCAATTCTAAATTTTATTTATTTATATAAGAATTATAATAATTATTATATTTAATATTCAACAAAAAATAATTTTAAGAATAAGTATATGAAGCAAAAATTTTTATTTTAATTCTTTTTCGCCATACCACACACAATTGAATAATATTTGATCTTTTCTCGTCTATTTTATATTTTTTCACAAAAAGTTATTACAAATTTTTTAATAATTCTTAATTCATAAATAAAATTTGGAACAAATGGATAGGAATTGAAAAAAATGAAGAGAGCTCGAGTATTTATAGCCCAAGAATCTCAATTTTTACCGACCGACGATAGTAAGGGAGGTATTGTTTTCTCACCAAATTTCACATGTGGAGATTTTTTCATATCTCTTAACAGAAAAAAGTATTTTTAGCATGATGTCTGTCCGTCCGTCCGTCCGTATAGATGAGTACAGCTTGAACGGCTCAACGGATTTTGATGAATTTTGGTATATGTACTTAATGAATGCATCAGTATGATGAATTGATCAACTTTTGGTGCAAATCCGGAAACCGGAAGTGGTAGTATTAGTGATCGACGATAGGAAGGGAAGGGTTATTTTCACACCAAATTTCACATGAGATTTTTTACATATCTCCACGAAACATGCACTTTGTATTGGTTTTATCCTCGGGAAAATCATCTTTAGTTTTTTCTTAATTTAAAATTATATGACGTCACCCAGCCTTTCATGATGTCACAGCCAGCTCTTATATATTATAAATAAAATAAAATTAAAAATATTTATGTTATATCCATATCTGTTTTTTATTACATTAGTAGATATCTTAAAATTATTTGAAATTGTTGATGTAGCTGGAAATTAATTTATTTCAAACCGTCGGTCGGTTCTGCGCCTGGCCACAGGTCAACTTATTTATCAGATGTTATATTTGTTTAGCAATTGCAAATTTTAAAGTGTCGATTGCTGTTCAATGTTACTAGAATAGCGTTAAGGGCAAGGCGAGTCTCCGGGCATTCTATTATACATCTTCTCTGAGCAGCAAATTCTATGTTTGGCCTGGATGTATGATCCTGGCACTGTCTTATCACTTAGAGATGATGTCTTTCTGTCCTCTCCATCCCGTAGAATGATCTTACATTTTTCTTTCCATCCAGAAGAATGCCTTTCGTGTAGAAATGTGTACTTTCTAGCAGCCCTTGGCCACTCTTCCAATAACTCACAACTTATACTACACACCAGTTCTCGCTCATTTTAAGAAACATCTGTCATGTAATTTATGAGCCTTTAAGAATTTAGAAATTAATTTCAAAAATGTCTATATTTCTGAATTTTATTCTTTAAACTAAAATTTCCAAATATGGTTATATTCATAATTAAAAAAAAATTAAGTCCCTATTTATTAGAATGATTTTTTATAATGAAGTGAGATAAAAATTTCAGATATAAAACTCAATTCTAAAAACGTATTTTGGGATATTACGGAAAAAGACAAACAAAGGTTAGCATACATAAGTATATTATGGAGACAGAGATTCTTTTGAAGGCGATAGAATTTTGTTAGAAAAATAAATAAACATTTCCCACTTTATATACAAATTCACCTTATTTGAACACATTATTATATTATAGTCTTAAAATTTTAGATGAAATCTCTTTGATGAAAGCTTTAACATCTGAAGGTATACGTGTCCAATCTTCATCTAATTTACTAAATCATTATCCAGAATTATCTGAAATTGAAAAATACTTAGACACAAAATGGGAAAGATTGGGTATAATCATTGATTATAAATGTCCCTATGCGGAAGAATTTATTTTACAGGTATTTATTTATTTCCTTTTTATTTAATTCATATTTTTATAATATATTTTTTTTCATTTAATAATTTAGGCCTCTTTATCTGATGTTCGATTATTTACTTATCTTCATTTTTGGTTAATTGTTGGCCCCGGCAATCTTAATTCAATTAATGCAACATTGGATAGTCAAGTTCTTTACGCTGAATCTATTAACAATTCAAAAAATTTTATGTGAGTATTTAATTTTTAAAATATCTGAGACATACGGAAATAACCTTATTTCTTAAAGATTTTAAACAGGGGACTATAATTAAGGAAGTGTAGCTATTAAATAACGAGACTGACGTTGCTAATAAAGAAATACGCATATACCAAAAATCAACAATCGCGAATTTATCGTGAATTCTTCTCTTTCAAATATTTGCCTTTACTTCTGTAAACAAATTTGTATTTGTTCTCAATAGAGTTCATTTTTTTTGTTTTGTCAAAAAAAATGTTAAGGGTAATTATAAACCAACGTTGAAATTTGAAGAAATCGCTACTGAAACGTATATTTATTGAATAAAGTGTATGTAAATGAATGTTTATCAATTGTGCGTGTTTTTGTGTAGCTTAAGTATTGTTAAGATGGCAAAGAAGACGTTGAAGAAGATACAATCAACAAGGTGCACATGTGTGTGTGTCCTAAAAAAAAACAACTCCCAGAAAAAGACTTCCAGCACTGTTTGGAACTAACAAGTAAAATTCGCATAGAACGTTGTTAGGATGAAAGTGGGTGTGTATATTGTAAATAATAATTAATAAAGAGATATATAAAATCAAAATAAACAGTTTTACAGTTCAAGTCTCATTATTTAATAGCCATTTTAAATTAAAATATAAAACATCTATTTAACTATATTCATAGGTGTATTTAATAAATATTTTAAAATATTTAAATTATATTGTATATAAGTATTTATATAACTATTTAATTTTTATAGTAATAAATTATTAACAATTCATTTCATTTAATAAATTTCTTGTTTCAAGGATTAGTTGGTTGTTTCGTTATGGCTTCAATTTACCTGATATTATACGTACAGATACAATAGAATGGCAACCCGGTTATCTTATACCTAAACAATCACGACGTGATAATTTCACTGGTCTTATAATTAGAACTGGTATTCCAGTGGTAGAAGATGATTGGTCCAATTATAATGTCTACAGTCGACGTCATTTAAATGTTATCAGCAAAATGAGCTACGATCTTATGTTACATCTACAAGATGCATTACATTTCGAGTAAAATAACTTTTTTTAAATTGTTTTTTACCGACCGACGATAGTAATGAAGGTATTGTTTTCACACCAAATTTCACATGTGGAGATTTTTACATATCTCCACGAATCATGCATTTTCTTAACAGAAAAAAGTATTTTTACCATAATGTCTGTCCGTCCGTCCGTCCGTATAGATGTGTACAGCCTGAACGGCTAAACCGATTTTGATGAAATTTGTTATATTTACTTAATGCATCAGTATGATGAATTGATCAACTTTTGGTGCAAATCCGGAAACCGGAAGTGGTGGTATTAGCGATCGACGATAGGAAGGAAAGGGTTATTTTCACACCAAATTTCACATGAGGAGATTTTTTACATATCCCCACGAATCATGCACTTTGTATTGGTTTTATCCTCGGGAAAATCATCTTCATTAGTTTTTTCTTGATTTAAAAATATATGACGTCATCCAGCCATTCATGACGTCACAGCCTGGTCTTACATGTATATTATAAATAAAATAAAATTAAAAATATTTATGTTATATCCATATCTGTTTTTTATTACATTAGTAGATATATTAAAATTATTTGAAATTGTTTCTGTAGCTGGAAATTAATTTACTTCAAACCGTCGGTCGGTTCGGACCTGGCCACAGGTCAATTTATTTATGATTAATATGAATATACAATATATATATATATATATATATATATATATATACAATTATCAGATACTAATTTTATATGGGAGTATCTTATTTATTACATTTTATTTATTGTAGGATTAATGAAGAGTTTACATCTGATTGGGGTTATCATGCTACAAATGGTTATTATAATGGTCTCATTGGAATGTTCCAAAATAAAACTGTTGATTTAGGTACCTCGTTATTATATGCGAAATATAGAATGCAATTTATTGATTATGTAATGCCATATGTACGATTCTCGTAAGTATATAAATATCTATAATTATAAGATTATGTTTAGATTTAGCTGGTATTATTGAGAACGGAATTTTTTGGTGATAGTAACATTCTGAGACATTCTCATTCCTTTTTTCTTGACTTTCTTCTTTGAGTTTACATCAGTAGTTTGTCTATGTTGTTATGAATTAATTTGAATTTTCTTTGTTAACCGTTAAGTCCACGTTTTATATTTCGTCAACCACCAATATCAGCTACTAAGAATATTTATTTATTAACTTTTTCTACTGGTGTATGGATGTCATTTTGTTTACTTATGATCATTTCTGCAATTGGTTTGAAATTTACTTATATCGAAGAGGATGATGGAAAGGAACGATGGATGGATCATATTTTCTCTACACTTGCTATTATATGCCAACAGGGTAAATAATTATATTTAATTTTTTTTTTAATATATTTATTAACTAAATAATATTAATATAAAAACCTATTAAATATAAAATTATCAATGTTTTATTTTAAAATTTATTTTATTTCTAGTTTTTTTTTATTTGCCTATATTTTATTTTATTTATTTTAATTTTTCAGGTACTGAACAAAACCCAACAAAAGTGTCGCCACGTATTGTTCTCTTCTCTGTACTATTATTGGCTGTGATTTTTGATAATTCTTATAGTGCCTCTATTGTTGTCTTGTTGCAAACACCGAACACCTTTATACGAACAATAAAAGATCTTATAGAAAGTCCATTTAAATTAGGCATGCAAAATTTAGAGTATAACACACATTATATTAATGTAAGTAAAAAAATTAAACTCAAAAAATTTTTCTAACATATTATAGTATACCTATATTATTAAATTTAATTGGGGAATTGGAATTTAAATAAAGATATTAGAGATTAGATATTATGTTAATGGAAATCAGTTACAATATCAACAATAAAATATTGTAATTCAATAAGCAGTGGCGCAACCAGGGGGGTTTTCGGGGTTTTAACCCCCCCCCCCTCCAGGAGAGAAAAAAAAAATTAAAATTGCTGTATATTATGTACTTTATTACAAATAGAAAAGAAAAAATATAATCCTTTTTATTTGAAAAAAAAAGATTCTTAAAGTGTAACTTAGTAGTATAAGTTTATTTTATTTTAATTTATTTTTTCACGGATTTTTGATTTAGGGATTTTTACATGAGATTTCTTTCAAAATATCCTGCCACTACGGACGAAAAGATTTCGAAATCTTAAAGTAGTGTTTTATAAATAACTCCTTTATTATTAAGTTTAGGTAAAAATGAATATAATGAAACTTTTAGTAAATTCGATTCCCTATAAATTTAATACGATAGTATAATTCTCATAAAAATCATTATTTATTGAGAAAATCAATAAAATGTGCTTTGACACCTCTTTAAAATACCCTTACTTATGGTCCGCGATCTTGACCAAAACAATCCAATCCCCGCCCATCATTCCAAAAAAAAAACATATAAATATCAAATTTTTAGATAATATCTCATTTTGTTTAGACGTAATCTCGGTAACGAACGGCCGGCCTGCCGGTTCAAAAAAATTTTTTTTGCAGTTTTGGATTCAGAACCTTCTGAAAAGTGGAAATCTCGAAAAATCTCGGAGCAAAAATTTTCAAAATTTTCCGACCATCGTATATGAGGAAAGCTAAAATGATTTAATTATAGCTGGATAAAAATATTTTCTTTCTAAAACTGTGAATACGAGTAAATAAAATACAAAATTAAATTTTTTTGCCAGATTTTGTAAAATCAGTGTTTCATTTACAAAGATTTTTAAATATTTAATATAAAAAAAAATCTTAATGAAAATTTGTCTTTGAGAGAGCCAGGGCGGGGGGAGGGCATAGGAAGGTGGAGCGGCTAGTCAAAACTACCCCCCAGGATCAAATCCTGGTTGCGCCACTGTCAATAAGTGTTTATTAATTAATAATTTGGTATTTACATTAATTATAAAATTAACCATATATATTTAATTGAGAGAATTTATTTATTTTAATTAATCCACAAAATATGAATAAAATGTATTTCCATTAAGTACGTGATGTTGACAAATAGTGTCCCAATAAGAATGCATAATTGAATAAAGATTCTTGAAAATTTAAAATACCTTTATTTTAAACTAATTAGAATTTATTCCGGATTATGTAGAATACAATAAAGAAAGAAACCTGCCAAAACTTTTTTAATTCATTCTTGATCTATTTGCAAAATTTGTTACGACATTTTTGCAAATTTATAACATGATATCAGCGGTCAAACATTTAATTTCGTTCTTTAATTTGAGAATCGCTCACTATTTGTTCAAATTTAAAACACCTTTATTTAAAACTAATTAGAATAACTTCATTTATGGTTTGCTCGTAGAAATTTGTTGCGTCAGTTAAAACTTATGTAAATATATACTAGTATATAAAATCTGGAGTGTCTCCACTCGACTAGCTCGCAAATTTGAATTGGATTAAATAACATATATTAATTTAAATTAAATTAAATTAATTAAATTATATATTAAAATTAATAAATAATATTTATTAAACCAGCGCATGCATGTTTGGCTCTTTGTTGAAGACACCACGTCACGTGTTGGTGCGTGAGATTTGCATGTTAAAAAATTAATTCTGGTACTTTCAGCGATTCAATCAAGCTGAAATTCTATATACAGCAGTTTTATACAATTATTAATCATGTGAAAAATTATCAAACATATATTTTTATTTTTACGGTCACTTTAGAAGAAAAAAAATCAAAACGTTGTAAGTAATGACCCTTTCGAGCAACATGTTCAGCAGAGCAGGCGATCACATTTTAACATCAATCACATTATTCGAAAAATATCAATGATACGGATACGATTCACCAACCGAATTTTCCTCGGTTTTAAAAAAATTGTGAATTTTGAACTTTAATTTTGAACATTAATAATTAATATTTCAACCGAAACAATTAACAGATGATTATTGGTACCTCTTATACCTATTCTAATGTATTTTTTTAATTTTTAAGTTAACAACCAGTCCACTTGTTCATCGTTTATATCATGAGAAGATTTTCAATCAACCACCAGAAACGGCATATATGGGTTTACCAGAAGGAATAGCAAAAATGCGAAAAGGACTTTATGCATTTCTTGTCGATCTCTCATCAAACAAGGTTTCGATTATTATATAATCTAGTTCAGCGGTTTTCAAACTGTGGTACATGTACCACTGGTGGTACCTTTTAACTTGTGATGGTAACTACAGTACAGTTACTGATAAATGAACTCTTTAAGATGGAAGTTTCTGTAATACTAACCTCAAAAAGTTTGAAGACCGTTGATCTAATTTATTCACCCTACAAATTTTAAATACTTAAACACTAATTCATATTAAATTAATTATTTTTGAACTTTTAAATAAATTATTTTCTCTTCATCAAATAATAAATACTATAATAATAATTATTATTATTAATTTTGAACATTTTATATAATTACAACTTAATATAAACTCATGACTTGAATAATCTCACAATCATGTTTAACAGACTAACAATAATAGATTAATTAAGTATTGTTAATTTAAAAATTAATAAGGAAATTTTATTACAATTTGTTTCGTTGTCAATATCATTATGGATTATAGGTATTTCATTTTTTATATTCTGAATAAAATGTTATTTAATATAGGTAATATTTTTTTTTAATATTTACCTTTTGCGAGAATTAACTAAGTATATTCAAATTTGTATTTGAATTAACATCATATTCAATTTATTCAAATTATTCAATTAAAAAAAAAAATATAATAAAAATTAATTTAAAAAATTCACAAATGAATTAAGATAAAGTTTACTTTATAGTATTAATTTTTATAATTAAGAAATTAAATTTTATTAAACAAATTTAAATAAGATAATACAGGAATGAAACGCGAATACCTAAAGATGACTTACAAAAAAAAATAAATTAAATATGGTTTTTAAAATTTTTAAAAATACGAAATTTCATTTCTTAAGATAATAAATAATAATAGAATATATAAATTATTATTATATTAATATATATCTCATATTATCTATATACACTGAATAACTCAATAATACCAAATGGAAAACTGTTATTTTATGAAGATAAATGTCAAAACCATCGAATTTAATTATATACGTATATATTCTAGTTTTGTAGTTTATGGAATATTATTAAATAAAAAAAATAATCAATATTTAAAAAAAAAACTATTTTTTCTTATTATCATATAAATAATTAATATTTATTTTTTTATTTTGTTTTAAAGGTAATATTAGACACTTTTGAAGAACATGAAAAATGCGGCTTACAGGAGATTTATATGGCAGAGCCAAGACAAATTTCACTTACGTTAAGAAAAAATAATACACTTAAAGAGATATTTAAACACAAGTATATATATCAAAATAATTTATTAAAAAAAAAAAAAAATCAAAATATATATTTCATTAATTACTATTTAATTTTATTTTTTTAGAAATTTAATTTTATTAGAAGCTGGCTTCACTCATCGTATTGTCCACTATTGGTATAAAATTCCATTAGTATGTTTTTCAGCTGAATCTTCATTCGTCTCTGTAAGTCTTCAGGTAAATAAATAACGTAATATTGCTTTCCACTTTATATAGTTATTCATTCAATTATCCCTTCCTACCTCCTTTGGCACCATATTTTAATTATAATAATTAATAAAAAAAATAATGATTTATTTATTTATTGATAAATAAATTAATTTCATTTTTAATATTTTAGTAAATATATAATACTTAAATATTTTCTTTTTGTTTTCCTGTATAGGATTTTCATCCAGCGCTGCAACTGATGGCATCTGGTTTAGTTGGATCAATTATAATATTAATATGCGAATTAATTTATTATCGTTTAAGTCATAAAGGATACAAATTTAAATGCTGTCATTTTGCAGGAAATAAAATTAAAATTAACAATTAATATCTACAAAACAATAATATTGGGAATTTGAATTTTAAATTCCAAAAAAAAAAACATTTTAAATACTTAATATTGTTGAATTTTTGGGGTATATTCTTAAATTAACTAATTCATAATAATATAATATAATTATATTAGATATTTTAATTAAAATAAAATTAATTTTGTTTTTTTTTTATTTCAAAGTATATTTTCATTAATATTGCAATTAATTCTAATTATATATTTAATAGGAATTTTTATTTAATTTTTGTAGAATTTATGAATGATTTTAAAATAAACTTACATCGAAAATATAGAAAAAAATCTTTTTATTAATATTATTAAAATCTTAAATCTGTTAAATGTTTTAAAAATTATAAAAATAATAATTATAAAACAGTTAATTATATTAATATATATATATATATTAAATAGTTAAATAATAAATTAAAATTCAATAAATAAACGTGTTATAATTATTTGTAATTATTTATAGTTTACATATATCACAACCATTAAATTTATTAATTATTAATATCTCTCTATTATTATTATTAGAATTGAATCTATTTTAAAATAGAATAAACATTTTTCTAAAATTGGCAGAGATTATGTAAAAAAGGAAACGGATTGTTACCGGGTGTCAATGTCTCTTTAATATATTATTTGTCAAATTAAGAACAAGATTTTCCTGTCTACGGCCCAACCAACCCGCCATCCGACTAGTTTAGTCCAACAAATTGGATGCGTAGATTTTTTAATAGCATAAATTGAGATGTTTTCAAAGAAAGAGAGTAGTCTAAAACAAAGTATTGGTTTGGATAGATGAGTATTAATTTTTGTTTTAAGTTCAGAAAATAGTATAATATTAATCTTTATAATGAAGATCATATTTAGGTAAGTTACTTTATTATTACTTTTAATTACTATTAATTATACTTTATAATTACTTAATTAATATTTATTAGTTATAAATGATATTTTAAATCATTTATTTTTTTTACAGAATCCTACTTCTATGTATGTTGATGATATTTTTTTTCTCTAATGTGTTATCAATAAAACCACGATCAAAATTTCGTAATAAAATTCAACTGCCTCTGATGATATTACGTTCAGCTTATCCCAATTGGGCGCCATTATCAATCAATTCTAGTAAATTATCATCACCATTAATATGCACATCCTACTTGGATAAACCCAATGGTATCTATCATCTCATCATTTATGTATAATTAAGTATACGTATTGATTAAAACACTAAAATTCATTAAAATTATCAGTAAAATAACATAAACAATTTATGAAGCGACAATGGTAAAATTTCGCAAGATTCTTTTGTATAAAAAAAGTAAATTTCACAAAAGTTTCCTTTTATTTTAAATAGGAAGTACCGGGACCCCGAGCCTCGGCTCGGTACTTAAGTTAAAAAAAATTGAAGACCGTTGTTTTTAAAAATAATTAAATTATTTTATAGATTATAAAATAAAAATTATTGTATTAACATTAAAAATATTGAAATAAAAAAATAATAGTTTGATTTAATAAACTAAAATATTATAAACATTTTTAATGTGAATTTCTCAGGGAGGTAGGGAGCCCAATTCATTTAACCATCCATGTTGTATAAGGAATCTTAATTTCTTAACACTCCGTTTTTTCAAATTTAAAATAGAGGGAGAGAAAGAGTTTCAATTATATTCGATTAGTCTATATATTCTATATATGAGTATTTTTTTTTTCTGAATTTAATACCAAGTTGATTTTCAAAATTTTCTATTCTTTATGCATATGATTGATTACATGTGTTAAAATTTAAACAAATTCAAATATTCTAATTTATAAATTTATATAAAATTTAATATTATTTTTTCGAGACTAATGGCAAATACCGGTGGCCCTAGTCAGAGCAAGAGAAGACTCCTTTTGGTAGCGGCCCAGTCGATGATGTTATATGGATCGGAGATTTGGGCTTTACAACTATATTTTAAGTGAAAAAATGATTTCTTGGTTATATAAAAATTAAAATATGATTCTTTATATCTTTATTATACAGAAAAGTAGGCGTGTTAATATAAAATATATACCTGGGACACCGAACTATCACTCGACCCTTTAACCAATTTATACAATTTATTTTTATATACTTTAAAAATTTTACAATTTTTTAATTATTTATTATAATTGTTAAATGGGATTTCTAAAAATGACCCATTAAAAATTTGTTTCCTAAAATGTTTCAAATTAATTAAAATAAATTGTATAAATGTTCATTTATAAAATCTATATATCTGTGAGTTTGTTTTTCGATTTTTTAAATTTTGATTTTGGATTCGATTAGAGCTTAAAATGTGTAAATGTAAAGTGGTCTTGGTTTTTTTAAAATTCGTTTGGGAACATGGTCAAATCGGCAGTCAAAGTTGAAAATTCCCCATATATTATAACTACTGTAATTAGTATTATTATAATGTAAAATTATAAAGAAAAAATGTTTAGACATTATTATAGACATTTTCATTCTGTAAATTAAATAATTTTATTTCATTTAAATAAATATCTATTTTTAAATATTTTTTTCTCTCTACATTATTTATCTAATTCTCACAATATATTAAGATCATACCGGGACCCCGAGCCTCGGCTCTGTAGTTAAAAAAAAAAAATTCATTATTATTGATAAATATATATCGTAATTTATAATTATAAAATATTATTAAAATATATATTTTTAATTTTATTTCGAAATTAAATAAAAAATTTTAAAATATTTTAAATATAAAATAAATATTAATAAAATATTCTTTAAAAAAAGGCGGGAGTCAAATTTCAATATAAATGTCATTTGTGATGTCATCAATATATAAATTAATAATAAATAATATTAATAAATATTAAATTTAATAAAAGAACAATGAATAAATAAATATAAAATAGTAATTTATTAAAATGTAAACAATAGATAAAAAGAAAAAAAATAACAAATTCATTATTTTCATTTTTAAATAACGATTCACCCGGAGAGTTTCGAACCGACGAAATCCAATCGTTAAAACATCAGTCCAACCGCTGGACTATATATATTTAGATAAAAAATTGTCATTTTTTTACTGTCTTAGCAGGCAGATTTGATGTTTTTTATTTTATTTTTTTTTTTTTGAGAGAGATTAATAAATATCTATATATATTTTATTAAAAATAAATATTTTTAATTTTATTTCGAAATTAAATAATAAATTTTAAAATATTTTAAATAAAAAAAAATATTAATACAAATAAAAATGGAGGCCAATTTTGACGTTTTCCATATATAATTTTCAATTAAGAAATTAATAATGAAGCTGAATGTTTCAAGAGATATCATCAATAAAACTTAATTTTTCTTTATAAATACTATATCTAGTGTGAATTTGAAAAAAATCGTTAGAGCGGTTTTTGAGAACCATGATATATAGATAGATAGATATATACAATTTTAGCTAGCATAATAAGATAAGATATAGGAAAGGTAGAAAATCCTAGATAAATACTGAACGCATAATGAAGAAGTATTAAAACCATTTTCAACAAATTCTGAATGAGTAGAAGATCCTAAACTCTCCAGAAATTTCCCTAAATATCTCTGGCTCTGGATCCCTTGCTTTGTAATTAATAATTTTATCAATCTCTTATTTCGTTATAAACAAAATCTTATTTCAAAATTGTAAGCAGTGGCGGATTAAGTTGATTGGGGGCCCCGGGCGGTAAAATTGAAATGGGCCTTCTGTTTTTTACAATTATAGTTGAAAGACAAATTTTGTTTATATTATAATTTAGGCTGTTTTATACTTTCATATATAGTACTTATGTAAAAAATACATAATTTTTACTGTGGTCATCGAGACCCAAAATTGATTATTTTTTCTTAAGTTAGTCGGGGTTCAAACACGACCGAATAAAGATCTGTTGTTCAATAAAGATCTGAATCAAGAATAACTTGTTTTAGTTAAACTCCGATTATTCATAAACTCAACAGTTTTTTAAAAAAATTTTTAATCCGCCTCTGATTGTAAGTCAATATAAATAGTATGATAAAACAAATTACCTTAAAATCACAAGAGTAAACCGGCAATTCAGGTTTGATGAAAAGATAATTTAACATTTTTTTTAATTATTTTTAGATGACTCAGATGATATTTTAAATATATTGAAAAATTTATTTAACATTTATACTGTTAAAGTTGCCAATTCAAATTTAGGATAAAAAAAATTACAATAATTTCTATATCATATATTTTTACTACTACAGTATTTAAAGATTTTTTTCTATATTGTTTTGTTTTTATTAGGAAGTGAAACAGCACGAAAATTATCTCGTGTAGAGGGAGGTCCTTTTCCGCAGGATATTATCAGCTATTCAGGATTTTTTACTGTGAACAAAACTTACAATAGTAATATGTTTTTCTGGTTTTTTGAGGCAGAAGTAAGTAATTATTAGTCGTTTAGGATTTAAATATTAAATACATTAAAATTTGAAAAAAAAATATTAATTCTAATTTATATGTATATATATAAAAAATGGCAAAAAGTAGTTTAATTATAGTACTAGTTTAATTACTTTGTTGAATCATCATAAGAAAAATAAGTAGAATAAGAATAGACAATTTTTTGGTTGTTTATTTTCCATTTATTTATTTTTTAATATATAATAATTTATCAATTTTAAAATAAAATCTTTTTATTTTAGGAAAATCCATCAACGGCGCCTGTACTTTTATGGCTTCAGGGTGGCCCAGGTTCTTCATCTCTTTTCGGCTTATTTGAAGAACTCGGTCCATTTAAAATTGCTACCGATGGCAAAAATTTGGATCGTAATCCATGGAGTTGGCATCGAAATCATTCAATTCTCTTTTTGGATAATCCAATTGGAACAGGTTTCAGTTATACGGATTATGATGAGGGTTATGCAACGGATATGAAACAAGTATTGATATAAATCGAATATACAACTCTATTTTCATCAATCATAAATTAATAGCAATAATTAAATATATATTTTATTTGTAATTTTATTAAAATAAGTAAATTTTAATACTTAATAATAATATTATTTTCTAATTTATTTATTTTTTTTATTATGAAATTCTATAATGATTCAACTTTTTTAAAAGGTTGCTGATGATTTATATGAAGTTTTATTACAATTTTTTAAAATGTTCCCATCATTACAAAAGAATGATTTTTTTATTACTGGGGAATCATTTGCAGGTAAATAGTTAAAAAAAACTATATATTTAACCACATTATATATAAATATAAATTTGTTTTTGAAATAGGTAAACATATTCCTGCAATTGCTTATAAAATTGATCAATCTAATCCAACAGCTGAATTATTCATTAATTTAAAAGGTAAATTAATTTTTAATAATTTTTAAAATGAATTAGCAATGTTTAATTTATCAATCAATATTCAAATTAAGCTACACTCAACTATCAATTTTAACATAGAAAATAATTAAATAATAGTTAACTATTAAATAAATAAAAAAATATAATTAATTATAATGGGTTAATTGTTATGAGTTATTTTAGGTATAGCCATTGGGAATGGTTTTACTGATCCTTACACAATATTCAATTATAGTGAATTTTTATACCAGCTTGGATTAATTGATTTACCGACAAAACAGATTCTTCACGACGATGAAAACGCAGGACGGGAATCAATTGAAAAAGGGGAATTCGTAGATGCATTTCTGGTGGAGATTATCTTTTTATTTGCTTTAATTGTTTATTATTATTATTATTATTTTAAATTAAATTAAAATAAGTTGACCTGTGGCCAGGTCCGAACCGACCGACGGTTTGAAGTAAATTAATTTCCAGCTACATAAACATTTTCAAATAATTTTAATATATCTATTAATGTAATAAAAAACAGATATTTGCACCAAAAATTGATCAATTCATCATACTGATGCATTAAGTAAATATACCAAATTTCATCAAAATCCGTTGAGCCGTTCAGGCTGTACACATCTATACGGACGGACGGACAGACATCATGCTAAAAATACTTTTTTCTGTTAAGAAAATGCATGATTCGTGGAGATGTGTAAAAATCTTCACATGTGAAATTTGGTGTGAAAACAATACCTCCCTTACTATCGTCGGTCGGTAAAAATTACTTAACAGAGAATAATAATTAAGTAAAAATGTACAATAATTATTATTTAAATAAAGAAATTAGGAAAATATTGTTATTTTCAATAATTTTATACTTAATTAAAAAATACTTATTATTTTTAATAAAGAAAATAATTAATTATAAATCAACATTTACTAAAATAATTAATTGTAAAAATTGATTTATTTTTTTAAATTCTAATTTATATTTTAGTGTTGGAATACAATTCTTGGTATATTTCAATATGTCTCGCATTATGATAATTTTTATAATTTCTTAAATGAGAAAATAAAATCACCCATGAAATCGGATTATGTCAATTTCGTTCAAACACCAGAAATACGTAACCATTTACATGTGGGCAATGTGGAATTTTCAAGTATAGGTAAAGTATATGAAAAAATGATCCCAACCTTCATGACAACTGTGAAACCATGGTTGGAATATTTATTGGAAAAATATAGGTTTGTATTTTTTTGTGTATTTGTGTATTGTTCTTCTTGGAAGCTTATTTAAAAAACTATAATTATATTTTATAGGGTTTTATATTTCAATGGTCAATTGGATATAATACTTGCTTACCCACTAAGTGAACAACTTTATCAAAATCTTAATTGGACTGCTAAGGTAATCATAATTATTTAATTATTAATTGATAATAAATGAATGAATTATTAAAAAAACTATAAACTATTTTTTTGGATTTGTAGGATGATTATAAAAAAGCTAATCGTCTCCCATGGAAGGTTAATAATAAATTGGCTGGTTATTTAAAGAAAGCAGGCAATTTTTATGAACTTTTAATACGCAATGCAGGCCATATGGTTCCAATGGATCAGCCTGAATGGGCATATCATTTAATCAATCAATTTACATTAAATACGTTATAAGTAATTTTTTATTGTTGATTATATACCTATATTTATTTATATTTTATAACAATAAAAAATTATTATAACTATACATTTAATGTTAATTATAAATTTCGAGGGGTGTTCAAAGTATTCTCGGTAACGGGGTAATTTAGCAGTGACGAAGGGATTTAAATTATTTCAGTTGGTAACGACACTCCCTGAGAACATAACCTCAAAATTTCATTTATTTATCATTAGTACTAATCTAATTATCGTTGGTGTAAGAAGACCAGAATGACTGATACGACAATGTTGAGAAAAATGCTTTGAAGAAATAAAGCATACACCTTACAGCCCAGACCTTGCCCCCAGTGATTACTTCTTGTTCCCCAGCCTAAAAAAAAAGATCTTCGTGGAAAAGGTTTTTCTGACGATGAAAAGCTGAACGTGGCAATTAACGCACATTTTGAGGACAAGGAGGAAAAATATTTTTTAGAGGGAATTCAAAAGTTAGTTTCACGAGCAAACAAGTGTATTGAGGTTATGGGGGACTACATTGAAAAATAAATTTTAGTTAGAAAAGTTTCTGCATTTTCCTTCATACCTATACCGAGAATACTTTGAACACCCCTCGTATATAATATTATATTTAAATAAATATAAAAAAAAAATAATAATAATGATAATGAAAATAAAAATGATGATCTGATGAGAACATGAGACCCACCACATATATTATGAAGGAATTTTTTTAAAATAAATTTTTAAATTAAATATAAATCAAATAATTTCAAATAATTTGTATGTACTTTAATTTACTGCAGTTTCACTTGTGCAAATCAATAATTTTTAATTTAGAAATTGAAAAGAGAGAAAATATATAATTCAATTAAATCAAGTATTCAAAAATTGAATTACAAAAATGAAAAATTGTTTCATAAAATTGAAAATTAATTAAACTTTCTAATTTCTGTTCTAACGTCTAATAAATATATTACATGAAACATAAAATAAATATATTTTAATAATTTTCTGAATAGTGTAAACCTGTGGCCCCATCATAATACATATTAGATTATACCTGCTCCACTGTCATCCAAATAATTAATGCAACTATAATTCGTATATGATAAGATTGAGATCTGTAAGTATATTTATTATTATTTATATTATATAAAAAATAAATATTCATTTATTAGAATTTAAATGTAAAAATATTAATTAGACAAAATGGTAATTATAATACTTTTGATTACATTTAAAACATTTTATAGGCTTTTATAATTTATTCTAAATAAAAATAAATTACATTTTCCTAGTTTTACAGGGAATTTTTTTCTAATATGAGAGTACCCCTTGGGGAAAATGCTCCAATGGAGCATATCCTCCTCGCTGCGCTTCTGATTTTTTTTAATTTAAAAAATTAAAATACATCGTGATTCGTTTTAATTAATATAAAATGAAAATAAATATACAATTGTCATTAATTGTTTATATAATATTTTGGTATGACTAGAGAGAGAGAGAGAAAGAGAGAGATTCAAAATAAATTATAAAAAAATTTTAATTGTTACCAATGTTTTGTCGATACTTTACTTTGTTATTATTTATTTTATAATTTTATAATTTGGAATTAATTCGGGAAATTAATCTGTTTTCATCATTAAAATTAATTTTTTGAAATTATTATTATTATATATCCTCACCCGATTTCCTATTTTTCTATTAACCATTTATATTGGATCTTCACATTGAACGTGCCTACACACCTTAGAATAAATATGTATTAGAAATTGAACTTTATCTTACCTATTCATTACTTCTCGATATAAAAATTATTCTGCCATTATATTTTTTATTGTAGTGCTTGTAAATATATAAGATTTTTTTGTTTTCCTATCTGGTGCAAGAACAAATAAATTGGATGGTTTTCCAACTCCTGAACGCCCAACGTACATGTGAGAAGCAGGGTTTTATCAAATTTTATCCACATACTTGCAATGATCGTTCCTGAGCTTTGTTAATGGATATTGCAAAGGCTAGTCGTACAGGAAACTGTAGACGTTTGAATTCATATGAATTAATAAACTTTTGAATTGAACTGGTGTTATTCTTAACTTCATGATCTTCAATTGCTAATTCTCTTAAAAGTTGAACACCCATGCGTATCTTTTCTTAGCACCCAATTCCTAGTGCAAATTCTTTTTTTCACTAAACAATAACATAACCTGGCTACATGTAGCCTACTATATACTAACACTTACACATAACCTATCCTCATGTAGGGTGCGTGTAAACGACTACTAATGACTTAGCAAGCAGGAAGAAAGTGGACTAGTAACTAATGACAAGTTCTAAGCCCGTGTAAACTAGGCTTTACTATTCTACGTCTACGTAGTACGTACGGTGATGGCTTTCTGCTGGCAATAAATGCGTATGATTGGATAACACTAGTCACGTGCACAGTCACGTCCAGAAAAAAATGCAACTGTTTATTCCCATTCCCGCCAAAATAACAAATGTTTAGTACAGTGATGCCTCGCATAACGAACGCCTCGCACAACGAACCATAATGAAATAAATTTCATGATTCATACAACGAACTTCGTTTCACGCAACGAACTGGCCCGAGCTTCCACGATCGCTGCCTTTGTATTGCATCCCCCTGCGTTTCACATAACGAACTTTTCGCATAACGAACTTGCTCCTGGAACGAATTAAGTTCGTTGTATGAGGCACCACTGTAGTATGATTTATTTTTTTCATAAATATATTTTATTTTCAGTAATTCAGTATTATTCAATTTCTTGATATACTCTAAAAGTTAATGAATTAATGCTACTGATGCATTACAGTGGCGCAACCAGGGGGGGGTTTTGGGGGTTAAAACCCCCCCCAGGAGAGAAAAAAAATAATAATTGCTGTATATTCAGTGGCGCAACCAGGGGGGGTTTTGGGGGTTAAAACCCCCAGGAGAGAAAAAAAAAATTGCTGTATATTATGTTTTCAAATAGAAAAGAAAAAAAATTCTTAAAATATAACTTAGTGTATAATAAAAAAGTTTTTTTTTATTAATACATGTGGAAATTGATACCGAGGTCAAGGGATGTTTCGAGCTCCTCACTCCACTTCCTTATCCCTGGTTGTAAAATTTAACAGAGGGATAGCGGAAACGCAGGCCCTCACCCCCACAGGGCCTTTGGTGACGTCCAGGAGAAAGTCTCCCCCCTTCTCCACCACAACGGGTAGGGCATTTGTAAATAAACCATTTTATAGAAATTCGCAAACAAGAAGTTGCTCTATCGAGAACATTTACCCTAGACACCAATTCAACCCCTTCCACATTGCTACATACATTAATTGCTAATTTCATAAAGATTATGAAGCGAAGACTAATTTCAGATTTTTTTCAAAATAAGAAAAACAAGAAAGGTAAGATTTAAAATTTTTTTTTAAATTAGTGAATTAATTCTTAAATACTTTTCCATTTAAGAATTAGATAGTGAAGCTGGACCTTCAGAAACAACAGATTGTGTTAATAGCAATAGCGAAGAAGACAATAAAGAAATAGTTGATTTCACAACTGAAAAGGTTAATTTTTTTTATTTGTTTATATATATTAACCCATTTGTAGAACCAGCGTTCCCAAATGGGAACATTTATTTTTATACACCAAAAACCCTTTCAAAAATATTTTTTTCTATATTTATCTACATGATATCTGGTCACCAATGGGTTAAAATCGAATTTCATTTTTTCACGTAGCCAGGGAAGAGGCAGGGGGGGGGGATTCGGGAGCTTCAGTTCCCACACATAAAATCTATTTTTTTCTAAATTTTCTTAAGTTTAATTTTTTCAAATTATCAAACCACTACGGGCGGACGAAAAGCTTTCGACATCTTAAAGTAGTTTATTATAAATAACTCCTTTATTATTAAGTTTAGGTAAAAATGAATATAATGAAACTTTTAGTAAATGCGATTTCCTATAAATTTAATACGATAGTATGATAATTCTCATAAAAATCGGAATTTATAAAGAAATTCAATAAAATGTGTTTTGACACCTCTTTAAACTAGCATTACTTATGGTCCCATCTTGTCCAAAAACAATCCAATCACCGCCCATCATTCCAAAAAAACATCTAAATATCAAATCCCAAGATAATATCTCATTTCGTTTAGACTTAATTTTGGTAACGAACGGCCGGCCGGATCAAAATTTTTTTTTGCAAGTTTGGATTCAGAACCGTCTGAAAAGTGGAAATCTCGAAGAATCTCGGAGCAAAAATTTTCCGATCATCGTAAAAGCTATCCTTATTTCATGAGGAAAGCTAAAATGGTTTACTTATAGCTGGAAAAAAATATTTTCTTTCTAAAACTGTGAATACGAGTAAATAAAATACAAAATTTGCCAGATTTTGTAAAATCAGTGTTTCATTTACAAAACTTTTTTAAATATTTAATATAAAAAAAAAAATCTTAATGAAAATTTGTCTTTGAGTGAGCCCGGGGGGGGGGGGGGGGCATAGGAAGGTGGAGCGGCTAGTCAAAACCCCCCCCAGGAGCAAATTCTGGTTGCGCCACTGATGCATTAAGTAAATATACCAATTTTTTTCAAAATCCGATAAGCCGTTCAAGCTATACACGTCTATACAGACACACAATGGAGAGACGGACGGACAGACATCATGCTAAAAATACTTATTCTGTTAAGAAGATGCATGATTCGTGGAGAATGTAAAAATCTCCTCATGTGAAATTTAGTGTGAAAACAATACCTTACTTCCTATAGTCGGTCGGTAAAAAGGGAGAGATTCCTCTTTGGAGAAAAAAATCAAATTAAATTGATTTTACTCCATTTATAGTATACAGTATATATGCTTTAGCGCGCAAACGATGTGGTAGGTCATTATGACCTAACTTATAAATTGCTCTTGACTGATTAATATTATGAATACCAAATTATTTTTTAATTTAGTCAGTAGGGAATTAAATTCAACAAATTCTCATTCTCTCTTTCAAATTTTTCAATTATTAAAGTTTTAAAAGTTACAAAATATAGGGATAATAAAGTTGGTAACTGTGAAATTTATAATAACAATTTTTTCAAATTTCTAAAAAAATTAACTAATTCTAAATAGATAAAATTTATATATTAACTTATAATATTATAATATATAAATATATATTCTAATTCAATAATTTCATTTAAATAACTCTCTATCATAATTGAATAGACTTTAAAGTTTTTTTTTTTTTTTTTTTTTTTTTTTAATTTATTTTTTGGCTTAGGTATAAAACCATTTAGCCAAGCCAAATTATTATACAAATGTATTACACAAAAATTACTCCATACAGTTTATTTACATTTATGTCCAATTAAATATAAATATATATATATTTTTTAAATCTTAACCATAGAATGATCTATAAACGATTCTAATAATTTAACTATATACTTATTATATTGTGCTTCGTATAAAAGTGAATTAGCACAAACTGGAAACGTCACACATCCACATAAATTATTAAAAAACCATTTAATCAATTCTTTATAATTATTACATTCGAAAAACAAATGATTAGTGTCCTGAACGCTCAAATTATCACACTCACATAACTCAGAGTCAACAACACCTATCCGAAACAAATGTGATCGTATGCATGCGTGACCAACTCGAAGGCGATTTATCGTTGTAATAGTACTTCTTTTTACTTTATGGTTATAAAACCATGGCACACTCTTTATTTCCGGCACAAAACGAAACAGATTTCTGCCCTTACATACGCTGGACCATTCAGCTTGCCACAGCATCGTGACTTCTTTTTTTAAACAGAATAACAAGTCATTTGCTTCTAGGTCCATAATAACCGTCTGCCCTTGAGATGTTGCGCGCACCGCACCTGTGTCCGCAACAGCATTGCCCTTTATACCCTCATGAGAAGGGACCCATAAAAATTTAACTTTGCAATTCTTCATTCTTATCATTTTCACCTTATTTACTATTTTTAATACTATATGTATAGTGTTGTTTTTTATATTGAACGCTTTAATTAAACTTTGCGAATCCGTGCAAATAACAGATTCTCTAATTCCTTTTAAATAAATGTAATTAAGAGCCTCCAACATTGCATGTGCCTCAGCAACAAATATAGATGTGTCAACAGGAAGTTTAAACATTTTGACTACATTAAGCTCCGGAATTGTAAACGCACTTCCAACTCCATTATCACTTTTTGATCCGTCGGTATAAACAACAGTTGATTGGTGATATCCATTACTCAAAACATAATTTAATATTGTCTGTTGGGATACCATACCTTTCTTTAATGAAACATAATCGGATTCCACTTCTAGAAAACGTAAATTAAGATCATATATATATTCAGGGGGTTTGTCAATTTTTTCAACTTTTATAAAAGTATTTTTATACTTATGGTATGTCTGGACTAGTATAGGAGCTTTATTTAAGTTTACACTTATACTAAGGGTTTTCCGTATGGATTGGATAACTTTGTTGTTCAACATAGATTCTTTTTTAAGTATAAATTTATTAGCCAGTTTTATGCGTCTAAAATGCAGTGGCATTTCGCAGGCTTCCACTAACATTGCATTGATAGGCGTGCTTCTCATATATCCCAGACATGTACGCATTGACTTATACTGTATAATATTTAATTTATTTAATAAGCCATTTGAAGCATTTCCGAAAATAAAAGAACCATAGTCCATTTGCGATCTTATAAGGCCGCGATAAATAGTTAAACATATAGATGGATCTGCTCCCCACCATGTCCGGCTAGTCATACGTATGATATTTAGTGCTTTTTCACATCTTATCTTATTATGCTAGCTAAAATTGTATATATCTATCTATCTATATATCATGGTTCTCAAAAACCGCTCTAACGATTTTTTTCAAATTCACACTAGATATAGTATTTATAAAGAAAAATTAAGTTTTATTGATGATATCTCTTGAAACATTCAGCTTCATTATTAATTTCTTAATTGAAAATTATATATGGAAAACGTCAAAATTGGCCTCCATTTTTATTTGTATTAATATTTTTTTTTATTTAAAATATTTTAAAATTTATTATTTAATTTCGAAATAAAATTAAAAATATTTATTTTTAATAAAATATATATAGATATTTATTAATCTCTCTCAAAAAAAAAAAAAAAAAATAAAAAACATCAAATCTGCCTGCTAAGACAGTAAAAAAATGACAATTTTTTATCTAAATATATTTAGTCAAGATGGTAAAGTGATGTTTTAACGAGTGGATTTCGTCGGTTCGAAACTCTCCGGGTGAATCGTTATTTAAAAATGAAAATGAAAATAATGAATTTCTTATTTTTTTTCTTTTTATCTATTGTTTACATTTTAATAAATTACTATTTTATATTTATTTATTCATTGTTCTTTTATTAAATTTAATATTTATTAATATTATTTATTATTAATTTATATATTGATGACATCACAAATGACATTTATATTGAAATTTGACTCCCGCCTTTTTTTAAAGAATATTGTATTAATATTTTTTTTATATTTAAAATATTTTAAAATTTATTATTTAATTTCGAAATAAAATTAAAAATATATATTTTTTTTATATTTAAAATATTTTAAAATTTTTTATTTAATTTCGAAATAAAATTAAAAATATATATTTTAATAATATTTTATAATTATAAATTACGATATATATTTATCAATAATAATGAATTTTTTTTTTTAACTTAATTACAGAGCCGAGGCTCGGGGTCCCGGTATGATCTTAATATATTGTGAGAATTAGATAAATAATGTAGAGAGAAAAAAATATTTAAAAATAGATATTTATTTAAATGAAATAAAATTATTTAATTTACAGAATGAAAATGTCTATAATAATGTCTAAACATTTTTTCTTTATAATTTTACATTATAATAATACTAATTACAGTAGTTATAATATATGGGGAATTTTCAACTTTGACTGCCGATTTGACCATGTTCCCAAACGAATTTTAAAAAAACCAAGACCACTTTACATTTACACATTTTAAGCTCTAATCGAATCCAAAATCAAAATTTAAAAAATCGACAAACAGACACACAGATATATAGATTTTATAAATGAACATTTATACAATTTATTTTAATTAATTTGAAATATTTTAGGAAACAAATTTTTAATGGGTCATTTTTAGAAATCCCATTTAACAATTATAATAAATAATTAAAAAATTGTAAAATTTTTAAAGTATATAAAAATAAATTGTATAAATTGGTTAAAGGGTCGAGTGATAGTTCGGTGTCCCAGGTATATATTTTATATTAACACGCCTACTTTTCTGTATAATAAAGATATAAAGAATCATATTTTAATTTTTATATAACCAAGAAATCATTTTTTCACTTAAAATATAGTTGTAAAGCCCAAATCTCCGATCCATATAACATCATCGACTGGGCCGCTACCAAAAGGAGTCTTCTCTTGCTCTGACTAGGGCCACCGGTATTTGCCATTAGTCTCGAAAAAATAATATTAAATTTTATATAAATTTATAAATTAGAATATTTGAATTTGTTTAAATTTTAACACATGTAATCAATCATATGCATAAAGAATAAAAAATTTTGAAAATCAACTTGGTATTAAATTCAGAAAAAAAAAATACTCATATATAGAATATATAGACTATTCGAATATAATTGAAACTCTTTCTCTCCCTCTATTTTAAATTTGAAAAAACGGAGTGTTAAGAAATTAAGATTCCTTATACAACATGGATGGTTAAATGAATTGGGCTCCCTACCTCCCTGAGAAATTCACATTAAAAATGTTTATAATATTTTAGTTTATTAAATCAAACTATTATTTTTTTATTTCAATATTTTTAATGTTAATACAATAATTTTTATTTTATAATCTATAAAATAATTTAATTATTTTTAAAAACAACGGTCTTCAATTACAATTTTTTTACTCTCTACTGACTGTTCATTTCATAACTGAAAATAGTGTCGAATAGAAATAGACGATATTACTTGGATTAATCTTATTATGCTAGCTAAAATTGTTTGTTTGTATTATTGAGGACCCCAGTTCAATTCATTTTAATCAGATTGATGCAATGATGCAACATTTAATAATTGTAATAAATAATTAATTGTAGATTAATATTTTTTAAAGGGTCGAGCGACAGCTCGGTGTCCCAGGTATTAATATTACCAGCCAAACCCAATAATAATGAATCATTTTTTTTAACTTAAGTACCGAGCCGAGGCTCGGGGTCCCGGTACTTTACTATTAACAGCGTTTATGTGCTGATCCCAAGCGAGTTTTTTATCTAAATTTACTCCCAAAAATTTGATTTTATTAACATATTCTATCTCTTTATCATCGATAACAATAGGGATTAGCCCGGGACTAGTATACTTTCTAGTAAAGACCATTAATTTCGTCTTCTCCGGAGAAATATTGAGATCCAAGTCATTAATTGTATTTACCAATGAAACAGCGCTATCTTGCAGAACCGACGCATTTTTTATGTAATTCTTAGAACTACAATATAACACAATATCATCAGCAAATTGTAACATTTTCGATTCTGGGTGTATTGATCTATCAATTTCCCCAGTATATATTGAATACAGAAGAGGACTAATCACTCCACCCTGTATTATGCCTTTTGATATCAGTCTCGGACCCAGCAGACAGCTATTGCACCGAATGTACGTCAGCCTTGATGAATATAGTTTAGAAATGCAATTAATTAACGTACCCGGAATACCAAGCCTTATTAACTTTTGTCCTAGTAAATTAACATTAACATTATCATATGCTCCTTGAATGTCCAGGAACATTGCTGTTACATATTCTTTTGACCTATATGAGCTGAAAATGTCATTAGTAAAGATAGATATATTGTCTATGGTTGATCTGTTCCTTCTAAAACCATATTGAGATTCTGAAAGTAAATTATTTGCTTCACAGTACCATTCAATTCTATATTTAATTATAGACTCGAATAATTTTTCTATACAAGATGTAAGAGAGATCGGCCTATAGCTGTTAGAAACATTTGGGTTACCATTGACTTTAGATATAGGTACAATTATATGCGTAGTCCAACTAACTGGGAAGTTTTGAGAGTATAAAAACTTATTAAATAGGTTAACTATTATTTTTTTCACATTACTTGGCAGATTTTTAATCATTTCATATGTGATACGATCAAAGCCTGGTGCTTTGTTGGATTTACTATCCAAAGTCTTATTAAATTCGTTTAATTTGATTTCATTGCAAAGGAAATGCTCATTATCTGTTGGGTACAATATGTTATCCAAGGGTACCCATTGAGGTGCTATTTGAGTAAAAAACGAGTTGACTGCCTCTGGATCCAAGATCGGCTTAGAGATTTTACAATTCTTCAGAGCTTTTATTTTGTTCCAAACAGTAATAGTTGGGGTATCCCTATTTAAAGATTCACAAAATCTTCGCCAGCATATTTTCTTTTTACATTTGAAATAGTTCTTAACCATATTATTAATTTGTTTATATTTGATATAATTCTCTAGGCATGAGTTGCGTCTAAATTGTCTTAGCGCTTCCTTCCTCTCCAGGATTTTTACCTTACATGATTCATCCCACCATGATGGACTCTTATACAGAGTTTTATTGTTAATTTTTTTTAAAGGTATTGCCTGATTAGCCGCTAGGTATATGGCATCCAATAAAACATCATAAGCTGCCATTGGTTCTAACTCTAGGATGCTGCTTGGTAAAAATGTGTCAACTAGCATAGAATATTTTTTCCAATCCGCTAGCGAAAACCTCCAGTTACTAGTCGTATTTGAGTCATACGTTAGACGATTTGGATTTAAGATGTAAGAAAAGATACATGGTAGATGGTCTGAACCCATATCATCCTCCGAAACCTTCCATTCGATATAAGGGGCCAAACATGCGCTTGAGATAGTTAAATCCAACGGCGATGATGTTCTACCAGGTTTTTCAATCATAGTTTGACTGCCATCATTTAATATTATGAGGTTATCTATTTCAATATTATCGAGAAGTGCTCTCCCAGCTGGATTATCTCCCCGACATCCCCATGCGGAGCTTAGGGCATTAAAATCGCCCCCAATTATCAATGGTGTCCTCGCTATTCGAATAACCTGTCTCCATTGAGTATTTGTGATAACAGTATTTGGGGCAGCATAAATTGAAAAAATATCTATAAATTTACTACTATCTATGTATAATTTTATTCCACAAATATCAAAGTTTAAATTATTTTTATCAACAAAAATTTCTTCATATCTATAAATGTTTTTAATTATTATACAAACACCCCCTCCAGTTCTAACACGATCACTTCTAACAATATTATATCCATTCATATGAAATTCTTCGTTGGGCTTCAACCAGGTTTCAGATACTAGAGCTACGTCAATTTTTGAATTTTTAATTTTTCGTTCAAGATCATTTCTATTCGATTTAATAGACCTAGCATTCCACTGGAGGAATTTGATTTTGCTAGCCATTAATAAGTTATTAAATTTAATATTTACAATTTCAATTTATTTTAGACAATAAATAAATTATATGATCCTTTAAATGAAATGAAATAACTAATACTAATTCACATAAATAATTATTTTTTTTTTTTTTTTTTTTTTTTTTCTTTCTATAAATATACAAATTAATTAATATATAGATTATTTTGAATATAGTACATAAATGATAAAAAAAGAAAAAAAAAACGACAATAAATGATAAATAGATAAGAAATTAGGAGAAATATAATTAAGCATGATAAACAATAAATATATTATATATTCTAAGAAGGAATAATATAATATATAAAAATAACTTCACTTAATGTTAAACATGATAACTAAACAAAAAATTAAATTTTATCTCGAGTTGGAGAAATCTGAACACATGATGAATTAATTTTATCCACAATTGAATTTGACAAAACACTCGCAGCCACCTGTAAGGAACTTGCACTTGTGAATGATGTACTTGAATTTGGGATATCATTATTTTTATTATTAATATTTAAATAATTAGGCGGATAAGGATTAGGTTGTAGAGGGGAGGTAACGAGATTAATGTTCGTATTCGGTATAAAATAATTTGGCATGGGCTTCGTAGGAAGGGTGTTTTTCTTTTTCGGAGATCTAAACTTAACATGTTTTTTCCTATTCACCTCTTCACCGGGCGTATCGCTGGTCCTTTTAACTGGGTTAACAGAAGTACTCCCCAGGGAAGGAAAATGTTCCGAATCAAAGGTAATAGGACGTGATGGAACACAAGCAACAGAATCTGCATACGGCTTATATTTAACTGTTAACAGAGCTTCCTTAACCGAAAAATTTCTCATCACCACAAGTTCTTTTATTTTTTTTTGATTCTGAAATTCAGGGCATTTGGCAAAGTTGGTGGCCAAATGATCTCCGGAACAATGAACACACTTATATGGACCTTCATTTGGACATTCCTTAATATCATGTTCCAAGGAGCACCCGGAACAGCGTCTCCTGCCCTTACAAAAAGTAGCCCTATGGCCATACCGAAGGCAATTCAGGCATATAATGGGTCGTGGAATGAAAGGACTCACCTCAATTTTCACTGCGTTAATGGCAATACAAGCTGGGAGAGTTTGACTTTTAAATGTGAGTTTAACCGACAATGTAGGTTCGAAATAAGAAGGCTCGTTAGCTTCTTTTCTTACCATCCTATTCATTCTTTCCGCTTTTACTATTTTAGCAGATGAAAAACAACACTCATTATCCATAAAATCATCCACATTCAACTCAATTGGATAATTTCTAATAATCCCTACTTTCATAGTCAGAAAGGTAGGGATATAAGCGTCGTAACCATTGTCTTTTAGAAGGGGATCTTCAACAAAACGATTGGCGTCCAATGCAGTTTGGAATTGGACTCGCACTTTCATACGGTTAATGCCCGAAATGTTCATGATTGAGTGATTATAATTTTTAACTTGTTTGAAAATGAAATTACCAAAGACCATAGGGTGCAATGGTTTAGGTATAGATTTGTTCGAGATGTTGTTCGAGATCATTATTTCTGACAGGGGAACGTCACTGAATTCACGTTCATTTCCATCACTACCTGTGACAACTTTTATCACATCTTTTTTTTCAATAAACACAAAAAACGGACCTGAGTCCATATCACTATATTTATTTACACCATAATCACTATTTTTGGCTTTAAAGCCAGGCGGCGGCCAAGGGCCAGGGGCCGCGGCCCCAGGAGCCAACGGCATCTGCCCCACGTGGTCCACAACCACCAGGTATTAAGTATTTTACCACTATATACACTAACTACACTAACACATAAAGATATACAAAAAAAAAAAAAAAAAAATTATGAATAATAATAACAAATAAAAAAAAAATACTTTGTATTTAGCAAATGAAAATAAAATATTCTTGGAAACAGATAAAATAATAGAAAACACGTCCGACCTCCAAGAGAGCTGATACTCGAATGACTTTAAAGTTAAAGTAAGTAAAATTAATAACGAACATTTTGGTAAAGTTATTTGTTTTGGGGATGAAAAAAAAGAATGAAGAAAGAAGAAGTCATTATTGTCATTTATTAAAGGGTGAATAAATTGGGAAACCAACATCTCAAGCATTTCCTTAACCACCTTCGAATGTTAAATTCCATTTAAAAGAAATAAACGTTAAAAAAAAATATTAATTAAAATGATATAAATATAAATTTTTAGTTAAGTGTATTATTAACGAAGCTATTAATTAGTTCATAGGCCCATAGGGGTTGGTCTGTTGGTACCATATGGCCTGCATTTCGAATAAGGACTTCCTTAAATAGACCAGCCTTTTTAATATAACCAGCTAAGTCCTTGCCAATATACCACGGTTTGCGCTGTGCCACATCATATTCATTCTAAAAAAAAAATAATAATATAAATTAATCTTTTTATAATTTACTAAACCTAAAATATGAACATCTAGAGTTTAAAGTGAGTCAATGTAAAGTTTAATTGATACAAGGGCAGGTCAATAAGTCCGTGAATGAAACAGGTTTTTGGAGAAAATATTATTTTATTTTTCAACGTGGCCTCCTTTGAGCTCTATACGCTTCGTCCAACGTTTATCCAATATTTTTATCCCTCGCAAAAAAATAAGATTTGTCAAGTGCATCAAAAATTTGAGAGATGATTTCATCGTTGGAATCAAATCTCTTTCCATCGAGCCAATTCTTCAGGTTTGGAAACTAAAAATAGTCACAGAATAGGGCGGATGAGGATCAATTCGTATCCCAATTCATGGATTTTCATGGAAATTCACTTTTTTCCATTTTCTTCTCAAATTACGAGCTAGTCTGCTATTAATGGATGTGAAACAAAAACTAAAACACCCTGCTGGTTCAAATTTCGACAGGAGTCTGCTAATGGTTGCCTGCTGGCACGGACTTATTGACCTGCCCTCGTAATATAACAAATAATTGAAAATATTAATAATAATTTAATTAATAAATTGGGATGAACATGTATTTTTTTAACATTCTAAAATAACCAAAGTTATTTTAGAAAATAATTTATTTTAAATATTTTAAAATATTTTATTTATTTATTTTTATAATAACGACTGTATGTGTAAATTTATTAATAGAATAGAAATATAAAAATATTTCACAATTTTATTCAATAATTTCGTAATAAAGAAAATTATCTATTTTATAAATAAATTATATATTAGTGATTCAAGTTAATATTTAAATGAATGTCCTTCGACACATGAGGACATCATAACAATTAACTATATTTTTATTAGTCGTTAATAATTAAAAAGTAAAGACATAAATAATAATAATTAATATTTAAAATTTCTAATTTTCAAATTTCAAAATGTTATACAAAAATTGTTAACGATCTTTTCATATAATTGCAAAACATTGAAAACTAAGAGATAATATAATAAGCCAACATTTTTTTATTTTTTAATTTCATCGAAAATATTATCCTATGGTCTTAATATAATTGAATCCAGTATAGATTAATTGTTCATATTATATAAGTAAATTCGTCAAAATAATTCAAATCAATTTAAAATATTTTAAATGATATTAAAATATTTACGAATTATTTAAAACAACTTTTAATTATTTTAAAAGTGTAAGAATTATATGAATATCAAATTTCATGTGATTGAGTATTAGAATTTTTAGTTTTTATTACTTTCTCGCATACTTCGTATAAGGGAAGTATTGGAATCGTTAAAAATTTCGACTTCGAGATTTCGATAGATCTTGACGTTTTATACCTCCCTGAGTCGGAAAATACCATTTTTCGAATTATGTCTGTGTGTGTGTATGTATGTATGTATGTATGTATGTATGTATGTATGTATGTAATGTCTGTAAGCAAATTTACTCAAAAACTAATCAAGCTAGGACTTCGAAATTTGGTACACCGATATTATTCACAGTTTGTAGATTTCTATCAAAATTTCGTCAAAATCGGTTAACCGGAAGTGGTACTTTACCTACAATGGTTGCGTTTACCTTTCAAGTAAAGTACCAGTTTGCTTCGAGATATTTGCTTCATATTTTGTATATAGATTCAAAAATATGAAAAAAATTCAGATACCAAATTTCATCATGATCTGACTACCGGAAGTGACATTTTACCTATACAAGTAGCGTTAGGTGTAAATTATAAATATATATAATAGAGTGTTAAACCATATTACTTTATAATTTAAATTAATTAGTTTGTTTATTTTTATTATTGTTAAAACATAATAATAATAACCTAATTACCTATTTATATGCGAGAAAGTCTGGGGGAGGACACGCCCGATTTTTTAATGGACTATAGTCCAGGATTTGGCTATCTTTTCCAACTATGGGTCAGAATACATTAAATGTAAATTTTGTGAATATGTCGTGTGTGAATTTCAAAATAATATAGTTGTTTAGCAAATAATACGATAAATTTTATTGAAAAAATAGTTATTAATAATGATAATAAATACTTGACTAATAATATTAATAATTAATCATTTTCAAAAATACAAATTCATTTTTGGATTGATATAAAATGTTATTCAATATTTAAGTTCGACATATTCATCTTGTTTTTTTATTCAGAATATATATATATATATATATATTTAATTATTATCTTATTATCATTTTGCTATTTAGGTTCAACTGGTAGACCTGCAACTGCAACGCTTCGACCCAAACACTGATAGGATTCATTTCAAAAACTATCGTTGTATTTTGTATATTTTCTCTATTATATTTTGAATTTATATTTTATTTTTTTAATTAAAATATTTCAGAACGTGTGGGTCATTTAATATAACTAAATGGGTATCATAGTGAAATGATCATAGTTTGGCGAGCCCTACTGTTATAATATAGTAAACATACACACATAATATAATTACACATCTTTTAGGGCCGTTTTGCATTATAATTTTGCTAATAAGACTTCACCTATCTCCTTACTGATTATTTTGATTTATTATAAAATAACTACTTATAATGATATATGATACCTTTGCACTCCAATTTAAGTTCTGAAACATTCTTTCGCTTAATGCATAAGCACAAATAATATCCATTTGTCCATTATAATAGAGGACACTAAAAAAAATAATAAAAAAAAAATATTTATTAATAAATGAAAAAATTAAAATATTGATGAACTTTGAAAATGAAGATAAATTTAAATACTTAAATTCTATAATTACGGAGAATATTATTATTAGTGGTTGGTTTGGATTGACCAGTGGGCCAAAGGGAAGATAGTGAAAAAAAATTGAATGGAGATAGGTAGCTCAGGAAAGCGATTGAAGAAGAAATAGTGATGCTCTAGAGAAGATCTTTCAAGTTCAGAATGGAGAGAATATACAGGGTGGACCAAAAGTTTGGTAACATTTCAAATGGTTATAAAAAATACTAAAAGAGATATGAGAGAAAATATGTTTATTTATTATAAAAGTACAAAAATCAGGGTTTTATTTTTTTAAAAAAAAAGCAAAATGTGCAGCATCGTACACGTGGCGGAAGTGAAACTTCTTAGAATCTAGAGAATAAGAGAAATTTTAGTTGAGAGTGTGAGTGAGAGAGAAATAGAGAAAAATAAAGGGATCATTTCGAAAGACATATAAAATATAAAATTTTCGTAACAAATATTCGCTTTATTATTACCGACCGACGATAGTAAGGGAGGTATTGTTTTCACACCAAATTTCACATGTGGAGATTTTTACATATCTCCACGAATCATGCATTTTCTAAACAGAAAAAAGTATTTTTAGCATGATGTCTGTCCGTCCGTATAGATGTGTACAGCCTGAACGGCTCAACCGATTTTGATGAAATTTGGTATATTTACTTAATGCATCAGTGGGATGAATTGATCAACTTTTGGTGCAATTCCGGAAACCGGAAGTGGTAGTATTAGCGACCGACGATAGGAAAGAAAGGGTTATTTTCACACCAAAGGAGATTTTTTTATATATCACCACGAATCATGCACTTTGTATTGGTTTTATCCTCGAGAAAAATCATATTTATTAGTTTTTTCTTGATTTAAAATTATATGACGTCATCCAGCCATTCATGACGTCACAGCCTGGTCTTGCATATATATTATAAATAAAATAAAATTAAAAATGTTTATATTTATTATTTATGTATCCATATCTGTTTTTTATTACATTAATAGATATATGAAAATTATTTGAAATTGTTTCTGTAGCTGGAAATTAATTTATTTCAAACCGTCGGTCGGTTCGGACCTGGCCACAGGTCAACTTATTATTATTATCTACTCTATCATCATATCTACATTGCCTGTACTATTGTCGGTTGGTGCTTCAATTGGTAATACTGATATTAATGGCTTGTGATAACTAAAATAAGATATATATGTTCGTGATTCGATATTTTCTATATAATGTGTAAAAACAGCATCTATTGTAGTTCCAGATTTTGTTGTTGATTCCTTGGGATCGTTATTTATAAGCAGACCAAATGTTTCTCGAAGAAAGTTGATCAACGGCAACGAATCATCAGATCCAAAATTTACATTAAAATCTCCCCCGAGAATTAGAGGGATTTTATCTTCGCCTCGTTCAAGTGCATTAGCACCTGTGTGGCTATAAACCAGTAGTGAACGGTGTATGAAATAAATAATATCGTCTAAATTTTGGTCGTTATTTTTTTTCGGCATAGTGAAATCTGTGGAGTAGAGAAAAGCAGTTTTAAATGCAATAATAATTTTAAATTGATTTAGTAGTGTTAAAGTAATGTTGAGATTCGGATAAATAACGTGAATGGTCATCGACGCACATAACTGTATGTGTTGGCGTGTGAATCGCCGACCATGTTCACACACACAATTACATGCGTCGGTATGCGTGCACGCTGTATATTTGACTTGAGAATTTTAATTATTTCACGATATATATATATATATATATATATAAATATCAATTTTTATATATGACTTACATGTATAGCAGCGATAGGTAGAAATATTTATCGATAGCTCAAAAGTAATATGCCTCTCTCACGTACTGATGCTTAGGTAAAGGTTTACATCCGTGGCTCCGAGATAGAAATGATTGTCCCTAAGAGGGCGTAACCAACGACCACGCTTGGCTTTAGGTCAAGACAACTCAAGAGATGGCGGGGCCTTCACCATTGTGTTTGCTTTGCTCAAGTAGATATCGCAATTAAATACAATTTGAATTTAAATATATATTAATTTCAAAATTTGCCTAAACATTTATAAAAATAAATATACATATGAAATACGTTTAATATTAAAAATAAATAAATATACATATGAAATTTGTTATTTTTTAATATTAAAAAATATTTAATTTGAGATTAATTATATAAAAAATTTTAAAAAATTCAAAAAAACTTAGCTATAATATTTGACATATGATAAGGTTAATTACAATTTTTTAATAGACATCCTTAATAAATAGAAAAATAATAATTTTTAAATAATATAAATAATATTTAATTATAATCTAATCAAAGAAAATAAAAGTTTGAATCTATTTGATAGTTGATCTTTTTACATATAATTAATCTCAAATTAAATATTTTTTAATATTAAAAAAAAAATAACAAATTTCATATGTATATTTATTTTTATAAATGTTTAGGCAAATTTTGAAATTAATATATATTTAAATTCAAATTGTATTTAATTGCGATATCTACTGGACAAGGTGGAGATCTCGTCCTCTTTTGATCATAAGTCATACTAATTTTTAATTCTTTGACCCAGTAGAGGCTGAGAAATATTATTCCGCGTCAACGTACTGGCGCGCATGCGCGCCATGGACTTTGGACCTAGCGAGTGGGTATTAGAACGAAAGATCGCACAAAAGGGAGACGCAGATAGCCTCTTTCTCAAGAACGAAAGACCGCACAAAAGGGAAACGCAGATAGAGGCTATCTCATTCCCACTCGTTATATCTATATCTTTTTTCTCTCTTGCGTTACCAAATTTCAATTTTTTTCTCTCTTGCGTTACCAAATTTCAATTTTTTTCTCTCTTGCGTTACGAAATTTCAATTTTTCAATTCACTCTCCATTCTCAACCAAATGTCAGGACGCCGCTAAAGAAGTTTCACTTCAATAACGTCGTCCAAATGTGCCCCTTGTGCGGAAATTTTCCATCACCGCCCGACAAGTGTTTGGAGAAATGTTCTGAATTTCCTCGCGTATATTTTCTTTTAATTCTTCAATAGACTGAGGGTTGTTATTAAAAACTTTACTTTTGAGGTATCCCCAAAGGAAAAAGTCCATTGGTGACAAATCCGGGCTGCGGGGTGGCCAGTTAATGTCACCTCTTTTGGATATAACTTTTACCCAAAAATTTCACGAACCGCTGCGATTGAGTCGTTGGAGGTGTGACATATGGCTCAATCTTGTTGAAACCATGTTTGTTGATTAAAACCATAGTAGTCCTGTAATTCTGGAGCAAAAAGTTCTGTAACATGGCAATGTATCGCTGTGTGTTGACGGTAACGGGTCGGCTTCTCTGATCCTCATCAAAATACGGACCAATAATTCCACTGGATGATAAAGCTGCCCATACAGTAACTTTGGGCGAGTGTAAGGGCTTTTGGTGCTTCAATTGCTGGTTAGCATCACTCCAGTATCTGCAATTTTGCCTGTTCACATGTCCAGTTAGGTTGAAAATGTTTTCTCGTCTGAGAAAAAGATGTTATTGAAGCTCGTAAACCAAACTAAACAAGGGGCACATTTGGACGACGTTATTTTTAAAAAATAAAACTTTATACTTTTATTATAAATAAACATATTTTCTCTCATATCTCTTTTTGTATATTTTATAACCATTTGAAATGTTACCGGACTTTTGGTCCACCCGTTACATTGGATTGTTTAATTTATTATAACAAACCTATTCCTATCAATAATTATTCACCTATATTTTTCAAGAAGATGTTCAAGGGTCGGTTTAGAACTTGTCATAAATCGATCAACCATTGCCTCATATACCCAGTCACTTGAGAATTCTAACGAACCAACATGAATCAATTCACGCACTTCTTCTGATTGAATAAAATCGACATAATTATCAGCATAAGTTGATTCTGGTGCATATAAGATATTATAGATATTGTAAAATTGAGCTGCATATTGAAATAAATTCAATGTATCACTCCATTGCTTAAAAAATCATTTAAAGTATCAGATAAAAAAAATGAATATATCATGATAATTTAATAAATATTAAATTAAACATGAAATCGTTGTTGATTGTGATAATCTCACCTGAAATGCACTATAATAATTTTCATTATCAATTGCTGTTTTGCCTATCGTTTCAGAATCATTCATTTCATTTTTTATATTGATATCAATCATTCCCATTTGATACACCAATTCACTATAATTGAGAATAGAATATGGATCCGTAAATCCATTTCCAACAGCAATACCTGGAATAAATTAAAATTTATTTTCAATCTTCAGATAAATATTTTTTTTTACATTTTCTGATTGCAGTAAATCCAGTATAAAAAAAAATATTATCTTTTTTGTTTGAAATAGAACACTCACCTTGTAAATTGATTTTTAATTCCGCATTTGGATTTTCTTGATCAATTTTATATGCAATTGATGGAACATATTTGCCTAAAATCATATAATAAAAAATAAATAATAATATATAGAAATATTGAAAAAATATGTATTTGATTTAATCAATAATGTAGAGTTGTAGAGGATTAAATTTAATTATAGATTAAAAAGTAAAAGTAGATAAAAAGTATTACTAAAATTGGGGCTTGATTTTGGATGTCAAAAAAAAAAAAAAAAAAAAAAAATTATATTGATTCGATCTAATACCCATAAATCAGTTAGGTTTTTCAATTTATGTATATTTACTACAATGACACACTATTGATTAGGAGAAATAATTTTTAGTGTCATACCTACTATTTATCAAGTCTAATTAAACAAAAAATTATAAATATAGATAAATTATAAAATATATAAGTTACCAGCATAAGATTCCCCACTTATATAAAATTTATTTTTTTGTAATTCTGGGAATAATGTGAAAAATTGAATAAGTGCATTATAAAGTTCATCAGCTACCTGAAAAATAATTAAAATTAATTATCTAATCAAAACTTTTATTTTTATTGTTTATTGAAACAATGAAACGGTTTGACATTTTAAATATTTTAATTGATGGACCCATCAACAGAAATTCCTGGAAAATTTTTATATTTTTACCGACCGACGATAGTAAGGGAGGTATTGTTTTCACACCAAATTTCACATATGGAGATTTTTACATATCTCCACGAATCATGCATTTTCTTAACAGAAAAAAGAATTTTTAGCATTTTAATTAAATTTGGTATATTTACTTAATGCATCAGTATGATGAATTGATCAACATTTGGTGCAAATCCGGAATTTAAAATTATATGACGTCATCCAGCCATTCATGAAGTCACAGCCTGGTCTTACATATATATTATAAATAAAATAAAATTAAAAATATTTATGTTTTATCCATATCTGTTTTTATTGCATTAATAGATACATTTAAATTATTTGAAATTGTTTCTGTAGCTGGAAATTAATTTACTCGGTCGGTTCGGACCTGGCCACATGTCAACTTATTTATGATAGATTTCTGGAAAATATTTTTGAAATTAAGTGCAAGGGTTTTTAAAATATTTCTTTATACATATGTAAAATAAAAAATAGGTACATTTTGAACTGATTCTATATGATCATATACATTTCAAACACAAGCCTTGTTATCTCAACTACATTTTTGTCTCAAATTTAAAGCTTAGCTTGAGCATATAACTTTATATTTTTTTTTATTAATTTGCGAGTATATTTTAAATATAATATTTATGGTTTTCGATTGGGGGGAGGGAACTAAAAAGGTAATGTGCCCCGTGTTAAGCTCGCTACTCCTCTGCATTAAATATGTTCAATTAAGAAGAAAATTTATAAAAGCAGGTAAGCAGAAAGGGTAAAGATTATTCTATCAAGAAAACGACTATAAACTAAAATAAATAATATTACAGCAAAGAGCTCTTTGAGTCGAAATTACTATGACGTAAATAAATAAGATGACCTGTGGCCAGGTTCGAAACGACCGACGGTTTGAAGTAAATTAATTTCCAGCTACAGAAACATTTTCAAATAATTTTAAGATATCTACTAATGTAATAAAAAACAGATATGGATAGAACATAAATATTTTTAATTTTATTTTATTTATATTATATATGTAAGACCAGGCTGTGACGTCATGAATGGCTGGATGACATCATATAATTTTAAATTAAGAAAAAAGTAATAAAGATGATTTTTCTCGAGGATAAAACCAATACAAAGTGCATGATTCGTGGTGATATGTAAAAAATCTCCTCATGTGAAATTTGGTGTGAAAATAACCCTTCCCTTCCTATCGTCGATCGCTAATACTACCACTTCCGGTTTCCGGATTGGCACCAAAAGTTGATCAATTCATCATACTGATGCATTAAGTAAAATACCAAATTTCATCAAAATGCTAAAAATTCTTTTTTCTGTTAAGAAAATGCATGATTCGTGGAGATATGTAAAAATCTCCACATGTGAAATTTGGTGTGAAACCAATACCTCCCTTACTATCGTCGGTCGGTAAAAAACAATTAAATTATCTAATTAGTTGTTGATTATGTAATTTTTTTTTAAGAAACATTTTATTTATAATTTATATTATATAATAATTATTAATTATTTTCATATGATTGAATGACAGATGAAAATTAAAGTGATTTCTGAATAATATAGGAATGTGTATGTCTATATTTCCGGGAGATTTCAGGAACCGGATGAATTTTAATTGAAATCAATTTAATGAAATTATATTTATTATAGACATCGTATTTGGAAAATATGTAAATATAATAACATTATTATCAACATCGTCATCATGAGTGCTTGAAAGCCATAACATACAGAAGAGGGATTTCAATTTAAAGGTAATTTTGATAAAAATTAAAATATAAAATTAAAAAAAAAATTATTTATCTAAATAGATAATACTTTTTCAAATATTTATTCTTATGTTTGATAATATATATATCTATATATATATATGAGTGTTAGATAGCTAAGCTATTAGATACCTGAGGCATATCCGTTGCATATCCATCGTTCGTATAACTGAATCCCGTTCCAACTGGATTGTCAATAAAGATAAGATTGAATTTTTTATGCCAACTATATGGATTCTTGATTAATGTATTGTCGTCTGTATTGACCATAAATGGACCAAGCTCTTGGAATAGGCCAAAAAGGGATGAGGAACCTGGACCACCTTGTAACCATACAACCACAGGAGCAGTGTCTGGATTTTCCTATTTATATTATAATTCATTTGTTTATAATATATTATAAAATAAAAATACATGAATATCTTACAAACAATGTTTACTCTAAGTTGTACACATGTAAAAAATTTTAGAAAATTTTCCTTCATAATTTTCTTTAGAACACCGATTTCAATTAAGATTACATATCTACATTAATATTAAGGTTATTTAATATTTAAGGTTTATTATTGTAAGTTGTACAATTCTCATAAGCGGCATTAAAATTTTTAATTCTCCATAAAAATATTTATTTTTTTAAAAAAAAATTGCTCAACCTGAATTGAAATTTATAAATAAATAAATTGCAATATTTCTAGTGTGCTTTAATTGTTATTATTGAAAGGAATTTCAGGCTTACTTAAGCTTAAAAACATACTTTTTCGTACAAACGTATTTATTTGGAATCTAATTATTGTATGTTTACTTATTTTATTTTTATTTAGAAAATTTTTGATATACCTCAGCACGAAAAAACCAAAAGAAAAGGCTACTATTCTTTTGTTCATTCACTTGAAAAAATCCTGAATAACTTATAATATCACTTGGAAATGGACCACCTTTTACTTCTGATAGTGTTTGTGCTATTTTAATACCTAAAAACCATGATTATTAATAAAAGTATATTTAAAAAATCATTATCATTGATTATTAATCTATTTACTAACTCGTGATTGAAATCTAAAGATTACAGTTATATGATTTGATTGAATTAACAATTAATGATTTTTTCTCTATGTCAAGGATGGCGAACTTTTTTCAATCTCCGTGCCACAAAATTATAAAAAAATCTTTTTGAAGTAACTAACGTGCCACAAAATTGTCATGATTGATTTTTTTCTCCGCCACATGTAACTCTTTTATCGAATATTTTTGTATAACTAATTTTAAATTTCAAACTTTATACTAAAAAAATAAAATGATTATTAAAAAATGTGGAATTTATTTGTGATAAAAATAGATCTTTCCTAAAAATTGTCTATTAATTTTTTTTTTTTTTATTTTATTTTTATTGTATGAAAATTTTTTAATTGATTTTAGTGGGTAGTGCTGTTGATTCATTATATAATTTCTAATATTTAACTGAATTTTAGGTAAATTCTCATTTCTCTACATTTTTAAAAAAAAATCCTTCTTGTTTTATTATTTTAATAACTTTCTTTCTATCCCAGATGATATTCCAAAATTTCAGAAATTATTAAGATATCATCAATATAATTTCCACCAAATTCTTGTAAATTATTTAGATAAATTATTTTTGTTAGTACACGTTGGAATACTATTGGTGAAATATCGAAATGAAATCTTTCTACCTTACAGATAATGACCAAAAAGTAAAATTTATATAGATAATATCGTGAACCACTTGCAATTTCTTGTTTTAACAATGCTGTGCTAAATTCTAGGAAAAATTTGCGATTCTGGCACTATTTTCCAACCGTCTCTATGGGCAAATTAAAGCTTTGTTAAGCTTGATATAAATTTTAAAAAAATATTTTTTTTTTTTTATAAATATTGATAAAATTTACAGCATATATTAAAATAAGAGCAAATAAGAATATTCTGGTAATATTTTATTGTAATCGGCTCAACCAATTTTAAGTTTATAACTTCACAATTTTCTGGGCAAAGAGACGGATAGAATGATAGACATGAAAAGTCAAATTTGGATTCTCCAGGTCATGAAAAGTGAAGATCTGCAAAAAATTTCAAATCCTAAACAATTCGATTTGTACGGCAACAACACTCAATGATATTAACAAAAGTCCATACATCAAAGTGCATACACTGTATTTATCATGTATGTTTTTATATTGCGAGGGAATTCAAACGACATTTCAGTAATAAAATGTAAAATTTGCCGGTTTCATCTACTAAGATAGATAAATAAATATTTAGCCTACTACAAATTTCATAAATTAAAATTTTAATGTGTATTGTTCAATTTTAACTCATTTCTATTGAAGAAAGTTAAAATTATTCAAAAAATAATCTTGTCTTTGTGCGTGCCAATAAAATTTTCAAACGTGCCAATTATGGCACGCGTGCCATAGGTTCGCCATCCCTGCTCTATGTTATAATTGATACAAATACAAATAAATAAATGAATATAAATCTATTATTAAAATAAACTATTGATCTGTCTAGTATAATTATAATCTTTATTATTATACTTTTATAAATAATTATATTTAATTAATATAATATAACCTTAATAAAAAAAATAAGTTGACCTGTGGCCAGGTCCGAACCGACCGACGGTTTGAAGTAAATTAATTAGCAGCTACAGAAACAATTTCAAATAATTTTAATATATCTATTAATGTAATAAAAAACAGATAGGCATATAACAGAAATATTTTTAATTTTATTTTATTTATAATATATATGTAAGACCAGGCTGTGACGTCATGAATGGCTGGATGACGTCATATAATTTTAAATCAAGAAAAAACTGATAAATATGATTTTCCCGAGGATAAAACCAATACAAAGTGCATGATTCGTGGTGATATGTAAAAAATCTCCTCATGTGGAATTTGGTGTGAAAATAACCCTTCCCTTCCTATCGTCGATCGCTAATACTACCACTTCCGGTTTCCGGATTTGCACCAAAAGTTGATCAATTCATCCCACTGATGCATTAAGTAAATATACCAAATTTCATCAAAATCGGTTGAGCCGTTCAGGCTGTACACATCTATACGGACAGACGGACGGACGGACGGACGGACAGACATCATGCTAAAAATACTTTTTTCTGTTATGAAAATGCATGATTCGTGGAGATATGTAAAAATCTCCACATGTGAAATTTGGTGTGAAAACAATACCTCCCTTACTATCGTCGGTCGGTAAAAATTAATTTATTATAATAAAAATTACTTAAATTATTTATAATAAAATTTAATTTAATTTTTACTTTTGTCAATAAATTAAAAATAATAAATCCTGTTAAATTACCATCAGTTTGTTGAAGATATGGTGTAATGATTAATGCTGGTGATAATTTCGATGGATTTTCAATAGGTTTTGGCGTCCATATGGGATAAGCAGAACGTAACGGTGCTTTAGTTAAATCCAATTTAGGTCCATATTTCAATTCCGGAGAAAAGTTTTTTGAGGCAATAACATCTTCAAGAACAACTAAAACTAAAACAATAAGAAATAACAAACGATAGAACATTGTAATAATTTATTTATCTAAAAATTATTCTTTCTTTTTCTATTTTTTTATTACTAATAATAACAATAAACAGATATCAGTAAGTGATTGATAGTCAATTCTGAAACCTGATGGATTATAAGTACATATATATATATATATAAATATATATACATATATATTGATCACGATATTGATGATGTAATCGTTATCAAGACCTAAATTATTTTTCTTAAATCTTATCTCTTATGAGATATGTTATGTTTTTTTTTTAAATCTGTTTTAAATAAAATAAATATTATTATATTTACTTTTGGTTTATTATAAAATATTTCATAATGATTCTATATCCCAGTACTGAATAACTATCGAAATGTTTTGAATCTAAATTTTGGTGGAAATGATTAAAGAAATTTTAAAAAAAATGTATTATTGTAGAACTGACTAACCGGTAACCAAAAATCCGTCTTATTTCTAACTGTTGATGCAATTAAATCAATTTTGTTGAAATATGAAATAAATAAAAAGCTAATAATATATTAAATACTTTTATATAGAGCCGTATATATTCATGCATTATAATAAAATAAAATAAAAAATAAATAAAACATGCAAAATTCTTCATATACAAAAATGTATATTTTATTTATGATTGAATTCTTAATTAGTGTGAATATTATTTATAAAGGTGAGAATGAGAAAAATTTTCACATGAAACGAGATGGAACGGTATATCTTTTTAATTTATCCTCTTTTGTTTTTAGGTAATTCATTCTGATTGTGCCTGTCCTAGGATCTAGAATATTTTTGTTAGTCTACCAATGACGTTGTTAGGTCTTTTGATTACCCTCTTACTGGCGTTGACGATAACTTTGCAAGGCGAAGCGAAAAAGAAAAAAAATGATTTTGATCCACCATTACTAGTTACACCGATACTTGATAAACCTAACGGTATGTTATTAAAAATAAAAACATAAAAAAATATTAATTTTTAGTTTTCTATTTTATAAAATTAAATAAAATATTCAATTTAAGATAAAATTAAAAAAAAAAATTAAATTAATATTCTGAATAATGTTGATTTATTATTACAATTATATCAAATGAAAATAATGCTTTAAAAGTAATGTAACATGTATTTTATGGTATATTTATATTTAAAATTGATTTATTGACCCTTTATCCATTCATTATATAATAACGAAATTCGATAAAGAAAAACAATACACTTAAAACTCTATACCATGAAATACAGGGGGGCAGGAAAACCTATCGGATTTCAAATCCCTTTTTCTCAGAAGAGGGATCAGGTAGAGTAGTGGGGTAAAAACCGTTAGAAAGCCGGTTTTATGCCATTTGTCAGTAGTCAACATGCCTTAGTCTGGTGAACATCGTGCTTTTGTTATTGAGCGGTTTATCGAAAACGGCGGTTCGATAATTGCTACACAACGTGCTTTTCGAATTCATTTCGGACTCGTGCGTCATGATCCTGTTCCACATCACGCTACAGTGTGGATGTCAAATTTTTGACAGACGGGTTCAGCATTGAAAAAGAAGTCGCCAGGGAAATGTTTCCAGGTCGCCTCATTTCTCTGAGAGGTGATCTTGGCTGGCCGACGCGCTCACCGGATCTCACTCCATGTGACTTCTTCCTTTGGGGTTACCTCAAATCGAAGGTTTACTATCAACGACCAGGACCCTTCTTGCTTTACGAAGGGAAATTGCACGGGCAATTGAAGAAACTCCTGTGGAAATGACGGTGAAAGTCATGGAAAGCTACCGCGAGCGCCTAAATCAGTGTATCCGCTCCCAAGAACGACATTTGAGTTATGTGATTTTCAAAACTTAAATTTAAAAATGGCATAAAATTTTCGATATGTTAATAAAATAAATTTTTTAACAAGTTTTGAAAACGGATAAGTCTTTCTGCCCCACCCTGTATATACCACCACATAAATACTATTACCTCTGATTCAGAAGTAGTTGATAATAAAATCTTTACAGAGATTTGAATGGAAATAAATCATTTCAAATATATCAATGAATAAAATCATTCATTTAAAAATAATTAAACTAAATCTTACTTTTTCAGGACATGAAGAAGCTCAAAAATTGGCCGAAGTGAAAAGTGGTCCATTCATTGACGATATTATAAGTTATTCAGGATTTTTCACTGTCAATAAGACAACCAATTCAAATCTTTTCTTTTGGTTTTTTAAAGCAGAGGTATTTTTTATATATTAAATATAATAAATATAATAGAAATATTTTTTGTCTCAATTATCTAAATATAATAAATCAATTTATGGCTGTGAATTTTTTTTATAGAATAATTCTGAGAATGCTCCCATTATTTTATGGTTGCAAGGTGGTCCAGGATCATCAGCCCTTGTAGGACTTTTCTTAGAAATTGGCCCATTTATGATGAAAAATAAAAAAAAAGTGAAAAAAAACCCATGGAGTTGGAATAAAAATTATAATCTTTTGTTTATTGATAATCCCGTTGGCACAGGCTTTAGTTATACAAACGATGATGGTTATTCCACGGATATGACAGAGTTAAGTCAAACTTTTTATCCATAAAATTATAAGTATTCTTATAATAAATTCATATCACAAAACCAAATATTATTTTATTATATTCTTAAATTGAAGAAAAAATAAATTAATTCTTGGAAAATGTGAAATTTAATTTAATGCTTAATTTTAAATTTATATTTTTATAAAACAAGGAATAATTTTATTAAAATCTGATTAATTATTTATTTTAATAATATAATCTATATATATAAGAAAAGTTTTTGTCTGCACATTGCTCAGAATTTAAAATTTTTTGCATATCTTCGCGTTTCATGGCCTCTGGAATCCAAAAGTGACTTTAGAATTTTTCATGTCTGTCTGTCTGTCTGACCGGAAAATAACTATTTTATAGACTCAAACCGATTTCTATGAAATTACATCACAATATTCTTATATACCTCTATAGTAACATAGGCTATTAATTTTATTAATATCTAATCAATATCCGCAGAAATTTATTTTTTAAAGGTTATATAATTCTCCGTGTTGTTCATTCAAGAGTCTGACGTGTGGCCTGACGTGGCCCACTGACCAGGTGGACTCATTTTACAGAATGAATATAAATTTCTCTAGCAATTACCAATCAAAGAATTATAATAATATTTAACTTATTATTTTAAATTCTAATATTAAAATATCATTACAATTAAATAATTTATTCTAAAACTTTTCATTTTAATTAATTTAATAAAATATTTAGATCATATTTATATCTTGAAATTTTTTTTATTTATTCTTTATTTGTTTGAATATTTCTTTTTTTCTATAATATATAATAATATATAAATTTTATCAATGTCTAATAAAAAAATATATTATTTAGTATTTTGTGAAGTCAAAATAATTTTTGAAAAATGACTAAATTATATTACCTATGTTTGTGATTTTAATTTAATTACTAAATATTATATAAAAATTAAAATATGATGACATAAAGTTGTTTTAAATTTTTGACTTTTCGAAATTGGGTATATTTCTTAAATTTGTTTTAAATCCGGATGATTATATTCTATTATAATTTATCAAAATGTTTTTTTTATTTATTATGTTTAAAAGATTCTTTTTTATGATGTGGTATTAATAAAAAATAACGGATGGTCTGTGCAAGTCGATTCATGTTACACATAATTAAATAATTGTAACAATTCTCAAACAAAGAATTAGTATAATATTTGATTTTCAATTCTTATATTTAAATATCATTTCAATTAAATAATTTATTCTAAAAGTTCTCATTTCAATTAATTTAATAAAATATTTAGATCATATTTATTTAATTTTTATTTATTCTTTCTATATATTTGAATATTTCTTCTTTTCTATTTAAAAGTGAAGGGTATAAATTTTGTGTAAATGTTTTATGAATACAAAAATATTTTCAAAATGTCAATTAAAATAACTATATATATAAATATACTATATACTATATAAAACAACTATATATATATAAATAAAAATTTTGATTAAAAGAATTAGTTTAAATTTATATCCTGTCATTTATCATTTTGAATTTTTTTTTTCAATTCATTAGGTCACAGATAATCTTTATGAAGCATTAATCCAATTTTTTAAAATGTTTCCGGAATTACAAAATAATGATTTTTATGTTAGCGGACAATCGTTTGGTGGTAATAATAATTATTTATTTATTTATTTAATTATATGCTTAAAGTATTTGTTTTATTTATTTTTTTTATTTTTAGGAAAATATGTACCAAATATTGCATATAGAATAGATCAAGAAAATCAATCAACAGAGATGAAAATCAATTTGAAAGGTAAATTTTATCTAATAATTATTTAATTAAATATGAATATATGAAAATATATTTATATTTAACCTACTGTACTAGTCTGTATGTAAAGGGTTTTCATCCATTTTATTTCAATCAGTATAAGTAGATAAGACATTTATTTGTTTTCTTGTAAAATATATTTTAATTTAATCAGTAAATTAATTATATATTATTATTGTATATGTTATATTTATCTAACTCTGTGTCTCTACAGTTTTCTGGTTCATCCCAGGTCATTATTATCAGGTATTATTTTTATCAATTAGTAATTACATATTGCATAATATTGAAAAATAGTAATTATGTACATATTGAATAATATTGAAAAATATGCTGTGTTTAGGGTTTTCCAGACAATTATTCAATTTTTTCTCGCCGTAAAAACCATCATTGGACTTCAACCAACATTTTAAAAAAAGAATTTTCAAAATTGGCCCATGCGTTATTGAGTGACACAACACATTTTGCGATTCATTTTTATATATAAGATTATGATTTAAATTATATAATATAATTTTATATGTAATTTTAAAATTATTGTTTGTACAATAAATAAATTATGCAATTGTAAGTAAACATGATTTTTTCAGGTATTTCTGTTGGAAATGGTTTCTGTGATCCATTATCTATGTTAAATTCAAGTGAATTAGTTTACCAATTGGGTTTGATTGATTTAAAATTAAAAAATGAATTACAAAATTATGAAATTTCAGCTAAAGATGCTCTTAAAGAAGAAAGATACGTGGATGCATATAATGTATAGTATTATCTTTTATTTATGTGTGCATGTAGAATTTATTGTAATACTTTAAATATTAGTTTTAAAAAATTAAAAATTAACATAGTAATATTATTTTATTTTAGGATTGGCAAATGGTTCGTCATGCTATAATGAATGCAACTGATTTCAATACTTTATTTAATTATATAAGTCAGAAACAAGTTAAAATTCGTTCAGCCCATTATGTAACATTTGTCAATTCAAAAGAAGTGAGAAATTTAATTCATGTTGGTGATTTAAAATACGAGACATCACCACAGGTTAAAGAAAAGTTAATTCCAAATTATATGACATCCATAGTTCCATTAGTAGAAATACTTGTCGAAAAATACAAGTAAGTGTAAATGGTCAATAAATTTACAGAATTAAATTTATTAAGGATATATATATATATATATAATAAAATATAATAATATATTAGGCGAAATATTTTTTGTATAATCTGATGAAACAGACTATCTAAAATGGTAATGTCAACAATATGTGTATCAAAAAAGAAATAAGCCCCACACAAAAGATAAAAGTATTTATACAGACAATGAAATGAGTGTAATCAAAAACTAATGAGAAAATTCAAATGAAATTATAAGAGAGCAAAAAGTTATTAAATAAAGCATTCAAGATCAAGGAAAATAACAATAAAAAATTATTTTAATAGAAAGGGGAGGGGAGAGATGAAAGGAAGTCAACATTTTTTATCCTTGAAATTTTTAATTATTTTTTTTTAAATAATTAAAATTTTATAAATAGGTTAAAATAGTCAATGAGATAAAGAAATCTTGATTTATATTATTATTTTCGGATAGATCCTGAGGATCACGCAGAGTTTTAATGAAAAAGTAGTAATTATTGAATTTCCTTAAGTGTGGTAGACTGCCGGGCTAACCACTTTTTTTAAATGACTTTTTTAGCCAGTGTAAGAAAAATATATACAAAAGATTCCCGTTGAAAGCCATTTGTGACGTGGCATTGGATTGAATACTCAATGCCTTTATCACATGTAAAAAATGATCTGCCTTCAATCATATTCCAAATAAGCTTAATCAGGTACTCATCGAACCCTTTTGTGATCATTTTGAAAATGGGACCTTCTCGCCAAACTGTGTCGAAGACTTTTTCACTGTCAATTAAACAGGCTGCTTCTTTATGTGACCAAAAGAAGTGAGTTTCGAAATTGCGTGTATTGTCGAGTGTTTAAACCGGAACCCAAATTGGGATTCAGGGAGTATATTAAGATCAACCATGGCTGATACCTGTCTTTTATTTATTATCACCTCAAGGATCTTACCAACATTAGACAAAAAGCTGATCGGCATAGAGGAAGGGTCTTTACCTTTTATTTGAATAGCTATTACATTAGCTTTTTTCCATTTTGTGGAAAAGTAATGGTAGTTAATTGCGTTGTTAAATATTATTGTGTAAATAAATTTCTTTGGCAGGCGCTTCAATGCACAGTTGGGTATTTTATCTGGGCCTGTGGTCTTTGTATTATTTAGATGTCTCTGATAATATCTTTAATTTCTTTGTAATTAGTCAAGAGTCGGTTGACGGACTGGGTAGGAAAAGTTGAATTATTGCTTTGGGAAAAGGTAGTTATTGTTATATTGTATTTTGTATCTTTTTCTAAATTTTCCTTTAATTTGTTTACTTTGTATTTAATTATGTTTGAAAGACCTGGCTTGCCCATTTCTTCATTCTGCGCATGAATTAAAGAAAAGTGAGAGGCTATTATGTTGAGTTTATAGACATACAAATTGAATTGGAAATTGACGACAACCTGGGATAACCTGGTGTCGTCAATTTCCAAGATTCCTGAAGAATTTTTTTTTTATTCTTGTATGTCTAATTTAGATATTTTTATTAGTTAAATTTTTTTTTTTTTGTCTATTACTATTTTATTTGGAAGAGAGTTTTTTTTTGATTTTTTTAATTTTAAATTCGAAAGTTCTTGGCCACAACAACAAAATTTCTCCTGAGCTACACCCCTCCACCCGCTGCGTCCTTGGTCTTCCAATCGTTTCCCAATCGGTTTCCCATAAATATATTATTCGCCAGTTTATCCTTTCCCATTCTTGCTGCGTGTCCTGCTCATCTCATCCTTCTTGATTTTTTATGACCCTAACTATGTCTGGAGATGCTTAGAGGTCATGCGATTCCTTGTTATGCAGTCTCCGCCAATCCCCTGTGCCCTCATCTTACTTTGGCTCAAAAATGCTGTGAAGAATCCTAATTTTAAACTCTAAATTTATTCTCGTCTCTTATGGTTATATACCACGCCTCACATACATATAAACAATTACATTATTACATTAAATTCATTTATGCGTAAAAATATTTTTTAATAAATATTTATCTTAATAATCAAGAATTTGTGTTATATAAATGCTTATAATAATATAATTAATATATATAAGAAGAAGGCATGGAATCAACTAAATTAAATGAATATATATATTTATTTTTTTAGGGTTCTCTATTATAATGGTCAAACAGATCTTGTTTTCCCGTATGTTTTAAGTTTGCACAATAATTTGAAATGGTCTGCTAGAGTAAGTATTACATAGATATAGATATATATAATAGTAATAGTATCCAATATAATATAAAAAATATAATACTATTTTTAGGATGAATACGATGCAGCCGCACGTGAAGCGTGGTATGTTGGAAAAGATCTTGCCGGTTATAGAAAAAAAGCCGGTTTCTTTCAAGAGTATTTAATAAGAAATGCTGGTCACATGGTACCATTGGATCAACCCAAATGGGCTTATAACCTTATCACTGAATTTATATCTCAATAAATTAATTATAATTAAATATATATTAAAATTATAGATATATATTAACATACAATATCATTTTTTTTTACTTTTATTACCTCAATATACTTCTGAACTGACCTTCTAAACTTTTTAGACATTTCTAGTCACTCTTTATTTTCTCCCAATCCAATTCGATAAATAATTTTCTAAATATTTATTAACTCTATTATCTAATATTATATTTAATATACCATTTTCCATTTAAAATATTTATTCCTTTTATAAGTTCAATTATTTAACTAGACAAATCTCTTTTATATATGTTATTTTTACTCTGAATAAAATATACTATATTAAAACTTATTTTAATTTATTTGTATTGATAAGATAATTAATGTAGGTATATTTATATTGTAAAATAATAAAATATAATATCTTGTCGTATCAAGTTGGCTTTGGTATGGGTTGAAAATGAGAAAAATGGGTTGAAAATAATATTAAATTAATTTGGTAGCACTCTCTGGTTAAATTTTGAAGAATAATTTGGTTAATGAATCAAGCGACGGTTGATTTAGGAAAGGGTAAAATTGAATTCGTTTTGAATAAAATGCAGATATAAAACTAAACTAAAATTAAATATTTAATACAATAAAAGAATTAATATTATAAAAATAGATAACAAAGAAATTATAAAGAGTTGATAAATATGAATATTATAAATTAAATGAAATTTAATTTCATTAAGCAATTATTATTTATTAATAAGCAAGGGTCGACCACTGATTGATAGGAATAAATGAGGAATTCTTAGAGACGTGAGTCTTGAGATTCTTCTTGCGGATTTCTTTGGAATATCTTCTAGGCGGTGGCGCTCCTCGATGGGGGTGGCCGGGATGTCAGTCCTACAGGGGATATTGGGGCCTCCTTCTCCAAGGCTGATTCAAAATTTGTTGTTACACCAATAAAGAAAACTCTTCATCCCATCCATTGCAACCTCGGAGCCTTGTCCACCCCTTCCCCCACTTTGGATACACGAATAGGTCTCTGTACATCTGGAGATCACAGGTGCTGCATTTTATGAATTTTAATACAATAGGAATTAAAGAACGTTTAACTATTTATTTGAAAGATCCTTCTATTGTATCAGTCGGCTGGTTCACTTGATGTTTTATGACAAAAGGTCTTTCATTCTCTAATTTAGGAAATTTCTTTATATCATCCACATGTGACGATGTTTGTTACAATTGTCGTTAGAATATTTCCCACTTTTGTCTATTAAAAGGCATTTTTCTGCTTATCTGTTCACTTCATTTAATTAATTGACTCTTATCAATGCGATATACGATTCCAACTAATTGTTTTAAAATTATTCTTACATTAATTTTTATTCATAATAAAACTAAAGTCATTTTGAGTTATACTTAAAAGAAGAATAATATAGCTAGGATATCAAATATAAATAATTTTAAGATTGTATTAGTGGTTCTACTGTATATAAGATAATCTTTAAGTAGTCGGAGTTATAGTTGATTAAATGAGAATAATAATATATTATAGAATTCTTATCTTTGATTAACAAGGTGAGTGAAGAGTTTTATTAGCATAAATATTTTTTTCTATTTATCTCTCTAAATGAGTTGGTTAAAAATCATTGAATCTAAAATATATCATGGCAATGACACTCTTCATTATATTAAATTTTTGCTTAATAGTATGTCTAGGTAATGGAATAACTCACAAATTGCAAAATCAAAAAGCATTAATCATTACATCAATTCTGAATCAACCAAATGGTATTTAAATAACATTTACTATTTTGAATAGAACATTTATTAAATTAATTAAAATATATAAATAATTTCAGGTGTTAAATTCGCTCAACAATTGGCTGAAGTGAAAGGTGGTCCATTTCCTGATGATATTATTAGTTATTCAGGATTTTTCACTGTCAATGCGACATCTAATGGAAATCTATTCTTTTGGTATTTTAAAGCGCAGGTATCCAACTATTTATTTTATCAAAATATATAAATATTTGATTGAATCATTATCTTATTTAGAGTGAGGAAAATATCATTGCTGATTCATATAAAATATTTCAATCTTAGATTAAAAATTAAACAGAAAAGAAAAACAAATTCACTATTTCTGTGTGCATTGTGCATTGTAATATATAAGCATGAAAATGCATTTTAATATACAATGGTGGGGGGCAACCTTCTAGAAGGATATTTTTTGAACACATGTGAAATGATATAAAGAAGTTGTTGGGATAGAGAATGTGAAAGACCTTTTGTCATAACATATCAAGTAAACCAGCCGACAGAGACAATAGAAATATCTTCTATTAAAAGTTAAGATAATTCTTTAATTCTTGTTTTAAAAAACTCATAAAAATGCATCCCATCTGGTCCCCTTATGATATACCTCCTTGTTATCCAAGAGGGAGTGAGGGGTGGACAATTTTGTCAAGTGGCATTGGAGGGGATGATGAGCTTCTACATGTTTAGACAGTTTTGATCATTCTTGGATAGAGTTTAAGGGAGGTGACTTCATCAGTAAGGAGAAAAACTACAAGGATCAAACCGTGGAGCGAGGAAGTTGTTGCCTGCCCAGATAAGACGGAAGACACGATATCTTGAGGATATAACCAAGAATCATCACGTGAAGTCCCAGTGTTCCCCGAACTCATTATTGATCACCTCTAAGTGGTCGACCCATATTTAAATAATTGCAATTACTTAATGAAATTAAATTTCATTTAATTTATAATATTCCTATTTAAAACGGTACCCTATCAACTCTTTATAATTTCTTTGTTTTCTATTTTTATAATATTAATTCTTTTATTTTATTAAATACATAATTTTAGTTTAATTTTATATATGCATTTTTAAATTCAATTTTATCATTTCCCTTATCATCCTTCGCGGATTCAATTATCCATTTATTCTTCATAAATTAATCCAGAGTGCTACCAAATTATAATTTAATCTTATTTTCAACCCATTTTTTCTCATTAACCACCTTACCTAAGCCATTCAATATACGACAATATATAAAAATTCATCTTAGTAGGTCTAGAAACCTTTATTTAATTTTAATGGGAAAAAGAGGAGACTAAAGGAACAGTTAAATCCGAGAATTAAGTATATGGTCTTTATGCATCCCCAAACATCACTAGAATCATCAAAATCGAATAGTTAGCCTTGTTAGTTAATATATAAATATTAATATATATAATATTGTTAATATATAATATAGTTGATTATGTATGTTTATTATCTATTTATTTATTTAACTTTTTCTTTTATTATTTATGTATATATGTTTGTAGGTATATGCATTTTATCATATTTCGTAATAACTGTCACTGCGGTGAAGGGGAGGAAACAGAAAATATTTCACTTTATAGCATTTTAAAGGTAGAACATTCATATAATTGGTTTCGGGTCATAATACGACGGAAACTCCGTTTGAAATTATTAAATTTTATTATTTAACACAAACACAATATATAGCGATTTAACTTGAAGACACACATATTAAATGAAATTATAAATTGACTAAACTGAACTTGAAAGATAAATACATGTAAATAACGAATTAATAATTGTTATAGAATGTTAAAATAATTATTGAAGCAATTGCTATAATGATATAATATACTTATTAAATAGTACCATACATCTCAATCTTAGTTTTGTCGAAGGTACTTTTTTAGCAATGTTTAGATTTTTCGGCGGCAGATAAACAATAAACTTAAAAGAATTTTATATAATATTAAAATACTATAATAAATACAGTAAATATTTAGTTTATGGTAATATATAATAAAAATTTTAGGAATCTAATAAATAAATAATAATTTATGATAATAATTTTCAATGTAAAATAAGAGATTTGTTTATGTATTTGTTGGTAGTTGAAAATTATGTGACTCAAGGCTTTATTTTGGTGTCACACAACAAGTAAGTAAATAGAAAAAGTGAATTAGTATAAATAAATAATAACGTTTGGGTTATTCCAAAATTCTAAGAAAATAATACAAGGATCATTATACACTTGTATGAATATATATATATATCTTATAAATAAGTTGACCTGTGGCCAGGTCCGAACCGACCGACGGTTTGAAGTAAATTAATTTCCAGCTACAGAAACAATTTCAAATAATTTAAATGTATCTATTATTGCAATAAAAAACACATATGGATATAATTTAAAATTAAGAAAAAACTAATAAAGGTGATTTTTCTCGAGGATAAAACCAATACAAAGTGCATGATTCGTGGTGATATGTAAAAAATCTCCTCATGTGAAATTTGGTGTGAAAATAACCCTTCCCTTCCTATCGTCGATCGCTAATACTACCACTTCTGGTTTCCGGATTGGCACCAAAAGTTGATCAATTCATCATACTGATGCATTAAATAGATATACCAAATTTCATCAAAATCCGTTTAAGTTGTACACATCTATACGGACACACAGAGGGACGGACAGACATCATGCTAAAAATACTTTTTTCTGGTAAGAAATGCATGATTCGTGGAGATATGTAAAAATCTCCACATGTGAAATTTGGTGTGAATACAATACCTCCCTTACTATCGTCGGTCGGTAATAATAAATTAAATAATTTAAAATATTATTAAAAAAACTAGCAAAACAAAATAAGCTCGGAAAAATATTAATATAAAAGAACATACAAAATTATTTTAATTGTAGTAACGTGACACAAAAATTAAAGAATTAGTTTTGGAGATTAGAAGTCTGAATCATTGGAGAGAATAAATTCATGAGAGAGGCAGAATATGGTACAAAATATTTATTTAAATTAGTTTTATTAACATTTTTTAATGTTTTCATTTTATTTATTTAAATTCATTTTTTATAGAATAATCCTGATAATGCTCCGATATTATTGTGGCTGCAAGGCGGTCCCGGATCATCGTCCCTTTTAGGTCTTTTTCAAGAAATTGGACCATTTACAGTTGAAGAGAATAAAAAGGATTTAAAAAAGAATCCATGGAGTTGGAATACAAATTTTAATTTAATTTTTATCGATAATCCAGTAGGGACTGGATTCAGTTTCACTGATGATGATGATGGTTATGCAACCGACATGCCACAGGTGACAGACTATAAACTATTGTTTATTTTAAATAAATATTAAATCTTTAAATCTTATTGTAGAATGTAAAAAAATCATAAGTAAATATTAATTTAGATAGGAAAAAATCCTAATATTTGTTTAATTATTAATTGAATAATAATAAAAATACTTATATTCATTTTGTAATCAAAATATTGTTAAATATATAGTAAATCAAAAATGTAGTTTATATAATAAAATTTTCATTTAAACTAATAAATTTAAGCCAATAATTATGTTTAATTAATTCATTTTTTAATATTTAGGTTGCTGATAATCTTTATGAAGGTTTAATACAGTTTTTCAAAACTTTTCCCGAAATACAAAACAATGATTTTTATGTTACGGGCGAGTCGTTTGGAGGTAAAGAAAAGTAAAATACTTTTATTTATTTTTGTAATGTGTATTAATTCATTTATTGTTTTTTTAGGAAAATATATACCATCAATAGCATTGAAAATTCATCAATCAAATCCTACAGCAGAAATAAAAATAAATTTAAAAGGTAGGCAAAAAGAAAAACAATAAACATCAACTATTCCTATACCATCTGGTGTATATTATAATAAAATTAATTAAATAAATATATATGTATATATTTAATTCACATTGTTATTCAGGAATTTCAGTTGGAAACGGTTTTTGTGATCCAGTAACAATGTTAAATTTAAGTGAATTGTCTTATCAAGTCGGTTTGATTGATTTAAAATTAAAAAATGAATTACAAAATTATGAAAATTCTGCTAGGTTGGCAATTAATCAAGAAAGATATATTGATGCATATAATGTATGTAATAATTGATAATAAAAATCAGTAAATTATTTATTATTAAATTTTTTATTTCTTTATTTCTCTATCAGGATTGGCAAACTGTACGTAATACAATACAAAATGTTACCAATTTTAAAAATTTATATAATTATTTAAATGGAAAAGCAATAAAAATCACTAATGCTGATTTTGTTACATTTATACAATCAGATGAAGTGAGAGATTTAATTCATGTTGGCAACTTAAGTTATAAAACACCACCCAAAGTTAAAGAATTGTTACTTCCTCGTTATATGACGTCAGTTAAACCATTTGTGGAAATACTCTTTGAAGAATACAAGTAAGTATTGTAAATAAAATTAATAAAAAAAATTATTAGTACATATAATAAACTTATATTTATATTTTAGAGTTTTGTATTTTAATGGCCAAACGGATCTAGTATTTCCTTATTCATTAAGTATGTATAACAATTTGACATGGTCAGCTAAGGTAAATATATTTATTGTATTTAATTAATGTGATAATTTTTAAATTTTTTTTTTTATTGGTCATTGAAAAATGGCTTAAGAAGCATATAATCGTATCAAATATTAGTTTATTCGATTTTAAATTTCTCAATTTAAAATCGAATAAGATTTTAGAGAATTTAGAATTAAAAGATGTAAATTGTTCTAATTGTGATTAAATATTGATCATTTTATAATTTATTTAAATTAATTTCCATAGCCTGAATATGACTCAGCTCCGCGTGTGCCTTGGTATGTTAATAACAATCTTGCCGGTTATAGTAAAAAGGGAGGTTTATTTCAAGAATATTTGATAAGAAATGCTGGACATTTTGTTTCAATGGATCAACCTGAATGGGCTTATCACCTAATCACTCAATTTATAAATAATTAATCAAAGATAAATTAATAATAATTGATCTATTAATTATAACTGTAAAAAAAAAATAAAAACACTTAAAAACAAACTAAATAATTGTATATTTTAATTCCTTTTCTTTTTCTAGATAAAATAAATATAATCACCAATAATTTAATATTAAAAATATATTAATATAGTAAAAAACAGATTTGTCAAATATTATCGATTAAAAGATGAAGACGAAGAAAGTTAGATTGTGGTCAAGAAGATTAGAAAAAAATAGGTCAAGTTAACAGAATCTTGTTTTTAGATGAATTATACTCACTATTGTTATTTGACTAAAATGAATATAACTTAAAAATGAGTTAATTATATAAATGTTTTTCATTCATAATCTCTATATATATATAAAAAGGTTTTTATCTGTACATTGTTCAGAATTTAAATTTTTTTGCATATTTTCATGATCTCTGGAATCCAAAAGTGACTTTAGAATTTAGAAAAATTAAAATAATAAAAATATAAATATTATAAACATTCTTTGTATTATATTCTTGGAACTGATGACAACATGTACATATAATCTTAAAAATTACTAGAGATAATATATAGCCGTAATGTGAATGTTTTCAGTGTGTTAAATAAGTTAAAAAGGCCAATATGATAAATAAATAAAATAAATAAATAAATTTAATAAATAATTTAGTTAAATTAATAATTAAAATATGAAATTAATTCAACAAAAAACCTTAATAAGTGTACTTTAATAAAAATTTTTTAGGATTCATACTATTTTTATCAATTCATAATAAATATTTTTGAAGAAACTACTTTTCTCTAAAAAAATATTCATCTTTCAAAATATGTACAAAATTTCAAAAGAAAACTTTTTAGTATTATATATACTTACTTTAATTTAGTTTTCTTATTCTCTAACTTTAAATTAGAAAAATCTTTAATTTTTCTCTCTCTCTCTTTTCCTATTTTATAATATATATTATATATATTCCCCACAAGAATTGTATTAAAGGATTAATTAAGTTGAGCATCGATTTTGTAATGTTAAGGTAAAAATAATTAATTAGATAACATTTTTCTTTAAAAAAGGAAAACTATTTAATAACTATAAATTGTTAGTTTACCTATATTTACATTTAATATATTAATAAATTTTATTCGGTTCCTGTTGTAATGGAAATTGGTAGTTTCCTATCTATCGGTTCATTAGGTGTAGACTGAGTGTTTATGCAACCTTAATTTTGCTTGGAAGTATTTAAAAAAACTAATAATGTTATACACAAAATATATGATAAATTTAAAATAAAATAATAAAAATGTTATATTTAATAGTTTAGATAAATAATTTCCAACTTTTTAATTATCTGTATCGATAGTACTTTGGAATGATAGAGGGTTAGAATTGGAGGGTTGTGGCCCAGAATAGGGATACTTGGCGGCCAAAAAGTTTCGAGTTCCGTAGAGCCACTGAGATAGATAGATAGATATTACTTTGGATTATTTTCTTTTTGAATAAAAAAATCAGTATAATTAAAATTAAAACAAAAAAATAGCTGCTTTCATATTTAATTAAAAATCATAAATTGGCCTGTGGCCAGGCGCAGAACCGACTGATGGTTTGAAATAAATTAATTTCCAGCTTCAGAAACAATTTCAAATAATTTTAATATATCTATTAATGCAATAAAAAACAAATATGGATATAACATAAATATTTTTAATTTTATTTTATTTATAACTAGCTGCTCCGAGCGCCTTCGGCGCTCTTCACACCTAGACGGGGGCTCCGCCCCCTGTGATACATAGTATTTGGTTGAAAGTCTGTATGTAAAAGGTTTCATCCATTTTGTTTCAATCAGACATTTATTTGTTTTCTTTAATCAGTAAATTAATTATATATTATTATTTATATGTTATATTTATCTAACTCTGTGTCTCTACAGTTTTCGAAAGTTCTTAGCCGCAGCATCCACATTTCTCTAAGCGTCCCTATCCTGAGCTACAACCAAATCCTACCCTGTCCCATCTCTCCCATGTCCCTTCCTTCATTGACCACCCACCTTGGTCCTTGGTCTTTCTCCGGATGTTTTCCATTCGGTTTCTCCCAATTTCTAACTTCTTCAATTCCAGCCACGTCCCCTTCCCATCCCAGCCTTCTCGATTTTATAACCTTAACTATATCTGAAGATAATGCAATTCTTCGTTATGCCATCTCCGCCATCCCCCTGTGACCTCATCTTCCTTTGGCCTATAAAGAATACTAATCTCATAAATACTCTAGGGTGACCAAACGTCCCGTTTTTAGGTGTTCGGGATAGCCTATTGTCCCGTTTTTTCAATATTTAGGACATTTTGTACGTTTTTTTTCAAAATTTTTTCAATTTACTATCCTTGGACTTCAACGAACATTTTAAAAAAATAATTGTCAAAATTTGCGCTTCATTTTTATTACCGACCGACAATAGTAAGGGAGGTATTGTTTTCACACCAAATTTCACATGTGGAGATTTTTACATATCTCCACGAATCATGCATTTTCTTAACAGAAAAAAATATTTTTAGCATCATGTCTGTCCGTCCGTCCGTCCGTATAGATGTGTACAGCTTGAACGTCTCAACGGATTTTGATGAAATTTGGTATATTTACTTAATGCATCAGTATGATGAATTGATAACTTTTAGTGCAAATCCGGAAACCGGAAGTGGTAGTATTAGCGATCGAAGATAGGAAGGGAAGGGTTATTTTTACAGCAAATTTCACATGAGGAGATTTTTTACATATCTTCACGAAACATGCACTTTGTATTGGTTTTATCCTCGGGAAAATCATCTTTATTAGTTTTTTCTTAATTTAAAATTATATGACGTCTTCCAGCCATTCATGACATCACAGCCTGGTCTTACATATATAAATTTTATAAATAAAATAAAATTAAAAATATTTATGTTAAATCCATATGTTTTCTATTGTATTAATAGATATATTAAAATTATTTGAAATTGTTTCTGTAGCTGGAAATTAATTTACTTCAAACCGTCGGTCGGTTCGGACCTGGCCACAGGTCAACTTATTTATGAAGTATATTTACATTAAATTAAAATTATATCACATTCGGCAAACAATTTTAAATTTAAATTTAACTATTTACATTAATACGCCACCTCCTTGTTGTTTTTACTATCTCGTAAGAGATAGTATTGCGATCACGAAAATTTTCGATGTTGAGATTTTGATGTTTTTATACGTTTTGAAGGTTCCTGAATCATTTTCACTAAGGTTGAGAAAAATGTCTGTGTGTGTATGTGTGTGTGTGTGTTTGTGTTTGTGTGTGTGTTTGTGTGTGTGTGTATGTATGTAGACAAGATTGCGCAAAAACGGTTTGAGCTAGAGTGATGAAATTTGGTACATGGACATTATTCAAAATTCATAGTTTTCTATCAACTTTTGAGAAATTTAGCTCAACCAGAAGAGGGTCATTACCTACAACATTTAGATTTTTTTTTCCTAAAGTGACCGTAAAAATAAAGATATATGTTTGATAATTTTTCACATGATTAATAATTGTATAAAACTGCTATATATAGAATTTCAGCTTGATTGACTCGCTGAAAGTACCAGAATTAATTTTTTAATACTGCAAATCTCACGCGCCAACACGTGCCATGGTGACATCAATAAAAAGCCAAACATGCGCTGGTTTAATATTTATTATTTATAATTTATAATTAATTAAATTTAATTTAAATATAATATATTATGTTATTTAATCCAATTCAAATTGCGAGATAGTCGAGTGGAGACACTCCAGCTTATTTTTTTTTTCAAAATATGATAATTTCACTAATGAACTTCTTACTGATATATTTATAATTTTTTTTTTTTAAATTTTCATTAAGATCTTTGAATAAAATTATGCTTATTGATTTAATAGAATTAATAGAATTAAACTTATTGATTCGATTTATGATGTATTCTAAAACACCACTAATTTTAAAAATTAATATTTGTTTATTTTATTTTATTTTAATATGCATTTTATTTGAAATAATTTGCAGTAGAGCGCCTCCCGCTCGCCCCTCTCCATTCCCCTCCAACGCCTGGCCACACCTCCTCATGCCGTCCGGCCGACTCAAACGATTCAGTTCCCCTCAGTTCCCCTTCCTTACTGAGTGTAAGACCTTAAGCAGCCTCTCCACTGAAATCATCCCTTAATCAGTCGCTAATCAAGAATTAATTGTAATTTTATTATTTATTTTTATTAATTAAAAGGAAGATTAGTGAACTTTAAAAAAAAATATTTCAATAAAAATTAAATTTTATAAGTGCATTTTTATAATTTTTTATTCATATACCCAAATAAATTTATAAATTTTTCATTCCAATCTTTGAAAAGAATTAATCTTAAATATTCTATCAGGTCTCTTTAATTAAATTTTATTAAAAGTTAAATTAAAATTATTTAAAAATTAAAAAATCATATACAAAATTTTATTTTTCTTTAAATATATTTATTGAAATATTTTTTTAAATTTCAATATATATATTAATCCTATTAAAACTTATTTATTTAAAAAATAGGAAGATGAGCTGATTATTTTCAAAATTCATATAATATAATTATAAATCAAAACAAAATAAATTTCTTATATTCCTATAGGAATATATAATTTTAAATATTCTATATATTCTTTCTAATCTCATTATCGCTCACAACGTTCCTTTCAAATCTCATATGAATATTGTTTTGTCAATTTCATATTATTATAACACTTTTGAAAAATGAATAATATTTCTATTACCTACTCGTATATATCAATTAAACAGAATAAAATCTTCGTGAAATTAATAATATAATCATAATTAGTTTTCTGATGTTTTCTAAGATATTTTTATTTTTATATTATATTTATTTATATGTCTATTAAATGCGTATTATAATTTATTATAATCATGTTTCTATATAAAATGTAAAATAATTTTAGTATTTTAATATTACAGAGATAAGATAATATTTTTAAAAATCTATACACTTTTTTAATCCTATTAATATTATTTATTTATTTATTTATATCTTATTTTTTTATTTCCTGTATATAATATAAATATTTAATCTTAATTATTTTTTTCTTTATCGAGGCGAGAGTGATGGACATCCATTCAAGTCTACGAGCTGTTCTTCGAGTTTAATCTGCGAGAAATATCAACCCTTTATTAACTCCGAGGTCAGTATTTATTATTAATTTTGTTTTTAATTCAATTTAAATTTATTGATTATAAACTAATAAGTTATTTTTCTTCTTCTATTTCATGATTCAATCTTCGTTCCTGCTACTGAATGTTGATTTGAATTCTTGATTATCTTCTCCATCCTTCATGACGATGAAATGGTTGAAATACAGCTCTCCAAATGTAAGTAATAATCGTTATTTATTTAGCATGGCGCTCTTTAAAATAGAAAATGTAAATATAATATTTAAAGTAAAGTTTAATAGAATATAGAAAGTAGAATTAAATTACAATGATTGTTTGCTTTTGATAATATTCATTAGGAGATTATGGAGAAATATATTAAATTTAATGACAGAATTTAGTGAGATTAGGGAATTTCTGAGTACATCTTTCAAGAAGAAGCATTGATAAAGGAGGCAGAAGAGACAAAAGTATTTTTAGAATTAGTAGGTTTCGATGCGTTATACTGGGAGGGTGGCTATTTTTTGATATTTATATAAATAGTTGTTATGAATTTTCAGGTGGTTGCCTCCTACATCCAAGCATGTTCTCATCATTCTAATTCATAGATTAGATTAGAATTAATAAATAAATAAAATGTGGGTGGATAAAACAAATGCCATGCTATTATTTAAGGGATGGATTGCATGAATTGCATGTCAGGTCTGAATTGTGCCATTTTGTATTACTGAGAGTGTATTTGAGGTGGATTGGATGAACAGGCATTCGGGAAGGTAATTCAGCACAGTTCTGAAATGGGATTAGCCTGAACAGGAACAAATTGTTGGTTACCTTTTGAGCGCAGGGCTTTTTCGATTAGCATGGGCCTTCCATCCAAATTGATGGAGGCTATGCACTCCTTTACTAGGTAGGTTTTATTTCAGGTTGCCCCGAATGTCGCGATTTCATTTCGAAATCCAAAAAATCAAAGGCACTCTCAGCTGATACAAAGAGGCTACAGACCAAACGCCTTATTTTTTTTAATCTTTTTTTTTCAAGGCAAACTTTCTTTATTATTACTTTTTCTAAATTTCGGAAGGCGAGGCTTGGAAGGGCTAATTTTTGGGGAAAGGAGGAGGCCCTATTAAATATTCAATTGTTTTTTTTTAATTTAATTAATAATAAAAAAATAATTGAATATCGCGATTATTTTCTTTAACTTTTTATTTTCATTATGAAATATACAATTTCATAATTTAAACTTTGATAAATTTTAAAAATTTTACTATATAGACAGAATTAATTATTATTATAATTTCTCAATTTAAAATTAAAATGCAAACATCACAAAAAACAAATCATATATATTGTAAAAATATAACTCTTTTTCATTATTATTTCTTTTTAACTTACCAAATATAAAAATATTTTATTTTTTTTATTATGGAAATTATTTCATATGAATATAAATATATTGTAATCGAATATATCTATACTCACAATAATAATTTAATATTAATAAATTATCAAATTTTTTTCTTATCATTGTACTGATATTTGGAAAGAAATAAAATATATATATAGTTAAGCTTATTTAAAAAATTAACTTGATGTATAATTTTTCTTAATTATAAACAAGTGGTACAACTTATTTTAAATAAATAAATAAAATTAGATCTCCTAAAATTTTTTTAATTTTGATAGATCAAATATTCTTATTCTTGAGCTGACTTACAAATCCCATACGATCATTTTGCTTATTCTTATGTGTATTCTGTTCCAGTGTCCCTGCAAAAATTCTCCGGGAGATAAAAACGTCTCGGTTTACATAAATAATAATATCACCCTTGACCCAATATTATTCAAATTTCACCGACTATAGTAAGGGATGTATTATTTTCACACCAAATTTCACATGTGGAGATTTTTACATATCTCCACGAATCATGCAGGTCGGTCGGTAAAAATAACAACAAATTAATTAGAAAATAAAATGCTTTAAACAAATCATTAATGATTAAATTTTAATGATGTTGTTAAATGTAATTATACCTCAAATGTTATTCAATGTTAATGTAGGAGATGTTAAACTGAGTACTTAACAATCCTGGAGAATAATTTAAGAACATTTATTGTCTTGAAATAGAATTGTATTAAAGGATTAATTAAGTTGAGCATCGATTTTATAATGTTAAGGTAAAAATAATTAATTAGATAATATTTTTCTTTAAAAAAGGAAAATTATTTTTATGTTAATAATTTACCAGCTTTTTATATCTACTTAATATTTAACCATAGGAATAAAACCATACTTGTTGACATCTTATGTGACATCTTATTATAATATAAAAGTGTATACAAATTAGAATTTTGAAAGTAATATAAATTTTTATATAAATTTATATTTTTTATTTATTTTTACATGAATGACATTTAGAGTTGATCTGATGAAAATTTTCTAATTAGATCCAATGCCCATTTAGGTTGATTAACTGGTACTAGATGACCTGCATTACGCACTAAATATTCGTAAAAGGTGCTGCCCTTTTTACCATAACCTGCAAGTTCACCATGTCTTTCGAACCGCACTATCATATATTCAGCTTAATTAAAATAAAATATAAAATATATAATTAAATCAATTTTTTTTTTACTAATTATATTTAGTTTAATTATTTACCTTTCCTGTCCAATTCATTTTATGATACATATGTAAACTCGAAGCATAGTTGGACATAATATCCAAATGACCATTATAATATAAAACTCTGTAGCAAAAGAAATAATTATTTTATTATAAGTTTTATAATGAGTTAAATCGATAATTTTCACATTTCATTTATTATTAAGATAATGTGTGTGAATTAATTCCCATCATATTAAATTTACAAAACAATTTGAGAGAAATTCATCTTTAAAATAGTGAATAAAGTTATCAATATAATTAAAATGATTTATTAGGAATTAAAATATATCAAAAATATACAATTTTTAAATGATAATATAATCTTATAAAATGACGAGTTTTCATCTGTAATTGTCTGCCAATTCTTCAACCCATGGTAATACTGAGATCATGAATGATGGTATCAATGAATTATACACCTCAGGATCAGTTATAAAAGAGAAAAGTACGTATGATTCATATTTGTCTTGTGGTTAGTAAAGGAAGAGTAAGATGCGGGAATCAATTGTCAGAAACTTTCGAAATTCGGAATGGGTTAAAACAAGGAGACGCATTATCACCAATTTTATTTAATTTAGTTCTGGAATATGTAATTAAACAAATTGGGGAGAGGTCAAACGGAATCGAATTAAACAAAACAATTCAAATATTAGGTTACGCAGACGACTTAAATATAATAAGATATTCGGCAATTGCAATTATAGATAATGTAGAAAATTAATTGAAGCAGGAAAAGAGGTGGGACTAGAAATTAATAATGCTAATACAAAGTATTTAGTAACAGAGAGGAATAGTATTAACACACAAAGTCTTAATATACAAGATATAGAATTTGACAAATATGAAAAATTAGAAAAATTTAAATACTTAGGATCTGTGATAACGAAAGATAATAATATTCGAGATGAGTTTAAAGCGAGGTTACATTCGGGAAACGCCTGTTATCATGCAATAAAGGGGCTTATCGCATCCAGATTATTATCAAAGGGGATAAAAGTTAAAATATAAAAAACAATTATTTTATATGGATGTGAGGCATGGTCTATGACCTTAGGTGACGAAAGTAGATTTAGAATATTTGAGAATAGGATTCTGAGAAGCATTTATGGGTCAAAGAAAGATGAGGTTACCGGGGAATGGCGAAGATTACATGACCTCTATGCATCTCCAGATATAGTTAGAATTATAAAATCGAGAAGGCTACGGTGGACAGGACACGTGGCTAGAATGGGAGAAGATAGAATGGCAAAAAATATATTGGTAGGGAGACCGAGTGGGAAACGTCCACTTGGAAGACCAAGGACACGATGGGTGGATAATGTGGGAAAGGATGTGAGAGTGATGGGAGAGGATAGGGACTGGAAGGTTGTGGTTCAGAATAGGAATACTTGGAGGGATGTGGTTGCTGCGGCCAAGAACTTTCGAGTTCCGTAGAGTCACAGAGATATATAGATAGATTATCTTACATTAAAAGCATCCCATCGCTCTTCAACAATTGCTTGTTTTTCATGCAACTTATCTCTTTCTTGAATATCTAAAATACCCAATTGATAAATAAATCGGGAATAATTAAGCATAGAAATAGGATCAGAGAATCCATTAACAATAGCAAAACCTAAAAAATAATTATTAACATAATTCAATATAATTGAATTAAAATATTTAATAATAAGCCTGATAAATAATAAAAAAAATATTATGTATATAAATAATCATAATAACCTTTTAAATTAAGTTTAATATCTGCTGTAGGATTGGATTTATGAATTTTATATGATAATGATGGAACGTATTTACCTAAAAAGACCAATTAAAATAATGAAAATTAAAAATCTTAACTTTAAATTGAAATAATTCGATGGTAATTTAACATTGCATACTTACCCTTAAATGATTCGCCAGTAAAATAAAAATCATTTTTTTGTAAATCAGGGAACATTTTGAAAAATTGCATTAAACCTTCATAGAGATTATCAGCTATCTGAAATTAAAAACAATTATTATCGGATAATGTTATTAAATGTAATAAAAATTAAATTTAAATACTTGTGGCATGTCGGTAGCATAGCCACCTGGATCAGTAAAACTGACCAACAGGATTATCAATAAAGATCATGTTATGATTTATATGCCAACTCCATGGATTTCGTGTAATTGTTTTTTTGTCTGGATTGAGTCTGAATGGACCCATTTCGTCAAATAAACCATTAAGAGAAGACGAGCCTGGACCTCCATGCAAAAAAACAATAATTGGAGCGTTTGATGGATCATTCTATTAATTATTAAAATGAAAGAATAGTTTATCAAATAGAAGTATAAAATTATCTAGAACATTTTATATTACAAAATAAAAAATAAATATAAATTACCTGTGCCTCGACATACCAAAAGAAAAGAGTTCCATTGGATGTTGCATTGACAGTGAAATATTCTGAATAACTGATAATATCATCAGGAAATGGACCTCCTTTTACTTGAGCAAGCTCTTGGGCTAATTTAGCTCCTAAGAAACATTTATATCATATATTTTAAGAACATCATTAGTAATTGATTATAGAATTTAAAGTGCAGCTTCTTGGATAAAACACGCAGAACTATTGAATTTCTCAAGAGGGATAAAACCACAAAAGTTCAAAAAATAAAGTTATATTACATGATTTTGATGGCGTTATATGTAAAAATGATATTTTTAAAATAATTTTAAAAAAAATTTTAAATTCATTTTGTATTGGTAATTGAATTAATAGTTTATATTTAACTTAAAATCCCTGAATCCCTACCATTCCTTAAAAAATATAATCCATTTTAACAAAAAAAAAAAAAAATTAATTATTAATAATAATCTTTAATAATTTTTTTTATAATACTTTTTAAGATTATTTTAAAATTTTATTATCTTTATCATGTATCTTTTTATACATCATTATTGATAATATTCATAATAGGATATTAATCTATAAATGTGTGAATAGATGAAAGAATATCTCTAATACTTAACGTTAGATTGATCTAAAATGGGAGTTAATATAAGAGGTGGTGATAGTTTGGATGGATCTGGAATAGGGATTTGTTCCCAAACGGGATAAGCGGATCGAAGAGGAAGTTTTTTTGGATCTAAATATTTTCCATTCTGTGATTTGAGAGTAAATCCTGAGCCAATAGAAATAAAACAACAGACAGTTAAAATAATCGTGAATCGAATCATCTTGGTTATAAAAATGAACCACTTGTATTTCTTTCTATCAGTATTTATTTATTTAAAATTTATAGATAAAATAATCAAAATTAATGTTCAAAAATTAATCAAATAAATAATAAGAGCGATTTTCCAAGAATTTTTTTTTTTTATTATAATGATAATGATGATAGTTATCTAAATTGATTTAACAACAATAATTAGACAAGTTATGCATTATGAATAGTGATTTTAGATGATAAATTTTCAAATAATTATTTATTAATTAATATTATCATTAATTTTATCCAATGATATAATATGTACCATATATTCAATATTAATTAAAGTTTTATTTATTTTTTTTTAACTTTAATTCAAAGGAACGGCACTATTTTTTTTAAATTGTTTTTATTATAAATATTTCATTATTTTAGATTTTGAAATAAGTTAAATATTTATAGTAATTCATACTTAAAAAATTTAAATTTATTTTATGTCTGTCTTCTTATATTTGTCTCTTTCTTATATTATAACAATAATTTGTTAGTTTAGCATTTTATATTCTTTTTATTTTTATATATTTTGTAAAATCAAAAGATGATTATGAATGACATCAAGTAAGGATATTTATGGACATTTAATGGAAATAATTTGTACACGTTGGTAATGTTTATTTTGATTGCAATCTACTCAAAATGAAATGAAATTACATACCAAGAAAAATGTATATATATATATATATTTCGTAAATAAATGAAATAAATAAATACAATAATTTTTTTTAAATATATTTATTATTTTTTACATTTAGGAAATTTTTAGAGTTGATCTGATGTAAATTTTGTAATGAGTTCAAATGCCCATTTTGGTTGATCTGTGGGTACCATATGTCCTGCATTACGTACTATATACTCATAAAAGTTGCCACCCTTTTTACGATAGCCTGCAAGATCTTCATCGACATACCATGCCGTCCGAACTGCACTATCATATTCAGCCTATTTCAAATAGAAGAAAGATTAAATGTAATTAATTCTATTTTTTACCATTTTTTTTTAATTTAATTTTTTACCTTTCCTGACCAATTCATTTTGTGATACATATTGATACTCAAAGCATAGCCACAAATTATATCCATTTGACCATTATAATATAAAACTCTGTAACAAAAGAAATAATATTTACACTTGTTTCCATCAATTAATTAGATAATAAAATACTATTTTATTATATTTATTCACCTATAATTGTCAGCCAATTCTTCAACCCAGGGTTGTACTGTGGTCATAAAATGAGGTATAAAAGAATTATAAACTTCCGAATCACTTCCATATACCGCATCACCCACATGCAATAATTGACGAATTTCATCTGATTGAAGGAAATAAGCAAAGTCCGCATCATCAACTGCAGTAGATTCTTGGGCTAAATAATTATATATATTCGGAATTGAGGATGCAAGTTCAAAACCGCCCAAAACTTCACTCCAATCCTGAAATTATAAGTTTGAATAATTATTATTTATGTTATTTAAAAAACAAATTAATTAAATTATCAAATACTTTGATTAAAAAAATATTAGATATAGTATTTAACAATTAATTTGTTATTACTTTAAAGACAAGATAAAAATATGAAATAAATAAAATTAAAAGATACAATATAATAATTCATAGGGGAGGGGATCTTAATGGATAGGCATTAAGATGTGTGTTAAGATTTCTCACACAATTAACTCACATCAAAAGCATCTTCCCATTGCTCTTGAGCAATCGCATTCTTTGCATGCTCTTCAATTTGTTGCATTTTATTTCTTCTTTGAATATCAACAAAACCCAATTGGTAAACTAATTCTCCGTAATTAAACATAGAGGTAGGATCAGAGAATCCATTGCCAACAGCAAGACCTACAAAATTATTACATAAAAATTATTTTTATTATATAAATTAAATATTATTATAGAAATATAATATAATTGTATATTTTATTATATTACTAAAATAAATAACATTATATATATATATATATATATATATTAATATAAAAACAAACGAATCATAATAACCTTTTAAATTAATTTTAATATCTGCTGTAGGATTGGATTTATGAATTTTATATGATATTGATGGAACGTATTTACCTAAAAAGACAAAAAAAAATAATGAAAATTAAAAATCTTAACTTTAAATTGAAATAATTCGATGCAAATAATAAGGTTTAACATTGCATACCCGCAAATGATTCGCCAGTAACATAAAAATCATTTTTTTGTAAATCAGGGAACATTGTGAAAAATTGCATTAATCCTTCATAAAGATTATCAGCAACCTGAAATTAAAAACAATTATTATCGGATAATGTTATTATTTGTAATAAAAATTATTTGAAAAAAAAAAAATTAAATTTAAATACTTGTGGCATGTCAGTAGCATAACCACCTGGATCAGTGAAACTGAATCCTGTACCAACAGGATTATCAATAAAGATCATGTTATAATTTTTATTCCAACTCCAAGGATTTAGTTTTAAGGTCTTCCTATCAGGATTGACTGTAAAGGGGCCCATTTCTTGAAATAAACCAAAAAGAGATGAAGAGCCGGGTCCACCTTGTAACCAAATGACAACTGGAGCATTTGCTGGATCATTCTATTAATTATAAAAAATATATATATATATAAAGCTTATGCTTCTCAATATTAATATGTTTTTAAAAAATAATTATAAAAATACCTGAGCTTGGAAGTACCAAAAGAAAAGATTTCCATTGGATGTTGCATTGACAGTGAAAAATCCTGAATAACTGATAATATCATCAGGAAATGGGCCTCCTTTCACTTGAGCAAACTCTTGGGCTAATTTAGCTCCTAAGAAAAATTTATATATTATATTTTAAGAATATATTTATATTATTGAATTACAAAAAATCTTTATGAAAGACTAGAAAAAATAATGGTCTCAAATCAATCCGTAGACCAAGCTGGTTCCAGAAAGGGATTCTCTTAATGCAATTATCTACAGGTTATAAAATCAATTGATTTCAAAACTAAAGGAATATTAAATTAATTTTTTCTTGCATTTCTCGGCTATGAGAAATAATTTTTGTATACTTATAATATACCCGTATGTTTGTAATAAAATTTTTATTAATTAATTTATTAATTATAATAATGAACAAATTAAATATGAACCTAAAAAGGCTATAAATAAATAAATTATTACAAATTTTAATTAACTTACCGTTAGGTTTGTCTAAATACGGAGTTAAAATAAGACGTGGTGATAATTTGGATGGATCTTGAATAGGGATTTGTTCCCAAACGGGATAAGCGGATCGAAGAGGAAGTTTTTTTGGATCTAAATATTTTCCATTCTGTGATTTGAGAGTAAATCCTGAGCCAATAGAAATAAAACAACAGACAGTTAAAATAATCGTGAATCGAATCATCTTGGTTATAAAAATGAACCACTTGTATTTCTTTCTATCAGTATTTATTTATTTAAAATAAAATAAAAAAAAATATATAAAATAAATAATCATAATTTAATAAGATAAATAATATATGAATTTACCCAAGAATTTTTTTTCTTTTTTTTTTTAATTTAATTTCTTATCAATATATATTTATATTGATTGATTTAGTAATTTTTTTTATCATTTTTATTATATTACATAAATTTACATTTTGTCAAGAGTATTTGTCTTTTGAATAGTGTTATCAGTGAAATGAAGTGGTAGGAAAGATGTTAGTTTATTTATTATTATAGATTATCGATTGATAAATATAACTTTACTGTGAATTGATTTATTATTTTATAATTATCTTAAGAAAAAGTACTATAAGACAGAACTTGTCTATGAGTAATTTTTAAAAGAAATCTCTCTACGTCTGCGTTTACCCTATGCTTAATTATTTAATAAATTCTTCTCTCTCCTATTAAATATATATAATTTAATAATAATAAAATAAAATAATAAATAATTTAATAAAATTATATATATTTAATAGCCAATGAAAAAATGATGGAATTAAAGTTTCTCTTAAATCAGGGGTGTCACTGAGGGGCTCACTGAGAACCACTTTCCCGAAAATGTTCCATCAACTGAGAAAAAGGTTAGACCATACAGGTTTTGCGCTTAATGCTGCAGCAAAAAAGACAAAAAGGGTAAGAAGAAACGCAAAAAATTGCAATGTGCGATTATGTGTCGTGCCATGTTTTAGGGTATACCATACGCAAATAAATTTTTAGTTCCAGCTGTAAAAGAAGAATCATTTTTTGACCGTTAATTTCAAAAAAACGTGTACGTTAAGTGGTTAATAAATTATTTCTATTAAATATATAATTTTATAATAATAAAATAAAATAATAAATAATTTAATAAAATTATATATATTTAATAGTCAATGAAAAAAAGATGGAATTAAAGTTTCTCTTAAATGGTTTAGATAATTTACATATTAAATAATTATACATAGGATAAACCCACCCGTAGAGAGATATCTATTAATAAACTGGAGTGTCTCCACTCGACTATCTTGAATTGGATTAATTAACATATATATTATATTTTAATTAAATTTAATTAATTAATTTATAAATTGAAATTAATAAATAATATTTATTAAACCAGCGTGTGTTTGGCTCTCTCTTTGTTGATGGCACCACGTCACGTGCTGGGGCGTGATTTGCAGTGTTAAAAAATTAATTCTGGTACTTTCAGCGATTCAATCAAGTTGAAATTCTATATATATAGCAGTTTTATACAATTTTTAATCATATTAAAAACTATCAAACATGTATTTTTATTTTTTTCGGTCACTTTAGAGGAAAAAAATCAAAACGTGGTAGGTAATGACCGTCTTCCGGTTGAGCTACATTTTTCAAAAGTTGAGAGAAAACTACGAATTTTGAATAATGCGCGTATACCCAAATTTCATTATTCTAGCTCCAACCGTTTTTGAGTAATCTTGTCTACATACACACACACACACACACACACACACACACACACACACACAGAGAGAGAGAGAGAGAGAGACATTTTCCCAACCTTAGTGAAAATGACTCAGGGACATTCAAAACTTATAAAAACATAAAAATCTCGACATCGAAAATTTTCATGATGCAATACTATCTCTAGCGAGATAGTAAAAACAAAGAATAATTTGCTCGAGTTTAAATTTTCCAGCTGAAATCAAGTTCTAGGACTCATCTGATACTTATTTGTAATTCGCGAATTTATTTTGTTTGATTGATTTTGAATTTTGATTTCTTTTTCTTAGTTTAGAAAATCAGATTCTGTTCAGGGAATTTCCTCAGATGACCATTACTTCATTTAATGTCAAAAGTAAAAGTGATTTGTATTTCAGCTTTTGTCCATGGTCATTGAAGGCAAATTGTGATCAAATTTATAATTAATTTCGATTATTCCTAATGTTTACTAATGAATTGTTATTTTAGATAGAATTTATTATTAAATATAATATTAATTATTATATAAATTGTTCAATTTTTTTTATAGTATATATAATTTAATTAAATATAAGTATCCTCTAATATAATAATTAAATCAATGTAACCTAATTCTTGAATTTTTATTTATAAAACAAAAATTTATTTTACAACTTTTAAAGCAGAATAACGTGTAGTTTGAATATGTTCTTATATTAAGAATCTATTAATTAATTTGAAAGAATTTAAATTAGGATAATGGATATGGCACAAGATAAGGAAAATTGGAAATAGATCAGGCAATACATTTTAAATGATGTGATAAATAGATAATTATAAATTTAATATTAATATTTGACCATTTAATTGAGGGAGAAAATTATTTCAAATCAAACACACTAAATATTGTATTTTAGATAAAATCCCAATTTTATATTTTTACGTATTTTATAATAAATTTATTATTAAAAAGTATAAAATAAGCTAAAAATTTAATTACTATATAATATTTATTTAATTAAAGAGATTATATACAACCAGGTATATCTCTATCCTCCCCCTATTTGGGGTAGAGGATTTACAAAAAAAGAAAACAACTGAAAAAATAAAAAAACAAAACAAAAACAAAGAACAATTTAACATAACAGGAATTAAATTCTTTTTAATATCCCATATATCTAAAAATAGAAACAGAAAGAATACAAAATAAGTTGACCTGTGGCCAGGTCCGAACCGACCGACGGTTTGAAATAAATTAATTTCCAAATAATTTTAATATATCTATTAATGTAATAAAAAACAGATATAGATATAACATAAATATTTTTAATTTTATTTTATTTATAATATATAGCTGAAGTAGCCGGCGTTGCCGGCGTTACCCGAGGCTGTGATGTCATGAAGGGCTGGGTGACGTCATATAATTTTAAATTAAGAAAAACATAATGAAGATGATTTTTCCCGAGGATAAAACCAATACATTCGTGGTGATATGTAAAAAAATCTCCTTATGTGAAATTTGGTGCGAAAATAACCCTTCCCTTCTTATCGTCGATCGCTAATACTACCACTTCCGGTTTCCGGATTTGCACCAAAAGTTGATCAATTGATCCCACTGATGCATTAAGTAAATATACCAAATTTCATCAAAATCCGTTCAGCCGTTCAGGCTGTACACATCTATACGGACGGACGGTCGGACAGACGGACAGACGGACGGACGGACGGACGGACAGACATCATGCTAAAAATACTTTTTTCTGTTAAGAAAATGCATGATTCGTGGAGATATGTAAAAATCTCCACATGTGAAATTTGGTGTGAAAACAATACCTCCCTTACTATCGTCGGTCGGTAAAAAGAAAAAACAATTTTAATTTATAATTTCTTATGTTCAAATTTATTTTTAATGGTTTTAAAAGGAACACAACTAAACCTATATATATTTAAATCTTATATTTTTTTGACCAATGGCGCATGGACAAATCAGGCCTCTGATAGTGCAAACTTCAAAGATACTTTGGCGTCTCAAGTAAGTAAATAACAACCCGGAAATCCCCTTATGATTCTTAGTCACTTAGACTCAGAATCCCAAAAATTCCTTCTTAAAATACTCTCATGAAAATGGCGTTAAAATGTACGCCAAGACGTCGAGACTCACAATTAAACGTTAATATACAACCCTGTAAGAACTATAAAATATATATAAATATAATATATATATGTAAAAAATAAACACGATATTAAATTTTTATATACATTTATTATTTTTTTTACATGGATGAAATTAGAGTTCATCTGATGTAAATTTTGTAATCATGTCGAATGCCCATTTTGGTTGATCTCTGGGTACCATATGTCCTGCATTACGTACTAAATACTCATAAAAGGTGCCACCCTTTTTACGATAACCGGCAAGTTCGTTATCGACATACCATGCCTTCCGATCAGCACTATCATATTCAGCCTAAAAAATCATAAATAATATAATAACTAATTTATCTTATTTATATTATATTTTTTTACCTTTCCTGTCCATGTCATATTTTGATACATAATGATACTCAAAGCATATGGACAAATTAAATCCAATTGACCATTATAATATAAAACTCTGAAACAATTAATTAATATTAAAAATTAAAATAATATTGATAATAAAATAATATATTGATAAATAAAATAATAAAATAAGTGCAGTGGATACTCAGAAGTTGTCGCATATGCATGTCGTCACTTTCAGTACTCGTCAAAAATTTCGTTGGATCCTAGTTCTTTTCGTTTAATTCAGTTCTCGCCACTTTTAAAATAAACACACACAATGGGTTGTTAATGAACCTCCTGGAGTATAATAGATCGATTTTTTGACTTTTTGTATTTTCTATTGTCTATTTTATACTGTACTCATTTACATTTTCGTAAATTTTTTCGATTAACGAAATCAACTCTACTTCAAGTTTAAAAGTGTTGAAAAAATATACAAAAATAACATAGAGTACTGTGGGACAGAAAGAAAACGGTAGTGTCTATGTTAGAATCAGAAAAAGCGCGGGTCAATCAGTGCAAGATAGACTTCGTTATACTTATATATGCAAGATCGTTAGCTTGATTAGATTTATTATTTTTATTATTTATTTTAAAATTTATTTCTTTTTATTTATTTATATTTATTTTATAAATAATGTAATTGATTATAATTTACCAATAATATTGTTAAAATCATGCTGAAAATAGCATATATCAGTGATAATGAGGGACTTGCAACGGATTACTTGGTTTTTAGTTATTTCTTGGGAAAATTCAATTTGCTTGACGTCGTTTTTCGGAGTATCCACTTTATTTTGATGTGCAGGAGTGTAATAATTATGATAATAAATTATTGTTTTTAATTTTTACCTGTAATTGTCGGCTAACGTCTCTAACCAAGGTTTCACTGAAATCATCATTTCGTTTACTAAAGAATTCCAAACTTGAGAATCAGATTCATAAACCGCATCACCGACATGAATCAATTCACGAATCTCATCCGCTTGGACAAAGTATGCATAATCCGCATTATCAATTGCTATCTCATTTTGATGTAGAAAATTGTAAACATCTGCTATTTTAGATGCTTCTAGCATGACATCAACATCCTCATTATTTAACTAAAATAAATATTTTATTTATTATTATTATTTTTATATATTTGTTTAGTTACTATATAATAAAATTATAAAATAGGTTGGTTGGTATGGAAGACCGAGGGAATGTGCCACCCTATATATAAATCACAGAAATTATTGTAAATAAATTACAGTAAATACTGCGGCAATAGAACCGACAACACCTAAATTATTTCGAGTGGAGTAGTTTATCTGAAGAAACAATTTTTGTTTATTTTAAGAATACCACCTAAAATTTTAGGGTTTTGATATAATATATATTTAATAATTTTAATTTAAAATACAATATTTCTCTTTAATGTGATTCAATTCTCCTATTATTATTATTCTCACAAATTATTCAATAATAATTTATAAAAAATAAAATTTCTGAGTTATTATATTTACATATATTATATGTATACAGTGGTGTTGTCGAGCCGGGACGCTCCAGAACGTCGTTCCGGTACTTCCTTTTTGGACAGGAACGCGTTCCGGAACTAAAGATGATTTCTGATAACAAGAATTGGCTGACGTATTGAAAAAAAAATTAAAAAGAATTGCTGATTTTTTTTTTCTAATTTTTGACGAATTTTTATATATATTATTGTAAACAAGGGTTTGAACCGAACCCGAACCGGAACAAAAACCGGAACGAACCGGCTTGTTTTTCCGAACCATGACCCGGAGTTTGGAACGCGTTCCGGTAAAAAAAAAAAAATTAGCACAACACCACTGTATGTATATCTTAAGATGAAAAATATTAATAATTAATAATTCTATATATTTACATCTAATGCATCTAGGTATCTTTTTTCAGCCATTGCTTTTCGTCCATCATCTTCAATTTGTTTCATTTCGTTTTTAGTTTGAATGTCTACAAATCCCAATTGATAAGCCAGTTCAGCGTAATCAAAAGTAGAAATAGGATCACTGTAACCATTGCCAACAGCAAGACCTAAAAATGTAAAAACAAATTATTAACTCCTAAATAAAAAATAAAATATAATGTATTTATTCAAATAAATATTATTTGCTAAGATTACCTTTCATATTAATTTTAATCTTAGCGGTTGGATTTGCTTGAAGAATTTTATATGAAATTGATGGAACATATTTACCTTTAAAAAAAATAATTAAATAAATTAGAATGATAGTTTAAGAAAAGGGAAGAAACAATAAAAAGGCTTTGAAGATATACTTAATTAAAATTCATGTTTTTTTAATAATAATAATTGAAAATATTTCCTACCCATCCTAAATTATCTCACCCATTAAATATAATATGAATAATTACCCCCATAGGATTCTCCAGTAACATAAAAATCATTCTTTTGTAAATTTGGAAAGATAGTAAAAAATTGTATTAACCCTTCATAGAGATTATCAGCAACCTAAAAATTAAAATTATTTAATTATAAAAGTAATGTTGAGAGTAGCTTACATATTAATTACAAACCTGTTCCATATTGGTAGAATATCCACCATCATCAGTGTAACTAAACCCTGTACCGACGGGATTATCAATAAAGATCAGGTTATAATTGGTATTCCAACTCCAAGGATTTCGTTTTAATGTTTTTCTATCTGGATTGACTGTAAAGGGGCCCAATTCTTGAAATAATCCGAAAAGGGAAGAAGATCCAGGACCACCTTGCAACCAAACGACAACTGGGGCATTTGCTGGATCATTCTATTAAATATTTAAAAGAATAAAATATATTATACCTATTATATGCATATATGTATCGATTTCAAAAGATAAAGTATAATGTTCACCTGTGCTTGGAAATACCAAAAGAATAAATTACCATTGGATGTTGCATTTACAGTAAGAAATCCTGAATAACTGATGATATCCTCTGGAAATGGACCACCCTTCACTTCAGCCAATTGTTGAGCTAATTTAGCCCCTAAAAAATTTTACATTTATTATTATATTCGCCTTTCTATGCTCGTCCATCTCACTGAACTTTTTTCAATTTCTTTATCGTCATCTCCCCTTAAACCACTTATTTAAATTTAAATTTTTTATAAATCAATATTTATTAGTAAAATTTAATTACTTGCACCAATAAATTAAATTAACCAATTAATTTAAATAAAACAAATTATTAAATTATTTTATGGAATTTAACTAAAATTTTAAAATGATCGGAAAATATTCCGATTTATCAAAATAGAATAAATACACCATCCTTACTACCAAATACTTTTTCTGAAGTTTAAAAAATAAAGCACATTAGCGATATTTAAAAATAATATAACCAAAATTTAAATACGACAAAATTAAGATATATGTATTGGAACTTATCCTTATACAGCACAATTATATGGAAAAACTAAAGAAGAATATCTGAAAATTTTAGGGGTCAAATCAAGAAAATTCTTGATTTCTGTATTATATTTATAAGATTATTTTATTTTATTTTTTTAGTTTATTTTTCTCCTTTCAAATTGTGGGTTATTAAATATGTTGTATAATTAGAAAAAAATACTCGTATATAATAAATAAAAAAAAATAAAGTCGAAAATTCAAAAATTTACTAAGTGCATTTTAGAGTATATTGCATACAAAATATACAACAAATTTTGAAACTTAAATTAAATTAGGATTTAATTATAAAATTAACAACCTAATGTGAAAACAATCCCTCACAATCTAAATAAATAAATACAATCAAAATTAGTAATTTTATTTGCTACTGTAGAGACACAGAGCATAAAAAAAATATAAAAAAAAACTTACCATTTGCCTGCTTTAAAATTGGCGTTAATAAAAGTCGTGGTGATAATTTTGTTGGATCTTTCACTGGTATTGACTTTAATTTTGGATAAACATTTTGTATAGCATATGGAAATTTATTTGAATTTTCATTTTTTTTTACATTACTAATTTTATTTTCATTCAAATATAAACCAGTCGTGAATGTTAAAATGAATAATAATGAAAGTAAAGATTGGGTATAAAGAGACATTATATTTCATATAATAATATTAATAATAAAAACTATGATACTATATTTAAAATATAATCTCAGGAGATTTATAATAATGTATTCTTATATATATATATATAAATTTATATAGAAAAAAAAATATCCTATCTCTCTTTCTTAAAATGATAAGTCTATATAAATATATGTATATATAGTGTTATATTTTTTATCTTTAAAATTTCTCTTTTATTTATTTATATATTCAGAGTTATTATCAAAATAATGATATTTTTTATCATCAAAAGTACTTCTCTGTATTTTATTAGTTATTGTTTTTTTTTTTTCGTTTTTTTAAATTGAAATTGCTATTAATTTAAAGTGAAGTCCTTGGACTATGGCTATTAAAATAGGTTTACTAGCACTCTTCAAATATCATTTTAATATATGTGAATGGAGAAATTTATTGTTTGTTTTATATAAACTTATATAAATTTATAAATGGTGCAAAGTCATTGATTGATTGATAAAGTTTTTTTTTTCAATGAATTCGGTCAGGATGATGAAAAATTATTATTTATTTTCTTTTTTAATTTATTAAACCTTCAGACCTCCTTGGCTGACTTCCACTCTTAGATACGTGTAAATATTCTGTCCACGTTATCTACACATCCCACAAAGACATCCACGCAATTGCAATCAGATCATTAGATTAGTTGCGCTGTAAAGGGAGTCAAGGGAGAAAATGGAAAGACAGCCTCGTGTGGCCCTTTCCTGTATTAATCAAGATATTTCAAAATGAAAATTAAAAAAAAAAAAAAATTTCAGTGAAAATCTATATTATAAAAAATAGTAGTAATAATAATATTATTTATTATCATTTTTACTATCACGAAAATTTTCGATGTCGAGATTTTGATGTTTTTATACGTTTTGAAGGTTCCTGAATCATTTTCACTAAGGTTGAGAAAAATGTCTGTGTGTGTGTATGTATGTAACCAAGATTACGCAAAAACAGTTTGAGCTAGAATGATGAAATTTGGTACATGAGCATTATTCAAAATTCGTAGTTTTCTATCAACTTTTGAGAAATGTAGCTCAACCGAAAGAGGGTCATTACTTACAACGTTTTGATTTTTTTTCCTCTAAAGTGACCGTAAAAATAAAGATATATGTTTGATAATTTTTCACATGATTAATAATTGTATAAAACTGCTATATATAGAATTTCAGCTTGATTGATTCGCTGAAATTACCAGAATTAATTTTTTAACACTGCAAATCTCACGCGCCAACATGTCACGTGGTGCCATCAACAAAAAGCCAAACATGCGCTGGTTTAATATTTATTATATTTATAATTTATAATTAATTAAATTTAATTTAAATATAATATATTATGTTATTTAATCCAATTCAAATTGCGAGATAGTCGAGTGGAGACACTCCAGATAATTTGATTAATATTTAATTTTTAAATATTATTTATAAAAATAATAATTTTATTATAACATTAGTAAATTTTTGTTTGTTATTTTTATTTCAGAATATTTTATTTTTATTATTATTAATAGGTTATATTGGATGCTGGATAAAGAGCAAAGGAACTATTTTTTTTAGAAACTTACATTGTCATATTACTTAAGGTATATATCTATCATCAATAGCATTGTTTGATCATTCTATTAGAAATTCGATCGTTCATGGTATCGTATTATTTATTGTTTATTTATAAATTTTTCTATTAAATTATGTATATTTATCAAATTAATATTTTCTTGTATATTAAAAATATTCATTTTTGATAAAGTTTTTAAAAAATAAAATGATTAATTAGTTAAATTAATTTGTTTATTTGTTTGTTCAATTAGTAAAATAATAATCCTTAAAGTCTAGTTTACACGGGCTTAGTACTTGTCATTAGTTAATAGTTCACTTTCTTCCTGCTTAGCTAACTAAGTCATTAGCAGTCGTTTACACGCACCCTACATGAGGACAGGTTATGTGTTAGTGTTAGTATATAGTAGGCTACATGTGGCCAGGTTATGTTATTGTTTAGTGAAAAAAAGAATTTGGACTAGGAATTGGGTGCTAAGAAGAGATACGCATGGGTGTTCAGCAGGACTTTTAAGAGAATTAGCAATTGAAGATCTTGAAGAATTTAGAGAGTGTTTAAGAATAACACCAGTTCAATTCGAAAGTTTATTAATTCATATGAATTCAAACGTCTACAGTTTCCTGTACGACTAGCCTTTGCAATGTCCATTAACAAAGCTCAGGAACAATCATTGCAAGTATGTGATTAAAAATTGATAGGAGTTGGAAAACCATCCAATTTATTTGTTCTTGCACCAGATAGGAAAAGTTCGAGCCTGGAACATAACACTTTTTTTAAAGGTTATATATATTTTTTACAAATTTATTAATTTTTATTATTTTTAAAGGCAAATTAAACTAATAATTATATCAATTAATTTTTTTTGCATAAATAAACATATATAAAAAATAAGCTGGAGTGTCTCCACTCGACTATCTCGCAATTTGAATTGGATTAAATAACATAATATATTATATTTAAATTAAATTTAATTAATTATAAATTATAAATATTAAATCAGCGCATGTTTGGCTTTTTATTGATGGCACCATGGCACGTGTTGGAGCGTGAGATTTGCAGTGTTAAAAAACTAATTCTGGTACTTTCAGCAATTCAATCAAGCTGAAATTCTATATATAGCAGTTTTATACAATTATTAATCATGTGAAAAATTATCAAATATATATCTTTATTTTTACGTTAAGTTCAGAGGAAAAAAAATGGAAACGTGGTAGGTAATGACCTTCTTCCAGTTGAGCTACATTTCTTAAAAGTTGATAAAAAACTATGAATTTTGAATAATGTCCATGTACCAAATTTCATCATTCTAGCTCAAACCGTTTTTGCGTAATCTTGTCTACATACATACACACACACATACACACACACACACAGAGACATTTTTCTCAACCTTAGTGAAAATGATTCAGGAACCTTCAAAACGTATAAAAACATCAAAATCTCAACATCGAAAATTTTCGTGATCGCAATACTATCTCTTACGAGATAGTAATTATATATAAAATTTGAATTTTCATTCACGCCATCTTTCGGATAAGTATTGAGTATGTTTTCATATTGAAAAACTTCAAAATTAATTTATAACATTAAAGATGAATTTTTAATTAATATAATTAATATTCTTTAAAAACATTACTTCATAATAATAACATTTACGTAATATAAATACATAAAATCAGTTTTAAAAAATTAATATTTTCATTTTGTTTTATTAAATTTGAAAATTTTTGTATAAAATCATCTTTTCTATTCCTTTTGTTATATTAAATGAATGTATCGAATTAAAATTGCACTAAAAAGAATAAAATAATATAAAAATAAATTTTTTTTTATAAAATAACGTTTTTCTCATGGACTAAAAAGAATAAAATAATTCTTCTATAAGCGTGACAAAGTTTATGGATGAATTTCTTCATTTACAACGAAAAACGTTTGGTGCGGAGCGAGCCACTCTCATTACCGGAAATACCTGACAATCAGTCAGAAATGTAGAAATGAAGAAATCGGATTTTGATCACATACTCCAAACTTCAATTCACGTATTAAATTGTAAAACTAAAAATAAACCTGAGGTTAACTTACTTAGATAAATGCTGCTTTCCATGTCTCTCCCATGGTCGACGTTGTCGGCTCAACCCAAAACGGAACCATACCGCCTTGCGACGTAGATGTGTCATTCCGGGACCAGCACTCACCATTACCCGACGGGGAAGTATCAGCTCGAGACCAACTCTACTAGTGCGATCTGGTACATCTATACCTGCGGAAGTTAACTCGCCTGCAAGGGAATTGCGTAATGTCTTAAACTGGCCACTGACTCCTAAAAGGAAGAGAAATAAGGAGTCAGTAAAAAGAAGTGACTATGTAATAAGCTCAGTGAGGTGGAGGAAAAAGTTCGAAGAAACAGCTGAGATGAAGAAAAAAAAGTAGAGGAAATGGAAGAGAGAAAGAAGAGGGAAGATGCTAGGAAGGAAAATGAATCTGTGATAAAGAAAAAGGCCGCAAAGAAGCTTTAGGCTTAAGAAAAAAAACTCAGATTGCTTTAAATACTTAATCCTATGCTTATTCTATATAAGTAACAGGTTATGGTTAAAAAATATCTAAAATCAAAGAAGTAACAATTATTGTCTATTAAATAAAAGGGGGGGGGGAATGACTATAGAATGCCTAGGCCAATAACTAGATCAAGGGGCCAATAACTGTATTTTTTATTATTTTTTGTTTAATAAAATACTATTTGAAAATGTCATGAGAAAATGATTTTTTTTAATTTATCAAAATGCTCATAGTAACTATGTTCTGCAAACCTAATTTGACACAGATTGGTCTACAATTTGCCCAGATATGCATTAAAGATTGCTTAAGGGGGCCAACGACTGTATTCTTTACCCTATACGAAAAATATTGTTTATAGAACTATTTAATTAATTGCTGCAAACCACGATAAATTCATTTTAAACTGAAATTGCAAACACGTTTGCAACGGGTTCTCAACTAGTCTATAATAATTTAATAATAAACAAACTAACATCTTTCCTACCACTTCATTTCATTGATAACACTATTCAAATGACAAATACTCTAGTAAATTTATGTAATATTATAAAAATTTCAATCAAAATGATAAAAAAATTACTAAATCAATAAAAATAAATACATATTGATAAGAAATTAAATTAAAAAAAAAGAAAAAAATTCTTGGGTAAATTCATATATTATTTATCTTATTAAATTATTATTATTTATTTTATATATTTTTTTTTTTATTTTATTTTAAATAAATAAATACTGATAGAGAGAAATAAAAGTGATTCATTTTTATATCCAAGATGATTCGATTCACGATTATTTTAATTGTCTGTTGTTTTATTTCTATTGGCTCAGGATTTACTCTCAAATCACACAATGGAAAATATTTAGATCCAAAAAAACTTCCTCTTCGATCCGCTTATCCCGTTTGGGAACAAATCCCTATTCAAGATCCATCCAAATTATCACCGCGTCTTATTTTAACTCCGTATTTAGACAAACCTAACGGTAAGTTAATTAATAAAAAATTTATTACAATACATATATTATAAGTATAAAAAAAATTATTTCTCATAGCAAAAAAAAAACTTCATTTGATATTCCTTTGATTTTGCAATCAATTGATTGATAACATGTAGATCAGTGATTCTAAACCTTTTTTTTACTCCGGCACACTTTTAAAAATTTGGCGGTACACAAAAAAAAATATAAGTGTAAAAGTTTACCATATTGAAAAAATGTGATCCCAAAAACGGTTTACCTTTTTATTTTTTATTTTTTGTTAGAACCATATTAAAAAAAATTTAGAAAGTCGGAAATGTTTAAGAGCCTAGTCCCAAAAACGTTTTACCTTTTTTTTTCTTTTAGAACCAAATTGAAAAAATGTTGAAAAAAAGTCGGAAATATTTAAGAGTTTCATAATCTTGCGGCACACTAAAGTGCCGCGGCACAGTGGTTGAGAATCACTGCTGTAGATAGTTACATTAAGAGAATTCCTTTCTGGAACCAGCTTGGTCTACGGATTTATTTTTTCTAGTCTATATTATAATAGTTTCATAAAGATTTTTTGTAATTCAATAATATAAATATTCTTAAAATATAATATATATAAATTTTTCTTAGGAACTAAATTAGCCCAAGAGTTTGCTCAAGTGAAAGGAGGTCCATTTCCTGATGATATTATCAGTTATTCAGGATTTTTCACTGTCAATGCAACATCCAATGGAAATCTTTTCTTTTGGTACTTCCAAGCTCAGGTATTTTTATAATTATTTTTTGAAATATATTATTATTGAGAAGCATATGCTTTATAAATATATATTTTTTATAATTAATAGAATGATCCATCAAATGCTCCAGTTGTCATTTGGTTACAAGGTGGCCCTGGCTCTTCATCTCTTTTTGGTTTATTTCAAGAAATGGGCCCCTTTACAGTCAATCCTGATAGGAAAACATTAAAACGAAAACCTTGGAGTTGGAATACCAATTATCATATGATCTTTATTGATAGTCCTGTTGGTACAGGATTCAGTTTTACTGATCCAGGTGGTTATGCTACTGACATGCCACAAGTATTTAAATTTAATTTTTTTTTTTTTAAATAATTTTTATTACAAATAATAACATTATCGATAATAATTGTTTTTAATTTCAGGTTGCTGATAATCTTTATGAAGGTTTAATGCAATTTTTCACAATGTTCCCTGATTTACAAAAAAATGATTTTTATGTTACAGGCGAATCATTTGCGGGTATGCAATGTTAAACTTTATTATTTCCATCGAATTATTTCTATTTAAAGTTAAGATTTTAAATTTCCATTATTTTAATTGGTCTTTTTAGGTAAATACGTTCCATCAATATCATATAAAATTCATAAATCCAATCCTACAGCAGATATTAAAATTAATTTAAAAGGTAATTATGATTCGTTTGTTTTTATATTAATATATATATATAATGTTATTTATATTCGTAGTATAATTAAATATACATATTATATTTCTATAATATTTAATTTATATAATCAATATGATTTTTATGTAAGAATGATTTTGTAGGTCTTGCTGTTGGTAATGGATTCTCTGATCCTACCTCTATGTTTAATTACGGAGAATTAGCTTACCAATTGGGTTTTGTTGATATTCAAAGAAGAAATAAAATGCAACAAATTGAAGAGCATGCAAAAAATGCGATTGCTCAAGAGCAATGGAAAGATGCTTTTGATGTGAGTTAATTGTGTGAGAAATCTTAACATCTTAATGCCTCTATCTATCTATCTCTGTGGCTCTACGGAACTCGAAAGTTCTTGGCCGCAGCAACCACACTTCTCCAAGTGTCCCTATTCTGAGACAAAACCCTCCAATCTCTATCTTCTCCCATCTCTCTTACGTCCCTTCATACATTATCCACCCACCGCAACCTTGGTCTTCCAAGCGGGCGTTTCCCTCTCGGTCTACCCCCAATATATTTTTCGCCATTCTTTCCTCCCCCATTCTAGCCACGTGTCCTGCTCACCGCAGCCTTCTCCATTTTATAATTCTAACTATATCTGGAGATGCATAGAGGTCATGCAATTTCTCGTTATGTAGGTGTTCCTCCACTTTGGAATAATTCTACCGAAATCCCATCTATTCCCCCTGCTTTATTATTTTTGAATTTTCCCATTATCATTCTACCTCCTGTGACGTTGGTTTTTCGAGATTAATTTCCTCTGAGTCTACAGTTATAAGCTTTCTGATATATTACCTAGATTCCAATTTAATAATTTTTCAAAATAGAGAGTTCCTCCATATATTTTTAATATCACCCACGTCTGTTTTTAAATTATTGTTAACATCTCTAATTAGGTCTAACTGTGCTTGATAACCCTTTTTAATATTTTTAATTTCCTACTATTCTTGTTGTGACTACTTTCCTCTATTTCAAATATTCTATTTTTTAAAATTTCCCTTTTTTGTTTTTAATGAGTTTCGACACTATTTTCCTGCTATTAATATATTCTAATCTATCCACTTCGCATTTGCTATTACCCCATTATTTTTGATTTTTTCCTAATATCTATTACTTCTAAACATTCCTCATCGAACCATGGTTTATGTTTTTTGTTATTTTTAAAACCTATACTATTTGAAGCAGACGTTTTAATATTTGATTTTATTTTGTCTCATATTTCTTCCGGCTCTTTCGTCTCGTTACTCCCTTCAAAGGTCAAACTATTCAATATATTTTTGATTTCGATTTGATATTTTAATTTATGTTCCTCGTTTTTAAAATTTTCTAAATTGTATCCTTTTTTATTAATTTCTCCTAACTTCGTGTTGTGCGTCTCTAAATTTTATTACAAGCAAATAATGATCCGAATCACAATCCAGAATATTAGACTGTCGTCTTCTGTCTACCAGTACATGATTAATTTTATTACATGTTTTTCCGTCTGGCGAGTTCCTTGTACCCTTATAAATATTTCTATGTCTAAAAAATATGCTTTTTATTATTAAATCTTTTGCGGTCGCAAAACTTATTACCCTAACCCCGTTGTCGTTGCTTGTTTCATGGAGGCTCTCTTTTCCTATATATGGTCGAAATATTTCCTCTTTCCCAATTTTGGCATTAAAATCACTTAATATTATTTTACTGTTATAATTTGCGACCTGTTCTATTAAGGCTTCTAATTCCTCATAAAATTTATCTTTAATTTCACTCTCTTTATCTTCTTTAGGTGCATGCACATTTATCAACGTCATACAGTGGCGCAACCAGGATTTGATCCTGGGGGGGGTTTTGACTAGCCGGTCCTCCTTCCTATGGCGCCCCCCCCCCCCCCGGGCTCTCTCAAAGACAAATTTTCATTAAGATTTTTTTTTTATATTAAATATTTAAAAAAGTTTTGTAAATGAAACATTGATTTTACAAAATCTGGCAAAAAAATTTAATTTTGTATTTTATTTACTCATATTCACAGTTTTAGAAAGAAAATATTTATTTATATAAGTAAATTATTTTAGTTTTCCTCATGAAATAAGGATAGCTTATACGGTGATCGGAAAATTTTTGCTCCGAGATTCTTCGAGATTTTCACTTTTCAGACGGTTCTGAATCCAAAACTGCTAAAAAAAATTTTTTGAACCGGCCGGCCGTTCGTTACCGAGATTACGTTTAACAAAATGAGATATTGTCTTGAAATTTGATATTTAGATGTTTTTTTTGGGAATGATGGGCGGGGATTGGATTGTTATTGGACAAGATCGGACCATAAGTAAGGGTAGTTTAAAGAGGTGTCAAAGCATATTTTATTGATTTTCTCAATAAATACCGATTTTTATGAGAATTATCATACTATCGTATTAAATTTATAGGGAATCGAATTTACTAAAAGTTTCATTATATTCATTTTTACCTAAACTTAATAATAAAGGAGTTATTTATAAAAAACTATTAGGTTGTCCCATAAGTTTATTCCGCGTTACGCTATGAATGAATCTAACTGCCTATGTTTATATATATAAACATGCAGGCTTATCTCTTAGTCGTTTATGGCATCTTATTTAATCATCCCAGAGCTTTTTTAGAGTACGTTTCGTTGGTGACAAAGTCTATTTAAAAATGTTTCTACTATGGAGAGCCAAAAGAAGCATTTGCGGCAGAAGAGATTTGCACCGTTTACGGGAGTGGTGCTTCGACTATTAGGACCGTCCGCAATTGGTTTAAGAAATTTAGAGCTGGCCGCCCAGCAACGACGGATATTATCAAGACTGTGCATGCTGAAAATCCACGATACAGTGTGCGCGAGATAGCGGGTGAAACTAACATTCCCAAAACAACGGCACATAAGCATTTAATCAAAATGGGATATGCGAATCGATATGAAGCTTGGGTTCCACACCAATTGACGGAGACCGGCCTTATAAAGCGCGTCCCTAAGTGCGATTTGCTTCTACAGCGACACAAAAGAAATAATTTCTTAAAGAGTCTTGTCACTGGAGACGAGACTTGGATTTTGTATCAAAATGTGGATCGAAAACGGATTTGGTCTAAAGAAAATAGACCTTCAACTGTTGCGAAGTCTGGGCTTCATCCAAAGAAAGTTCTTTTGTGCATTTGATGGGACTGGAAGGGTGTACTGTACTACGAGCTCCTTCCTGAAGGTGATATGATCAATGCTGACAAATATTGCAATCAACTGAATTAACTAAAAACCGCCATAGCAGAAAAACGGCAAGAATTGGCGAACCGACGAGGTGTAGTATTCCATCACGACAACGCAAGGCCGCTTATTGCGTTGATCTTAAGGCAAAAATTATTACAGTTTGATTGGGACGTTCTACCTCATCCTCCATACTCCCCATAACTTCCTCCATCCGATTATTACTTGTTCCTCTCCTTAAAAAACTCTCCGTGGTAAATCTTTCAAATTCATAATCGAAATAAAAACGCACCTAAATGAATATTTTGAAAGTAAGCCTCAACTATTTTGGAAACAGGGCATAATGAGGCTTCCTGGGCAATGGAAGAAGGTTATAGATCAGAATGGTTCATACATTATATAATAAATCATCCTTAAACAACAAATATCGTGTATTCATTTCGCATCAAAAAAGCGAAGAAACTTATGGGACACCCCAAGTACTTTAAGATTTCGAAAGCTTTTCGTCCGCCCGTAGTGGCAGGATATTTTGAAAGAAATCATGTAAAAATCCCTAAGAAAAAATCCCTAAATGCAAATATCCCTAAAAGAATAAATCCCTAAATAAAAAATTTCCTTAATTTTTTTTTACTTATTTAATAATGAATAGCCGAAGAGACTTGAATGAGGTAGTTATACATCATGCTTGGTGTCATCACATCTGTTCCATCTGGTTTTTTAGCGTCCCATTTTTCATGGTTTGCCTTCATTATGGTCAGAAGCTCATCATGCGAGTCGCTGAATCGTTTCCTTGGTGGATCAGGCTTCTTAACACAAACATCACGACAGATTTCCAAAGATATAAGGTTATGCTTAATATGGATTTGCTTAATCAGGTCCCATACTGATGACTTGTAACCTCCTAAGCGTGAACGAAGAGCATTGTTGTAACCTTCCAATGCATTGTTTGTTCGAGGCAAACCCATCAAAGTGGCATCGTAGATGTTCAAATGTTCCAATGTCGAATTCGGGGTCATAAAAGCCAGCCAAAAATTGTTCACCTAGCCAAGTGCGCTCGAAGTAAGAAAAAAGATCACGAAGTTTTACCCTGTTGGTCGTCCAGCTAATGCTTGGTAGGCTACAATGACTTTTGATGGTGGTACCAAAACCAAAGCTGCAAGAGTTCGTAAATAAGTGGAGTTGTCAGGATTATCTATATAATTATAGAGCTTCAAAACTTCTGGCATTGATTTGATGTTTCTATAAATGCATTGAGCAAAGTGAAAAAGACAACCTCTGATGATAGTAAATTTTACAAATTGCGTTATATATTCCCTGGTGAAATATACGGTGCAAATGGTGTATTTTATATTTGGAATCATTAAGCTATTAAAACCTATGCTAATAAACGGAATTTGAGTAATTTCCCTTTATTTTACATACGAATTTGACACCCCTATTTTTTTGGAAAAATCACGTGTCTGGGCCCTATGTATGTATTTTTTGACCTATTTTTCCCTACTTTCGCTCCAGGCTCGATAACCTCCTTGGGAGGTCGTGTCTCAGGCAACTGGGTGTCATGCTCACCTTGTAAATAAATTTTCTTAATCACAATTAAAATTAATACAAAAATGAAAAAATTTGTTTTTAGTGATTTTTTCAGTCATGGATATTTTTATTTAGGGATTTTCGGGTTTAAGGATTTTTCTTTTCAGGGATATTTGGTTTTAGGGATTTTTGACTTTTATGGATTTTTTCCTTTAGGGATTTTTACCCGTTTCCATTTTGAAAAAAATAGTCTTGGCATCATAATTTTTATGAAATATTTAGAATTTGAGTAATATTTTTATTTATTTTATATTTAAATAATAGTCAAATTGGAAAATTTCACAATCATCTAGTAATCATATATCAAGTCTTTTGTTTTGTATGATTTAGGAGAAATAATAAAATAATTTTTTATTTCTTATATTTAATTCTGTACAAAAAAATAAGCAATTTTTATTTTTGTTAAAATTTTTTTTAAAATAAAATAAACTTACCTATTATACACTAAGTTATACTTTAAGAATTATTTTTTTTTTCAAATAAAAAGAAGGATTATATTTATTCTTTTCTATTTGTAATATAGTACATAATATACAGCAATGTATATTTTTTTCTCTCCTGGGGGGGGTTTTGACCCCCAAAACCCCCCCCCCTGGTTGCGCCACTGACGTCATATTATAAATTTTGCCTTTGAGTACTAAAATGGATATCATATAATTTATGAATTCTATATTTTTAATTGTTTTGGCTACTGGTTTTCTAATAATAAAGCCCGTGAGAAAACACTGAGAAAAAGCTTGAAAATCAGGAGCTTGAAATGCAGTCGACCACTCTCGTTCCGAGCTGCGTGCGCACTATGAATTATTATATTATATCTTTTCATTTTATTTATTTCATATTTTTATTTTGTATGTAAAGTAATAACAAATTAATTGTTAAATACTATATCTATTATTTTTTTAATCACAGAATTTGATAATTTAATTAATTATTTTAATTTATTTTTTTAAATAACATAAATAATAATTATTCAAACTTATAATTACAGGATTGGTTTGAAGTTTTGGAAGATTTGGTACTTTCATCCTCAATTAATATATATAATTATTTAACCCAAGAATCTAGTGGAGATGATTTAGCGGATTTTGATTATTTCCTTCAATCAGATGAAATTCGTCAATTATTGCATGTGGGTGATGCGGAATATGGAAGTGATTCGGAAGTTTATAATTCTTTTATACCTCATTTTATGACTACAGTACAACCTTGGGTTGAAGAATTAGCTGACAATTATAGGTGAATAAAAATAATAAAATATTATCTTATTATCCAATTAATTGATGGAAACAAGTTTAAATATTATTTCTTTTGTTACAGAGTTTTATATTATAATGGTCAAATGGATATAATTTGTGGCTATGCTTTGAGTATCAATATGTATCACAAAATGAATTGGTCAGGAAAGGTAAAAAATTAAATTAAAAAAAAATGGTAAAAAAATAGAATTAATTACATTTAATATTTCTTCTATTTGAAATAGGCTGAATATGATAGTGCAGTTCGGACGGCATGGTATGTCGATGAAGATCTTGCAGGCTATCGTAAAAAGGGTGGCAACTTTTATGAGTATATAGTACGTAATGCAGGACATATGGTACCCACAGATCAACCAAAATGGGCATTTGAACTCATTACAAAATTTACATCAGATCAACTCTAAAAGTTTCCTAAATGTAAAAAATAATAAATATATTTAAAAAAAATTATTGTATTTATTTATTTCATTTATTTACGAAATATATATATATATACATTTTTCTTGGTATGTAATTTCATTTCATTTTGAGTAGATTGCAATCAAAATAAACATTAACAACATGTACAAAATATTTACCATTAAATGTCCATAAATATCCTTACTTGATGTCATTCATAATCATCTTTTGATTTTACAAAATATATTATATAAAAATAAAAAGAATAAGATGCCAAACTAACAAATTATTATTATAATATAAGAAAGAGACAAATATAAGAAGACAGACATACAATAAATGAATAAATATAAATTTTTTAAGTATGAATTAAATATTTAACTTATTTCAAAATCTAAAATAATGAAATATTTATAATAAAAACAATTTAAAAAAAATAGTGCTGTTCCCTTGAATTAAAGTTAAAAAAAAAATAAAACTTTAATTAATATTCAATATATGGTACATATTATATCATTGGATCAAATTAATGATAATATTAATTAATAAATAATTATTTGAAAATTTATCATCTAAAATCACTATTCATAATGCATAACTTGCATAATTATTGTTGTTAAATCAATTTAGATAACTATCATCATTATAATAAGAAAAAAAAAATTCTTGGAAAATCGCTCTTATTATTTATTTGATTAATTTTTGAACATTAATTTTGATTATTTTATCTATAAATTTTAAATAAATAATGCTGATACAGAGATTCGATTCACGATTATTTTAACTGTCTGTTGTTTTATTTCTATTGGCTCAGGATTTACTCTCAAATCACACAATGGAAAATATTTAGTTCCAAAAAAACTTCCTCTTCGATCCGCTTATCCCGTTTGGGAACAAATCCCTATTCCAGATCCATCCAAACTATCACCACCTCTTATATTAACTCCCTTTTTAGATCGATCTAACGTTAAGTATTAGAGATATTCTTTCATTTATTCATACATTTATAGATTAATATCCTAGTATTATTAATAACTAGCTGCTCAGAGCGCCTTCGGCGCTCTTCACACCTAGACGGGGGCTCCGCCCCCTGTACCCCCGAGTTGTACATAGTATTTGGTGGTTGAAAGTATTAAAAGGATTTCATCCATTTTGTTTCAATCAGTATATTACATAAAACATTCATTTCTTTTTGTGTTCTTATTTAAAAAATATATTTTAATTTAATCACTATATTAATTATATATATTATTATTGTATATGTTATATCTATCTACCTATGTGGCTCAAAGATACTCTAAAGTTCTTAGCCGCAACAACCACATTTCTCCAAGTGTCCCTATCCTGAGCCCTTGTTCCATCTCTCTTACGTCCCTTCCTACGCGTCATTGGTTTTCCAAGCGGACGTTTTCCAATCGGTCTTCCCACCAATATCTTTTTCCTCTCCCATTCTAGCCACGTGCCCTGCCTATCGCAGCTTTTTCCCTTTTATAACCCTAACTATTTCTGAAGATGCAGAGAGGCCATGCAATTTCTTGTTATACAGTCTCCCTCATACCCGGTGACCTCATCTTTCTTTGGCCAATAAATGCAGGGAAGAATCCTATTCTCAAATACTCTGAATCTACTCTCATCTCCAAGGGTCATAGACCATGCCCTCCCACCCATATAATGCAACAGGCAAAATAATCTTTTTATATATTCCCTTTGATAATAATTTTGAAGAGATAAGCCTCTTTATTGCAGATAACAGGCGTTTCCCGATTGCAACCCCGATTTAAATTCTTCTCAAATATTATTATCCTTCGTGATTACATTCAATTTTTATACATATTCAAATTCTACATTTTGTATCTTAAGATTTTGTATGTTAATACTCTTCCTCTTTGTTACTAAATATTTTTTCTTATCACTATTAATTTCAAACCTCCATTAAATTTTCCTCGCTATCTGTAATTGAAATTGCCGAATCTCCTATTATATTTAAGTCGTCTGAGTAACCTAATATTTTTTCAATTGATTTCCGCATCTTATTCTTTCTTTACTACCTTCAAGAGAAATTTGAAGATTGAAAATTTGAAAAAGTTTATCCGGATCTATTGAGTCATGCGGATGTTTTACTAAAGTCTACAAATAATTAGTGAACAGAAATATTGAATTCGCGGTTTTTTTCCTAATATCTGTCATAATGAAAATATCTTAATTAATGTTGGTCGATTTGGCCTGAACCCGCAATGATATCTCCTAATATTTCCTCCGCCTATGGTTCTTAAGTATTTTCTATGTTATAATAGTGAAATAGAGTATAATATTTCTTGATCATTACATTTTGGTATTTTATTTTCATTGCTAGATTATTATTGAATATTTTTAATTATAATGAAACTTGAGAAAATGCAAAAATAGAGACTTGAGACAATTTATAAAAATTAACGGTATAAATGACCAATATATACATTCATTAATAGTATTAATTTAAATTAATTGATTTATTTGTTTTTTTTATTATTAAGTTCATTTATTAATTTTTACCGACCGACGATAGTAAGGGAGGTATTGTTTTCACACCAAATTTCACATATGGAGATTTTTACATATCTCCACGAATCATGCATTTTCTAAACAGAAAAAAGTATTTTTAGCATGATGTCTGTCCGTCTGTCCGTCCGTCCGTCCGTTTGTCCGTCCGTATAGATGTGTACAGCCTGAACGGCTCAACCGATTTTGATGAAATTTGGTATATTTACTTAATGCATCAGTGGGATGAATTGATCAACTTTTGGTGCAATTCCGGAAACCGGAAGTGGTAGTATTAGCGATCGACGATAGGAAGGAAAGGGTTATGTTCACACCAAAGGAGATTTTTTTATATATCTCCACGAATCATGCACTTTGTATTGGTTTTATCCTCGAGAAAAATCATATTTATTAGTTTTTTCTTGATTTAAAATTATATGACGTCATCCAGCCATTCATGGCGTCACAGCCTGGTCTTGCATATATATTATAAATAAAATAAAATTAAAAATGTTTAGATTTATTATTTATGTATCCATATCTGTTTTTTATTACATTAATAGATATATGAAAATTATTTGAAATTGTTTCTGTAGCTGGAAATTAATTTATTTCAAACCGTCGGTCGGTTCGGACCTGGCCACAGGTCAACTTATTTTAGATCATAGTTATTTTCCTTAAAAGAAACTTAAATTCTGTGGTGCTAGGGGATTTGAAAATTATTCGTCGCAATATGAAGATTTCGCTTACAGTTTCTGTCATGTCCGACCTCCATCCAACAGTTATTTTCTGTCAAGTTTTTTGCTTCTCTTAATCATGTGATCTATATATTTAATTTTTTTTGATTCATTATAATAAAATTTAAACAAATAAAAATTTTTACTTTGTTAATTTATATTTATTTCAATATAAACCATAGGTTCTTAAACTTATGTACTCCACGGACCCCCACTTGAAAAAATTTTTTTTGACGGACCCCCATCACAACTTTAGGTACTTTACGTCATTTTATTAATTAATTTCTGGCTTACGATCTCATAAGGACAAGGATATATGATGAATATTTCTAACAGTGATTGGTGAATAACGATTTTTTTGCATATTGTAGAACACATTTTATTAGAAATTATAATATTGAAGAAAGAAAATACAAACATTGTCATAGCAACAAATCTCACAAATTATAATGGGTACTTACATTAAATTCATATAAATATTTTATAATTTTTTTCAGAAAATATTAAATAAGAAATATTTTAAAAAATAACTGCATCTATCTCATTAAATATAACTTACATATTTAATGAGATGTATGCAGTTGTTTTCTTGAAACAAGAATCTCAATATCTGGCTTAATATTGGAAACTTTTAATCTAAGATCCGGCTCTACATTTAATTTGTTTCTATATTTAGACTTAATATAAAATAGTACCGAAAAAGCTTGTTCGCATAAATATGTTGTGCAGAATGGAATCAAGTGTTGAAGTGCTTTATTTGCAAGCGCAGGATAATCTGACCTGAGAAGTAACCAAAAGTTGCTCAATTCAGTTTTGTTAAATTTTAGTTTATAAGTTGTTACATGATAATTCCACGAGAATATCTTGTTCAGGTGCAGATAAATGTTTAGCATTTGTAATTTCCATATTAAATGGATCTCTGATCCAGTTATTGCAAGGATCAGGAGTAGAAAAATACTTCCTGAAGTTGCTTTTCAAAGTAATTAAATGTTCAACAAATAATTGACGCGTTTGATTAAGCAATTTTTCACTGGAGCTTTCTATGAAATCATTGAGAGTTGGAAAAGACTCATATACACCGTTCTGGATGCGTTTCGACCACAAGTCGATTTTTTTAATCATTGCTTCTATTTTATCTTCAACTTTAAATATATTTACAACAGTACCTTGCAGGCTCAAATTAAGTTCGTTCAATTTTGTAAAAATATCAGTCAGTAAGTAAGCCACCTTAGCTAACCAGATAAAATCATTGAAACATTCGGTCAGTTCAAAATGCGCATCTATTAAAAACAATCGTATTTCATCTCGAAGCTCAAAAAGGCGAATGAGTACTTTCCCGCGGGACAACCAACGTACATCTGTATGTAATAATAAATGTGTATGTTGACTACCCATTTCCTCACACAAAATTTTAAAAACTCTGGAATTAAGTGGACGAGCCTTAATGAAATTGACAATTTTAACTACTTCGTCTAATGTTCTTTTCAAATCTGGTGACATATTTTTGGCTGCTAATGATTCTCTGTGAATGCAGCAATGATTCCAAACAACCTGAGGCGCAACATTTTTAATAAGAGCAATCAATCCAGTTCTTGTACCTGACATTGCACGAGCACCATCAGTGCAAATTCCAACACATTTTGGCCACTCTATTTCATTTTCGGTTATAAAATTATTCAAACTGTTAAATATGTCATTAGCTGTCGTTCGTGAAGGTAGTGAATCACAAAACAATACATCTTCTTGTATTTGATTTTCAAACTCATATCTAATGAAAGCTAACAAATTGGCATTATTAGTGACATCAGTACTTTCATCCAATTGTAATGAGTAATAGTGACTTTTGCGCACTCTCGATATTAATTCTTCTTTTATATTACATGACATGTCTTCAATCCTATTCTTAACCGTATCATTTGATAATGAAATCAAATTTATGCTTTAGTTCCTAACATTATATTTGTAATTACTTTTGTAGCAGGAAGAATTAATTGCTCTGCTATATTATGCGGCTTTCCTGCTTTAGCAATAAGTAGAGCTACTTCATATGATGCCATTACTGCTTTCTTACTCATACCACCAGATCCCGTCTTTACCATCAATTTCTGACTTGAATTAAGTTCTTCTTTTTTCATTTTAAAAAATTCGATAGACTTACTAACATGCTCGCTGTGCTTTGTTTGTAAATGACGTCTGAGATTAGCAGGTTTCATACTTTCATTGGATAAACTTTCCTGACATAGAACGCAGACTGGTCTTTCCACATCATTGTTGCAAATATAAGTAAATCCAAATGATAAATAATCATCCGAATATTTTCTAGTTTTGCGTTTCTTGGTAGAGTTTGCTGTTGATGCCTCATCATCTGATTCTTTCCGTTTCTGTGTTGAACCAGTTTGTAGCCAACGATCCATTTTATGGAGTAATTTATTAACATTGAACTACAATAATATAAATATAATATAAATATAATATAAATATAACGAATTATTATTTACTAGCTATGTTTTAATATGATTTTAAATGAATGTTTTAATATCATTTTAAATGAATGTTTTAAATCATTTTAATAAATGTTTTAAATCATTTTAAATAAATGATTTAATATCATTTTAAATGAATATTAATTTATATAATAAATATATTTCGTAATTTGATTCTAAAATATTATTAATTTCGTAATTTGATTCTAAAATATTATTAATTTCGTAATTTGATTCTAAAATATTATTAAAATAAATATTTTTTATTCATAAAACTAACTTATACTTACTCTCAAAAACAGCCTTTCTGGGAAATTGCAAAATGTGTTTAGTGTTTTTATAAAATAATGATCATGCAAATTACACTAAAAATTAAAAAAAATTATTAGCTATAATAAACTATTATTAGCTATAATTTAATTATAATTAATTAAATTAATAAAAATAATTTAAAGATACAACTCGTTGAGAAATGAACTTATAATTAACATTTGCTTTAAAACTGTTTAAAACCCCAGAGTGGACGCTGACAATTTGGGTTTTTCCGGGTAAGACTGTCCCCTCCCCTGGTTTTCCCCAATAACAAAGTGAAAGAAAATTCCCTTATATGCCTCCCCTTCCGAGCCCCTAAGAGGGGTTATTTTAAAGGAACAATCGAAAAATGATTTTAAATGAATGAATGGATGAAAATTCAAATTTTATATATAGTTTTTTATATATGTTTATTTATTCACAAAAAATTAATTGACATAATTATCAATTTAATAAAATAAAATAGTATTATTAATAGTATTAAATTATAGCCGTAATTCTCTAGGAGGATATAGTTAAACAATGAACTTTAAATATTTATATATGTATATATTTTTACGATGATTTTTTTCCGAGGACCGCGGACCCCCAGTAAAGGCTTCGCGGACCCCCAGGGGTCCGCGGACCACAGTTTAAGAACCACTGATATAAACTGATTGTGAGTGATACGCTTAGCCAATACTCTGAATAATTTGTGTACAAAAATATTGAATGTTCTTAGCTAGATTTGATATAATGTTGTACGATTTGTCCTAAATCTGAATTAGAAGAAAATTATACATTGCATTAAAATGAGACCTTTTAGAATAAATTATTTAATTGAAATGATATTTAAATATAAGAATTTAAAAAAATATTATATTCTTTGTTTGGCAATTGTTATTTAATTATGTGCAACATGATTCGACTTGCACAGAGCATCGTTATTTTTTATTAATATCACATAATAAAAATGAATCTTTTAAACATAATAAATAAAAAAGACATTTTAATAAATTTAAAAAATATACCCAATTTAAAAATGTCAAAAATTTAAAACAACTTTATATCATCATATTTTAATTTTTATATAATATATATATATATTTAGTAATTAATAATAGAGTAATTAAATTAAAATAAAAAACAAAGATAATATAATTCAGTCATTTTAATTCAGGTTAAATAATATTTTTTTTTATTATTCAATGATAAAATTTATATATTATTATATATATACAGTAAAAGTCCTATAATCCGGCACGTTCGGGACCAGCTCGGTGCCGGACTACCGGAAATTCCGGATTATCGGGCGGTAATTATAAGAACAATTAGATTAATAATTATACTAAAAATATAGTATGCAAATACATACCACAAAGTTTATTTTACATTTCATATAATGTATGTACACGTACTGTAAAAAATATTACACTTTGATTTATAAAAGTCACGAATGTCTTTTTGTTTTCTTGACTTTTGGCGTTTAGTATAAAATTTATTTCTAATGATATGGTAATCAATAATTTCTGAAGCACTGTAGCTAGTCACAGTCGGCATTTAACAGGCCTTGAATAAAAGACCTTCTAGAAAAGCATTTAAAATTTTGAATAACCCCTTGGTCCATGGGTTGAATCCAAGATTTTATGTTAAGTGGGAGCAGAGTAGCAACAATATTCCCAGAAACTAACTCATCTACTGGCAGGTGGGCTTTGCAATTGTCCAAAAGAAGGATGGCTTTAGTTTCTTCTGGTAGACCAAGGCTTTTGAAGGATTCCTTGACCTCAGGCACAAAGTGGTGAAAAACACAGTCTTTAAAGAGGACGCAGTCACCCACGCATTTGATTGAGCATCGTATTGGACAGGCAAATGTGCATTCTTAAAAGCCCTGGGTTTTGAAAATTTACCTATCACAAAAGGGGAATAGCTCTCGAGCGTTTTTATTTGCTTTAAAGACACACTTTTGGAGAAAACCAAAATTTTTACAATTTTCCGGAGCGATGCCGGACTATCGGGCATTCCGGACTGTTGGATGCCGGACTAATGGACTTTTACTGTATTATAGAAAAGAAGAAATATTCAATTAAATAAAAAATAATTTAAGATAAAAATATGATCTAATAAATATTTTAATTAAATTGAGAACTTTTAGAATAAATTATTTAATTGAATTGATATTTGTATATTAGAATTTAAAATAAAAAGTGAAATATTTTTGATAATAATTCTTTGATTGGGAATAGCTATGATAATTCATTGTTTGAAATGATTCCGCTAGGCCGGCAGTGAGCCGCGAGCTGCTCTTGAATGAACAACACGGAGAATTATATAAACTTTAAAAAATTAATTTCTGCGGTTATTGTTGACATATAAATAAAATTTATAGCCTATGTTACTCTAGGGGTATATAAGAATATTGTGATGTAATTTCAAAGAAATCGGTTCAGCCAATTCTGAGTCTATAAAATAGTAATTTTCCGGACAGACAGACCGACAGACAGACAGACAGACAGACGTGAAAAATTCTAAAGTCACTTTTGGATTCTAGAGGTCATGAAACGCGAAGATATGCAAAAAATTTTAAATTCTGAGCAATGTGCAGACAAAAACCTTTTTTTATATATATAGATGATGCATAAAAAGATACATAATAAGATTATTGTTAATGCAAAGGACTACCAAATGACAATATGTTAAAGTACATCAACAAATCCCCTATTTACGTTAACAATTTTTTAATTTATTCAAATATCGTAGGTCAAGGTCTACAGCAATCTTTTATTTAAAAGGAGATTAATTATAATACAATCATTCATATTCCTTGTGGACAGGTTCTCTGAACCGAGGTAGGTGGTATCGAAATGAAGAGCGCTAAGATTTTTACTCTTAAAATGTTGTCTGGATTTTTGAAAAAATCTGGAGTGACTCCACTCGACTATCTCGCAATTATTAATAATGATGCATAAAAAGATACATAATAAGATTATTGTTAATGCAAAGGACTACCAAATGACAATATGTTAAAGTACATCAACAAATCCCCTATTTACGTTAACAATTTTTTAATTTATTCAAATATCGTAGGTCAAGGTCTACAGCAATCTTTTATTTAAAAGGAGATTAATTATAATACAATCATTCATATTCCTTGTGGACAGGTTCTCTGAACCGAGGTAGGTGGTATCGAAATGAAGAGCGCTAAGATTTTTACTCTTAAAATGTTGTCTGGATTTTTGAAAAAATCTGGAGTGACTCCACTCGACTATCTCGCAAATTTGATTGCATTAAATAACACATATTAATTTAAATTAAATTAAATTAATTAAATTATAAATTAAAATTAATATAAATCAAAACGGTAATGACCCTCTTCCGGTTGAGCTACATTTCCCAAAAGTTGATAGAAAACTATGAATTTTGAATAATGCACATGTACCAAATTTCATCATTCTAGCTCAAATCGTTTTTGCGTAATCTTGGTTACATACATACACACACACACACACACAGACAGTTTTCTCAACCTTAGAGAAAATGATTCAGGAACCTTTAAAAACGTATAAAAACATCAAAATCTCAACATCGAAAATTTTCGTGATCGCAATACTATCTCTGGCGAGATAGTAAAAAGACATTGATTGAATTAGAGACCGAAGTGAGATTATAAGATAAGAAAAGTTCATTATAATATTTATTAATATCCCCTAATATTTTTAAAACAATATTCACAGTCCATAAAAAATATTTTTTAAAGTACCGAGCGGCAGTTCCATGAACCAGGTATTTAGAATAAATTTTAAAGTAATGTTGAAAAACTTTAGAGAACATACAAACATTAAATTTTTAAATTCATAAAATTAAAATACATTTATATTAAATTAATAATATAAATGTAAATCTATAAATAAAAAAAATAATTAAATTAATTAAATAAATCATTAAATAAATTAAATTATAATTAATCATCTATTATATTATAATATTTTTAGTTAGTCGTTCAAATCTTCTTCGGAGATACGTAGTTTACAATTAAAAATATCTCATCTCTTCAAATTTATTATATTAACCAGTTTTATAATTTAATATTTTAATTAAAGTGTAGGATCTAGAGGTTTTGTTAATAAAAGATATATTGTAATTTGAATATAAGAATATTTATTATATATGATAATATATACAGATGAACATAGAGGTTAGTGAGTATTCTGCTTGCGTGTTAATCGCTCAGCATAGAAATATAAAAGTGTGTGTCGTTTGACCTTGATCAGCTGTTCAAAGCTAGTAGTGCTTTGAAGTAATGACACCAGGGGGGTTTCTTCATATTAATGTATGAGACTAATTTTAAAAATACAACACGCCCCCTTAAAATTAGTCGATATTGAATTTAATACAAATCGTTCAGACCAAGTCCTTTCGAACAAAATTCATGCTTCGTTGAAGGAAGTCCTTTCGTTAATACATCAGCGAACATTTCATCTGTAGGCTTATACTTTACTTCAATATCGCCGTCATTATTTTTTTATTTTAAATAAATCTGAGAGTTTATATTTTTATTTTTTAAATTTTCAATAATTTTCACATTATTTTATGCTAAGATCAGATCGTCCACGTACAAGGCTAAAATTGTAACGTTTTTATTTTTATTTTTTAAATATAAACATTTATTTTTATTTTAAGAAAAAACTTTCATTCAGGATTAATTTTCTCCTTAGAAATTTTATTATTAAATATTTATTTTTATTTTAAAAACTTTCCTTCAGGATTAAAAACTCTCCTTGGAAATTTTATTATTAAATATTTATTAATATTTTTGAGGAATTTCTATATATATTTCTTCCTTTATTTCTCAATTTAGATAAGCATTTATAAAAATCTATTTTCAATCGATGACGTTTTTTTTTTTTAACCTTTGGTCGATCAATCAACTCCCATGTGTGATTTTTGTTCATTTCATTAATTTTTGTTTTAATTTGCCTTTTTTCCATTTATACTTGTTGGGGCCTTCTAATGCATCTTGAAGTATTAAATTTGATATATCTGGACTGTCAAGGCTTTCCTCGTCTTGAGTATTTTTATTATTGGGATTTTTTGTTTTTATATAATTATGTACCTTTTTTGGTCTCCCTTTCATATTTGATTTAATAAATTTCGGCCTTCCTGGACCTTTTTTCATAATTATTTCATCATCTGAATTTTCTTCATTTTCATTTTCACCTTTTTCAAGTTTTTCTTCATCTTCAAGATTTTCATTTTCATTTTCGTTTTCATCTTGAATTTCATTTTTATTTTTATTGAACAGGTTATAGAGATTTACAGAATTTTCTTCAAGTTTTTCTTCATTTTTAGCAGTGGATTCAAATATAGGATTTATCATGTATAAACCATCTTTCTTGAATGTAGTAATAATGGTTTCTCCTTTTTCATTCTTTATAACTGCTTTTGAATGAATAAAAAATATTTTCTTTCTTTTAGATGTGGCTTTTGAAATGGATATAAGATTTCTTTTTAAATTCGGTACATATAAAACATTTTCTAACTCTATTTCAGTTATTTTATTATTATTTTTTATTTTAAAATAAACGTTTCGGATTCCTTTTACTTCTGTGCAATCATTATTTGCTAATCTTACCTTTTGATCAGATTTTCTTAAATTTTTAAATTTATTTATATCATTACACATGTGTGATGTCGCTCCACTGTCGAGGCACCATGAATCATTCGAATCGTTGTTCTCAATGTAGTTTGCAGCAAACATTGACTCTTTGCTTTTTATAATATGTCGTTGATCTTTTTGTTCATTATTTTTCTTATTAAAACATTGAGATGCTTTATGCCCGACTCGATGACAATAATTACATTTAAATCTGAAAAAATATTTATTTTCATTATTTTTATATTTAAAATCTGGTTTGCCTTTTATTGAATTGTTAACTGTGTAATTTTTCATATTAAATGCATCCTGAACTTCAGGCGTATTATTTCGTTTCTTGGAATTTGCTTCTTCCAATAATTTTATTTTTAGGTTCTCTGGGTCAGGTAATATATCACGTGTTTCTATTGCGCATCTAAAATTTTCGTAACTTGTTGGAATGCTATAAAGTAAAATAATCGTTAATAAATCATTTTGTATTTCAATATCCATTTCTTTGAGCTTATCTATAATATTAAAAAATTCATTTAAATGCTCAGACATGCAATCATCTTCGTTCATCTTTTTAAAAATTAATTGTTTTAACAAGGTTGCCTTTTTAGCTGGACCTTTAGACAAATAAATATCTTGTAGTTTTTTCCATACCTGATTTGCAGTCTTGCATCGTTTAACATGAATCAGCTCCGGTGGGCTTATAGCTAATATCAGCTCAGCTTTCGCTTTTTGATCGTTAATTAAAATTTCCTCACTTGCACCTTCAGTCTTTACAGTTCCTGATACATATTTCCAGAGATTATTCTTCACGAGAATTGCTTCCATGTGAATTCTCCATGTATCATAATTATCCTTCGATAATTTTTCAATGTAAACTTGACTTACTGCCATCTTGAGAATTTTATCTCTTCTTCAAATATTTAACTCTTTTTATTAACAATTTCAATAGATCACTTAATAAGCGCAGTGTAAGCGTCCTGGGCCCATAACCTTTTGTAGGATCTAGAGGTTTTGTTAATAAAAGATATATTGTAATTTGAATATAAGAATATTTATTATATATGATAATATATACAGATGAACATAGAGGTTAGTGAGTATTCTGCTTGCGTGTTAATCGCTCAGCATAGAAATATAAAAGTGTGTGTCGTTTGACCTTGATCAGCTGTTCAAAGCTAGTAGTGCTTTGAAGTAATGACACCAGGGGGGTTTCTTCATATTAATGTATGAGACTAATTTTAAAAATACAACATAAAGAAATTGAAATTATTTTTTGTTTTTTTATCATAGAAAATGTTTCATGAGAATAGTAATAAATAAATACAGCAGTATAAACTAATTTAATAATTGTTAATAATAATAAAAAAAATATGAAATATATTTATATTTATATTTATAAGAATAATAATAATAATAATAATTACAGAAATGTTTAGAATTCTGAGTATCAAAGAAACAGAATGTATGATATTCAGGCAATGTTACTATTTTGAAGAAAATTGAATTTGTATTATACACATAGAATGAAATGGAACTAGTGAGTTTGAGAGAGATGGTTACGTGGATGGTGAGGGTGGGTGAGTGGGTGGATGAAGGGAGACTTGGGATGAACTGTCTTTGTATATTGTACAACGTTAACCAAGTGCCTTTTACATAATAATCTTCATGTTGAACGTAGAGCACGCTTCATGAAAATTTACTTGACTTGAATATTCTGGTCAGTTGGCATGTTTAGAATAAACTTGATCAATCCTGAAAAGCCTCTCCCTTCATAAATTCAATTTATATCTATCTTTGCTATTCTATGTTCAACATGGAACATATAATAAGATCATATCAATATTATTGTTATTATTAATAGGACTCTTACAGGGTGCGCTGCCAAAATCCGGACAAATTAAACATTTTTGTTTACACTATATTATTTATTTAAAAAATGAAAAATTATACAAATATTCTTTACCACACAATATATAGTACCACAAAGAATAGATTTATTAGATATATCCCCCATTTGCAGGAACGACCGCCTCCAATCTCAGTCTAAAGGCATCACGGTCCATCTCGGCGAATGCTACTTCAATAGCGGCTCGGATGTCTGGATTTGTTTGTCACCCTTTCAATAACGCTCCATACGAAATAATCCAATGGATTTAAATCTGGGCTATTATAGAATTCCTTGGACCAAAACATGTCGACATTGTCCGATAACCAATTTTGCACCAAGTGACTCCGGAACCTTCCTCCGACTTCTCAGACTCCTTGTACTTTGCCACAACACCATAAACTGTGGATCTCGGGTATCCAAATCCATAATCTCTGTCACTGAGCGACCAGCGCGAACACTTCACTGCTCTTCAGTTGTACTCCTGGCTTTGTCTCAACATTGCGACTGTTTTGCTTAGTAGATGCGTACACGATATTTAGGAGCCAATTGCGACATCCGTAGGTGGTATAGAACAGCGGAAAATTCAAACAAAATTTTGTCCGGATTTTGACTGCTCACCCTGTATATTACTCTCTTTGAATTAATTAATCATCTATATATATAAAAGGGAATGTCTGTCTGTGTGTCTGCCTCGCCTAAACTCAAAAACTACCCGTCCGATTGCGATGAAATTTTCAGGGATTGTTGTGGGCATCCCAAGGAAGGTTTTAGTGTAGTTAAATCCAAAATTAATTTAATTAGTAATATTTTGGTAAAAGTCTATTTATGGTTACCATGGTTACATTGAAATATTTACAATAAATAAATAAAAATAATTGGAAATCTTTTCAACTTATTATTTTGATACATTTTATTAATATTTTTAATTTTTTTTAAACTGTCAAAAATAACATACTCACAATAACAGTTGTAATAAAAATAAAAATATAAATCACAATGTACAATACTAAGATCATGTCATGTCCTATTAAATATTTTGAATTTTATTTTAAATCATACAATGGTAATGAAATAATGTAGGTAGACTTGTGAGACAAACAATAAGAATCTCTATAATAAGAGAATATACTTATTCCGAAAACGGTTAATTAAAATGTAATAACTATTAACAATTAATAAAGTAGAAATAATTTTCCATCATATAAAAATCTAATAATTATTAACAAAAAAAAATAAAAAATAAAATTTCAATTATATTCATTTAATAAATTATTATTATATTATTATTATTATTTGTAATAATTCCAATAAAAATAAATAAAAATAAAAAACAAAAACAAGTCCAATTGAAACTAAAATTTCAATTATATTCATTTAATCCATTATTATTATTATTATTATTAAGTGTTGAGTTATCACATACGTATATATGTATACAGACACACATGCAAAAGCGAAGCTTTGCCGGGTCTGCTAGTTAGATTATAAAACGCAACACACACACACACACACACACACACACCCTGTTCCAACAGCACTAAGAACACAATCCAATTTTAACTATTAAATATTTAATAAGAAAATATTTTTATATATATTTTTCTTTAATAAAAAATAAGGCCTAACTTAAACCTATGTTATTAATTTCAATTAGATTTAATAATTATTTAAATAATTTATTATATTTGAAAATCAGTAGGATTAATTAAAATTGAATTGTATTTGCATACTTATAGAATGAAGTGTCTATATTTTTTGCATTTCTAATTTATTCATTTGAATGTAGATAATTAATATTTATTAGTGATGGAGATTTTAAATGAGTATCTTTCTTTCTCTCTCTCTATCTATTTCTGCTTTCTGCAACCAAATCGCGTCTTCTTAGATTTTGATGATGAAAATGTCATTGAATTTCATGAGATTAAAGACAGACAGAGAGAAAGAGATAGAGAGAGAGAAGAGCTTATTTAAATGTTATGATAGGATCTTCGTTGACTGTTGATGGGAAACGCAAGATCAGTTACGTGACCAGATTCCTTTCTATTTTGTCATTATTAGATGGAATGGATGGATGGCGGTGCAAACTCCGCGAATCTCACTCAACCAACCCACAACACTCATTCCCCTTCCTATGAAAACCCTCTCTTTCCCTTTGGTAGCTAATTATTATGCATTGGTTTTGGAAATAGGCGAATAGCCAATGCCAATTGGATCTGAATTGGCCCTAGTCTTTATATACAACAAACATCCATCCACCCTTCTCATTCACATACAAACACCCATACAATCATTCTACTGGATAAGCCAACCAATAAACAAAAATATTTCTCTACGTGATATTCCTTTTAATATAATATTATAATAGTTATTTTTCAATATCAGAGAATTCATTATAATTAACAAAGGTAACCTCTCATTACTATATAAATATATATAATAAAATATATTAACTATGACAAGTGTACCAAATACAAATGCATATGAATAATATTAATAGTATGAAAATTAGTAAATACTACTTTTTACCGACCGACGATAGTAAGGGAGGTATTGTTTTCACACCAAATTTCACATGTGGAGATTTTTACATATCTCCACGAATCATGCATTTTCTTAACAGAAAAAAGTATTTTTAGCATGATGTCTGTCCGTCCGTCCGTCCGTATAGATGTGTACAGCCTGAACGGCTCAACGGATTTTGATGAAATTTGGTATATTTACTTAATGCATCAGTGGGATGAATTGATCAACTTTTGGTGCAAATCCGGAAACCGGAAGTGGTAGTATTAGCGATCGACGATAGGAAGGGAAGGGTTATTTTCATACCAAATTTCACATGAGGAGATTTTTTACATATCATCACGAATCATTCACTTTGCATTGGTTTTATACTCGAGAAAAATCATCTTTATTAGTTTTTTCTTAATTAAAATTATATGACGTCATCCAGCCATTCATGACGTCACAGCCTGGTCTTACATATATATTGTAAATAAAATAAAATTAAAAATATTTATGTTATATCCATATCTGTTTTTTATTACATTAATAGATATATTAAAATTATTTGAAATTGTTACTGTAGCTGGAAATTAATTTATTTCAAACCGTCGGTCGGTTCGGACCTGGCCACAGGTCAACTTATTTTTTAGAATTGCCTATGATTATAAAACAATTGAAAGAATAAATGTTTGACTGTTTCATTTAACACCTGGATATACTAATTAAAACATTGATTAAATTTTTTTATTAAAAATGTTTTATATATTATTTCAAATTGACATTTTTATCTAAAATTTTTAAGAATGGTTTATTATATTATTATTATTATTTGGTTATTTCATTTAAAAATCAAAAATTACTAAAATTTATATAAACAATTGTATTTTAAATTTTTATTATAAGGAAAAATAAAAACTTAACCTATTGTATTTTATCAGGAACAACAATTTAAAGATACTTTGTTGAATTTTGTACTAAAAAAATTAAACAAAGATCGTATTGATTTGATATAATCATGCAAAAAGTGGAATTTCCATTTATGCATTCTATGGTTTGCTCTCTCAATAATATAAATTCTTTATCAAATAGTTTTAACATAAATTTGAACATAAATTTCAATGAATGTGATGAATAAAAAAAAAGTGATTAAATAATGCATTAAATTAATAATTATCATGATTTAAATTAAAAATCCTATTTTTACAAAATTAAAACTCATTAATAATATTTTTACTTATTTTTTTTTTTTTGGACTATTTACATTAATTCCATTTTTTTTTTAAATATATAAAATTATAGTGAAACCATGCTCGTAAGGGCAAAGGGTTTTATCATATATAATTCCCTAAATTTTTTTCTTTATAAAATAATGCATCTATCGTATTTTCTATCAAACACTTAATAGAGAATAAACTTTATTATTGCCTTTTTAATATTAAAAAAAGAAAAGAATGCAAATATTAAATATCTCTGTGGGATTTCTAATTCTATCTATGATAAATATAATTTTTATTTTGGGAAGGGGTTAGAGTGACATCAGATGGTATAATTTGTTCACTGATTACCCTTTTAAATATCCCACAAGGGGCATTTAAGTATTGGTTGTAATTAGCCTTAGATATAGATAGATATCCCTCTCACAACTGTTTTAAGATTTTAATCAAAAATCTTAAAAAAGAAAAAAATGGAAGTTAAAGAAAAAAAAAAAAATAATTCAAGTCGTAACAATTTTTCATTAAAAAATATATATATTATAAAACATTTGTGTGTTTCAATTGTCTATCTTCTTCTTCTGGTTTTTGGAGTAGGTGGGATGAACAAGAGAGAAGTAAGAGGGAGAAACGTGAGAGAGTGAGTGTACATTTTAATATAAAGAACATTTTCAAATGGATTTAATTAAATTTTCTATTCTTGATTTGAAGTTAATTAGAAGGCAAAAGGAGCGCAATGTGAAGGCAGAAGAGAGAAACGTTTTGTGGGCTCAAAATGGGCTTAAGAATCAGACAAAAGTGAGAGAAGAAAAGAGCTTTAAAGGGTGAGGAAAGGAGGATAATATTCAATGAAAAACACCAACCATTGATCGAAAGAAGGGATTTTTTAAATGTCTTAATTATACCTATTTTATTATTAATATAAATTGAATTGAAATAAACAATATATTATAATATTTATTAATTTAAATCTTACATTATTTTAATAATTCGTAAAGAATCTATTATATTCTCAAAGGAATAATAAATTAATCAATAATTTTGAATTGCAATTTTATATGCCTAAAACAACGCAAATTATTAAGATAACAGAAGTAAAATTTGAACTGATATTAATATCATTGAATGAAAGACAGTGTTTCGAAATTTTTCCATTAAGGTACATTGAAAAGAGAGACTTAAAAATTTTAAATTTATTTTAAATGATACTTAGAAAAATGTTAGTTTTTTTCTTTACCTATTAAAAAAATGACCTCAATATACTAAATGAAAGAAAAGTGGAAAAGAAAGAAGGAGAGAGAGAATTAACGAGATTTGTTCTGAAAAACCATATTTGAATAGTGTAGGTTTTTTGAACTCATTGTAAATGATATAAATTCAAAAAAAAGTAAGGAAGAAAGATTTCCAAGTGGATTTTGTATTCTACTGACAAGGGTCATTTATCTTATTATAATTTTATGATGATGTCTGATCAAATCAGTAAACACAAGGACACATCTTATTTTTCAATTTATTATATTAAATCCTAAATAAGAACGTAAATGTTATTATTCAGACAATCAAAAATATATTAAGCAAAGTAACAAAATAATATTGAGAATATCTTAATTCTAATTAACATAATCTCTTTAAATTAATTTTAAATTTTACAATTTCTATTAATAAAAAAGATCAATCTATAGAAATTATCTCAATTAAAGAAAATTAAAGAAAAATATGTAAATATATAATCATATTTATGTAAATAATCTATAATAATAATTTCCGTCGTATGTATGTATGTATGTGATATGAATTGCAGCATATGATGCCGCGAACGGTTAATAATATCATAATTTAAAAAAATAAGCTTCACCTTAACGAACAAAATTTATATATACATGTACCATATAACAGAAAATCACGTAATTGTAGAAATAATAATAAATTTAATAAAAAAAATAGGAATGGGTAAGGGCGAGTTACGTGTAGAGGGTTACTTTTCCAGGAGTTTTTCGTTCCCGGGAATCGGGAAATTTAAAAATGCATTTCCCGGGAATAATAAAAAAAAATCAGTAAGATAGAATATATAATCATCAAAAATATAACATAAAATTAGTTATTCCTTTTTTTTTGGCAGTATTTTTGTATATTTTGTTTTTCTTATTTTGGTTTTTCTTTACTGTATATTTCTAAAAAGATGGAAAACTGAAACTCTGAGTCTGTGATTATGTGTGCCCTCAATTAAAGACATTTATGATCGTTGATTACAGAGTGTTATATTATTAATATTTTACTCACATTTTGATTTATATTTTTATTTTTATTACAACTGTTATTATGGGTATATTATTTTTGACAGTTTAAAAAAAATTAAAAATATCTTATATTAATAAAATTTATCAAAATAATAAGTTGAAAAGATTTCCAATTATTTTTATTTATTTATTGTAAATTTTTCAATGTAACCATGGTAACCATGAATAGACTTTTACCAAAATATTACTAATTAAATTAATTTTGGATAAATTAATTTTGGATTTAACTACACTAAACCCTTCCCTGGGATGCCCATAACAATACCTGAATGTTTCATAGCAATCGGACGGGTAGTTTTTGAGTTTAGGCGAAAGACAGACAGACAGACGTTCCCTTTTATATATATATAGACAGTGACGAACCTAGAACTTTTGCCGCCCGGGGCGATCTCCAGTTTGCCGCCCTTTTTATTATAAGTCAATTATATTTATAAATTAATGCACATAAATAAATTATTAAGTTATTTAATCAATATTAATTAATACACAGAGTAAATTTTTTTACACATATTTGTATGCACTCGTAAACATATTAATATAATATTTACTCTTCTAGCTTTCATACTAGAAAAATCGTGTATAATGCTCTCAAAATTTATACTTATATTTTTTCCGCCGGCCTGCTTTTCAAAAGAAAAATCGATGATTTAAAAAAATATTGGTATATCACTTCAAAGTAATCATATAAACTTTTCAAAAGAAATGACATTTATAAACTGATATCAACAAATTTTAGTTAGGAAAAATTGCTGAACAAAATCGTAAAGATGCGTTTACGAATTCAACGAATTTTAATGAATACAATAAAATAAAATTATTATCCTGTTCTTGGAATTAGAATTCAAAATTTACACTAAAATGCATTTATTTACACCGAGGAATAATATTCGAAATCATATAGTTAATCATAATTTATATAAATCAAATAGTAAACTTATAATAATCATAATAATCATTTATTATTCAAGAAAGAAAAAAAATAAATATGAAATGAATACGTTGCTTTTTACAACTATAACTAAATATAAAAAATGCCGCCCCAAGATAAGTGCCGCCCGGTGCGAACCGCACCCACCGCACCCCCCTAGGTACGCCACTGTATATAGATATATATTATTGATGTTAAAACGCAGTGAACACACAAAAATCAGCAAAATGTAACGATTGCTTCCAAATGAAATGTCAACACTTGCAACATCCCAAATACACAACCAAGATAAGATTTAACTCTCACCATTTATCCACTTTTTTTGTTATTTTAGATATTTTCATTAAATTTATGTTATATCACACTCGTTAATCAATTGATAATTTAAAATTGAACAATTTCTATCTCACCCTCCACCTCCATGTTTTTTTAAAAATATATTCATTTCCATAAAACTTCCACTTAAAAAAATATTTTATTAAAAATTACATTTTATAAAATGCATTTTATATAACTTTTTACTGATATATTAATTATATTTATAAATTTTATAAATTTTTCATTAAAATCTTAAAAGAATTAAATTTAAATATTGTTTCTATCGGTTCGATTTAAAATCTATATAAAAATACCATTAATTATAAAAAAAAATTAATATTTATGTTTTTCTTTAATTAATATAATATTTATTTGTAATAAATTGCAAGAAAAGCTTTCTGTAAAATGTTCACCTCCGCTCGAACCCGCCCGCCCCTCTCCTGTCTCCTCCGCCTGACCCCACCTGCATGCCTGCCGGCCGATGCGCTGCTGCCTCGAACGCATTGAGTTCTCATTCCCCTTGCAGTGCAAAACGCTCGCCTTCCTATTCACCGAAATCATCCCTTGAATCATTCACTAATCAAGAATTAATTGAAGATTTATTTATTTTATTAATTAAAACCAAGATTTTATTAGTAAACTTTAAAAAAAAAAACATTTCAATATTTTTAATTGAAAAATTATATACGTATATATATATAATTATAAATTTTTAATCAAATTCTTTGAAAAGATTTAAAATCAATTATAAGATATAATTTTCTTTAAATATATTTATTAAATATTTTTTTAAATTAAAATCATCTTTAAAATGTTAGAATTATTTTAAATTTTCTTTAAAAAATTTGTAATAATTATTAAATCTTTCGCTAATTATTTTTAAAATTAATATAAAAAAATAAATTTAAAATATTTTATTTATTATTTCTAAGCTTAATACATCGCTCTTCAGTGTGGAAATCAATTTCTTCGTGTTGAATCCATGAATATAACACTGCAACATCAATCAATCAGTTGGTAAATTACCATTCAATTTTAATCAAGTTAATATTTTCACCTACCAACATCTCATCCTCTTTAATAATAATTTTGTTCTACGATTCTCGTATTATTATTTTATTGGAGTTTCTATTAAAAAAAACAAAACAAATTTTGGATAAATTGAATGAAAAATTTCTCAAATCAGTATTATTTAATCTCAATTTATTACAGTGGCTTTATCACAGACTTTGTTCGATGAATATGCTTCGAATAATTAAAATATTTTTTTTTTAAATTGAAAATAAAACATTTTAAATCTATTATAGATATTTAAATCGATTTATTTATTTTAAATATCATTGCAATTTTCTAAATTTAAATTTTATGAATATATTAAAGAACAACATTGCTTTCAATGTTTCAATATAAAATGATATTCAATTTGTAATCATTATAATAATAAAATTAATATCATATAAAATTAAAGTGAAATAGTATAAATAAGCCTTTATCATTGATTGTCATTGATTGACACAGATGATTAGAATAACATTATAAAAAAAAAATATTATACAATACTACTTTAAAGGGCATTTATATACCTATTCATACTTAATAACATCATTAAAAAAAACAATTCTCGTAAAATTTCTTAAAATAAATAAATAAAAGGAATTTAATAAATTAGAATAGAAATATCCAAATGAAAAATGAATATTATTTTGTTAATTTATTATTATTATAATATAACACTTTTGGAAAGTAAATTAAGGGTATTTCTATTATATGTCAATTACACAGAAGAATATCTTCATGAAATTAATAAGATAAATGTAATTTATTTCCACTCTGGCATACCATAATTTTTTAATATTTAAGAAAGAAGAGATTTTTAGTTTTGTGGTGTTTTGTGTAGGAAATTTTTTAATGACTATTAATTGGGTATAATAACTTGTAAGTATTTCTATTAAAATCCACTCAAACACTTATGAATTTATTCATCCATTCATAAAATGGAGTGGCTTTAGGATAATTCTAGAATTTTAGTATTTTTAATGTAATTGAATGGGACAGGGCAAACCGGTCGGCAATTAGACGATTTTAATCCCCGGTCCCGGCGGGTTGAGCTGGTTCGGTGAAAGGAATTGAGTGTGCTTACCGCTTTGGTGATAAGCTGTACCTTCCAGCGGGCTGCGATGCATCTATGCGCGGTGAAAGGGGCCGAAAACGCTTGTTTCCTCCTGCTTCTTAAATGCGGGTATGAAAAGATGATAAATAGAGCGGGTGGGAAGCGAGTGAAAATGAGATGGATGATGTTGATGTAGCGAATAAGAGAGCAGGTATGAGATTGTATGAGCGCGGGTGTGTTGCGTGTTTCTCGTGTGAGAGCTTCACAGCAAGTGTATATAGCGAATAAGAGAGCGGGTATCAGCGCGGGTCTGTAGCGTGTTTATCGTGTGAGAGCTTCACAGCAAGTGTATATAGCGAATAAGAGAGCGGGTATCAGCGCGGGTCTGTAGCGTGTTTATCGTGTGAGAGCTTCACAGCAAGTGTATATAGCGAATAAGAGAGCGGGTATCAGCGCGGGTCTGTAGCGTGTTTATCGTGTGAGAGCTTCACAGCAAGTGTCTATATGTATCGTGCATTCACCAGAGTGCGCTTCAGTACACTCTAAAGGAGGGGTCAGGAGAAAGGGGTGGGAGGTGACTATTTGTCCCAAACATGCCCCCACTCTTGAAGGATTCTTCAAAACAAATCTTAAAACTAGTGATACCCCCTTTTAATGCGAAACAAAGAAAAGAAAAGAGCAAAAATATTAAGAAAAAATAAACAAACAAATAAAACAAACAAAATAAATAAAATAAATTTCTCCGTAACCTATTTGGGCCGGAGAAATAATGGAGAGTTTTCCATTATTGAGTAGGTAGCCGACACAGACGAACCACCGGTCGTTTATATGAGCCGGATTTGGTTTTTATCCATGCGACCCTCGGAATTCCGTCCGAGCCAAAAATCACTCTTTCCACCACTCCCATAGGCCACTTTAAAGGATGGACATTGTCCATCTGCATCACTACAATAGTTCCGACTTTTATCGGATTTGTAGCAGTGTTCCATTTTTCCCGCTGCTGTAACAGATGTAAATAGTTCAAACTCCAAGCCTTCCAAAATGATTGAACCATTTGATCCATCAATTTATGTCGTTGCACGAGGTTGACCACTTCATTTCCGATATCATAAGCGGGAAGGTGGGCTAATGGTTGAGCCATAAGGAAGTGAGCGGGTGTTAATGCGGTAGGTTCGTTTGGATCCTCACTAAGTAAGGTTAAGGGGCGTGAGTTTAGGATCGCCTCTATTTGTATAAGAACCGTATTCAGCTCCTCGTAAGAGAGTAACTGAGTGCCTATTACTCTCCTTAAATGCGTCTTAAACGATTTCACTTGAATTTCAATATGACCACCGAAATGCGGAGCAGAGGGGGGAGAAGTTTTCCATTCAACGCGGTTTTCAATTAGCTCTTCACCAAATGGTTTAATATAATCGTCCGACGCCAAAAACTCATACAATTCATTTAAATGGGCCTTTGCTCCGATGAAATTTGTTCCATTGTCTGAGTACATATATCTACAGGGACCTCTACGGGATAAAAATCTCTTGAGACAGGCAAGAAAAGTCGGAGTGCTTAAGTCGGATGCTAACTCTATATGTACGGCTCTCGTGACCATACACCCGAATATGCAAAGGTAAGCCTTTTGGCGTCGAGCTCCACGCAAGCGTGAAATAGTTATTTCTAAAGGGCCAGCGTAATCGCATGCAGTATGAAGAAAGGCATTGCTGGGACGTACGCGGCATGCGGGTAAATCTGCCATTAGCGGATATAAAGGGCGTGGTCGAAGGCGAAAACATGTATTGCATTGCCTGACTAGGCGTTTGATTAAATTTCTCCCAGAAATAATCCAAAATCTTTGCCTAATAAGCGATAATAATAAATTAGCCCCAGTATGGCAATATTTTTTATGGTAATAAATAATTAAATTTTCCACCACAATTTCATCACTGGGTAATAAAATTGGGTGTTTATTATCATAGGAGATGTCAGCATTTCTCAAGCGACCTCCTACGCGGATCAAACCTCCCTCAATTATTGGATTGAGTTTTTGGAGATGGCGGGGTAAAATTTTATTCAATTTAATAGTTTCATATTCCTTGGAAAAATGTAACTTTTGTATAGTCCTTAACAATTTAATTTCTGCCATATCTATATTAGAATTATTAGATATTTTATTTGTAGGACAGATTATCTTTAAGAATTTAAAAATATACATTATAATTTTTAATAATTTTTTCCAAGAGGAAATTCGTAAAGTTAAATCATATATAACATTAGATTTTTTATTAATTTTTATGTTAGTTAATGCTATAAGTTTTATTTCCGGAAATGTTTCATGAGTATCAGATTTAAATGGCTTAACCGGCCATTCATTTGTGCCTTTAGAATAAGCCCAAGTCGGTCCATGAAACCATAAGGGATGATTTAATAATTTAGCGGGAGTGAGACCGCGGGATAGGCAATCAGCCGGGTTCGTTTTTCCATCAATATAATAAAAATGTTTAGCTTCTAAGTACGAATGGATTTTTGCTACCCTATTGGATACAAAACACTTCCATTTATGTGGAGATGAATGTATCCAATTTAAGGCTACTGTCGAATCTGAGAAGGCCAGTATATTTTCTATTTTATAACGGGATTTATATGTTTCTAACACGGTGCTCATTAACTTGGCCAAAAGAAGGGCGGCGCACAATTCCAGACGTGCTAATGTCACCGTTTTTAAAGGAGCTACTTTTGATTTAGCACAAATTAACTCTATACAATGAGGCTTATTTTCATTGCGAACGTGCAGGTATAAACAAGCTCCGTACCCCGACTCACTTGCGTCGGAAAATCCCAATAAAATAACTTTAGAAATACTTACTACCCCTAAATGTCTCGGAAATTTTAAATTCTCAATCAATGATAATTCTCTTTGAAAATTATCCCAATCGTTTATAATTGATTCCGGAGGCGTGGCGTCCCAATCTAAATTAAGAAGCCATAATTTTTTTATAAGTAATTTAGCGTACATGATGACAGGCGCTACTAATCCCAAAACGTCCCATAGTCGCGCTACTGTCGATAAGATATTTCGTTTTGTACATCTTTTATTCGTATGCGATATTTTAAAATAGAATTCATCAGTTACAGGTGACCATTCTAATCCTAATATTTTTAAATCGTTATTTTTTTCAAAATCCTTTAGCTGATCATGAAGAAACTCTCTTGGAATTATTTCCTGTACAGAATTTGAATTTGTAGCCCATTTAGATAAGTCAAATTTAGCGGTTTTAAAAATATTAGTTAATTGATCAAATGCCTCCTTTGTTTCATTTTCAGTCATTAAAGAGGTGCATATGTCATCCATATAGCTATCTCTTTGAATGATTGTTGCGGCTAATGGAAATTTTTTACCTTCTTCAAATACTAGTTGGCGAAGAGTTCTTAATGCGAGAAATGGACTACAATTTAATCCGAAAGCAAGGCGATTAAATTCGTAAATTGATATAGCGTCTTTGGAGTTAAATCTATATATTAATCTTTGAAATTTTCTATGTTCCGATTTAACCCCTATCTGAAGGTACATTTGTTTAATGTCCGTTGTTAGAGCCCAGCGAAATAATCGAAAATTTAATAATATGATAAATAAATTATTTTGTAAATTAGGCCCTGTATATAAAATGTCATTAAGGGCGCGATGACTATCACTCTTAGCGCTAGCGTCCAATACAATTCTTAATTTAGAGGATATTTTATCCTCTTTCCAAACCCCGTGATGCGGAATAATATACCCTTTATCTTTATCAGGGTTTTCTACTAGCGATAAATATTTATTATCAATATAATTCTGTATAACTTTATTATATTCTAAGCGCATTTGAAGTGAATTATTTAATTTTCTTTCAAGTGAGAAGAATCTATTTTTTGCCATTTCAAAAGAATTGCCTAGCAATTGAGGATCTTCCTTAAAAGGGAGACAAACAAGATAACGTCCATCGTTTCCCCTTTTAATCGTATCTTCGTATAGTTTCTCACATTTTTTATCATCCGCACTCAACAATTTCTCATTAGGAACCTCCTCAATTTCCCAGAAATTTTCTAAAGTTTTTTCAATTGACATTTCATTCCAAATGTGAGGAGAAAGCCATTCATTATTCGATTGGGATGAGTTAAATTCCCCCAAAAGAATATACCCTAGCGTGGTTTCTATAGCGTCTGGGAAGTTATTAGGCGCCTTAATTCGTCCCGATAATAATAATTTTGAAAACAGCGATGCTCCAATTACCAAATCAATTTCACCCGGTTTGTAAAAACTATCATCTGCCAAAGCGATGCCTCCGAGATACTTAAACTCTCCCGGACAAATGGATTGAGATGGTAATTTATTGGTTATCGTATTAACCACTAACGCGTCTATTGAATATTGAATTGCGGATGGCATTCGTGAAAAGAATTTAAAAGAACAATGACCTAAGACGATAGTTTTATGTCCACCGATCCCGCTAAGCGAGTGATGTTTTAATTTAGAATAATTTAATTTTAGTTTTTTAATACAGGAATTAGTGATAATATGACTTTGTGAGCCACTGTCAATTAACGCCCGAATGGTCTGGATACGACCTCTCGAGTCCAGCGTGTTGATTTGCGCTGTTGCCAAAAATATTTGATTAGTCGATTGACTCATAGCTACTACAGGTTCAAAGGTGGAGGGGGGCGTGTGAGCGGAGGGATAAGGAGAAGTATCCCCACCTCTTCTCGAATTGGAGACCTCCTCTCTTCTCCTCTCAGGGTCTTGTAGAAGGGTATGATGGCGTTTCTTACAGATAATACATGTATTTTTTGATTTGCAATTTTTATCAATATGCTTGCTACTCAAACAATTGGAACATAATGATTTTTTATGAACAATTTCGATCCTTTTTTTCACGGGAAAGTTTTGGAATTTAAAACATTTAAAAATTAAGTTATGATTTTCCAAATTGCAAATTATACATTTATCTATAGATTTTTCAGAATTCGCTGTTAAATGCGAATGAAAATTATTTTTTGTAATTGGTAATTTTGCGGGAAATTCCAAATCTTTTTTAATGTTCGGAACGCGGTCTAAAATTTTCACTCTTTGTTTAACAAATGTAATAAAATCATTAAGCGAGGGGATTTCTTTATCTCGAACAGATATTTCAAAATTTTGCGCGGTTTGTGTATCTACCTTTTTTAAACCCCAAAAAAGAAAAATAAAATCTAACGCATCTTCAATTTTTAAAGATTTAAAAGCGGCTATCGAAGCATCAAAACGTTCGATGAAAGTTTCTAAACTTGAAGAGTTATTAATTGATGGATATTTTAATGCATGAATTTGGTTTAAATACGCTTCTCCGAGGGCCCGTTTATCTTGATATTTTTTTTCTAATTCCTTCCAAATGTGGAGGTAATTCTCTGCGTCAGGTCGAATTCCTATAAGAATTGACCGTGCCTTACCAGTTAAACTGCCAACAAGGTATTGAATACGTTCGGAGTTAGAAAGGTTGTGGTTTTCGTGAATATTAATTTTAAAACTTTCATAAAATAGACTCCAATTTTGCGGTAATCCATCAAATTGCTTAATTGCGATTGGAGGTAGATTTATTTTGCGATCAGATTGACCTACAGGAGCTGTAGTGGTGGATTTGCGGTGTTCGAGGATGGACAGTCTCTCAGCTTTGACCATATTATAAACATCCTCGAAATTTAACCAAGCCTTAAAGGAAGGTTTATACTTTTCATTCAAAGATATATTCAATTCATTAATTTCACCAATCAATTTAATATATTCTTCCCTTAGATTATCTATGGATTCAGTTGCGGCTAAAAATGAGGTATTTTCTTTAGAATCGCGTGAAGAAAGATGTTTTGATTTATTATATAATTCCGTAATTTTCTCATAATAAGCCTCCTTTTTTGCTTCAGCAATCGAAAGTCTAATTTCAGAATTCATTGTAAATTAGTTTAATTAAATTCCACAGTTAAATTATTTATATTTTTATTCGAAAATGTTTTAATAAAATAAATTAATTTAAATAGAATTATTATTATTAAATAATTTAATATTTATTATTTAAAAATATAAAATAGGATTATTATTTGTAACCAAATATGTATTATTTATAAATTTAAATATATTTTTTAAAAACAATGTATGAAATAATTTTGAACATTATCCTGAATGAAAATATCTATATAAAATTTTCTTTGCTTTCATCGAAATTAAACAAATATTAATATACCCAATTAATAAGGATAATAAATTATTAATTATTTAATTTCTTAATTAAATTAATAATTATTGCGGGCGTGTTTGAGAACAATTATAAAAGATAAGGAACAATGTAACGGATGGAGATCCGTGTTCGAAGGACCAATGAATGGGACAGGGCAAACCGGTCGGCAATTAGACGATTTTAATCCCCGGTCCCGGCGGGTTGAGCTGGTTCGGTGAAAGGAATTGAGTGTGCTTACCGCTTTGGTGATAAGCTGTACCTTCCAGCGGGCTGCGATGCATCTATGCGCGGTGAAAGGGGCCGAAAACGCTTGTTTCCTCCTGCTTCTTAAATGCGGGTATGAAAAGATGATAAATAGAGCGGGTGGGAAGCGAGTGAAAATGAGATGGATGATGTTGATGTAGCGAATAAGAGAGCAGGTATGAGATTGTATGAGCGCGGGTGTGTTGCGTGTTTCTCGTGTGAGAGCTTCACAGCAAGTGTATATAGCGAATAAGAGAGCGGGTATCAGCGCGGGTCTGTAGCGTGTTTATCGTGTGAGAGCTTCACAGCAATTGTATATAGCGAATAAGAGAGCGGGTATCAGCGCGGGTCTGTAGCGTGTTTATCGTGTGAGAGCTTCACAGCAAGTGTATATAGCGAATAAGAGAGCGGGTATCAGCGCGGGTCTGTAGCGTGTTTATCGTGTGAGAGCTTCACAGCAAGTGTCTATATGTATCGTGCATTCACCAGAGTGCGCTTCAGTACACTCTAAAGGAGGGGTCAGGAGAAAGGGGTGGGAGGTGACTATTTGTCCCAAACAGTAATATTACTGAAAAAATAAAATAATATTTTTTTAAAACTTACACCTCTTCAATCATTATAATGTTATTTATTTTATTTTTATATCTATTATATTTTTCTTTTTCTTAAATGACATAACTAATCTCATTTAATTTCTTTTTTATCCAGTCGAGTGAGATGGAATATCAATACAAGTCTTCAAGTCTACAAATCTGCGAGTTATATCAAATTTTATTAACTTCGAGGTCAGTATTTATTATTAATTTGATTTTTATTCAATTTATAATTATCTATTTTAAAATTTTATAATCTAATATGTTATTTTTTTTCTTCCATTTCATGATTCAATCTTCGTTCCTTCTACTGGATGTGGATTCAAATTCTTGATTATCTTCTCCATCTCTGATGATGATGAAATGACCTTCATACAGCTCACCAAATGTAAGTAATCATCGTTATTTATTTATTTAGCATGGCACAAATTCAAATAGGAATACATTTTATTAATTTCAATTTCTAAATAAAATATTTCAAGTAAAATTTAACATACATAACAGTACTATATTTGATTTATGATTGATGGATTTTCTTTATTTTGATAATATTAATTAGAAAATTATAGGGAAATATATTCTAGAACTTAGTGAAATTAGGGGATTTCAGATTACATCTCTCAAGAATGAGTATCATTGATAAAGGAAGCAGAAGAGAGAAAGGTAATTAGAATTGCGTTATACTGGGGGGAGGGGGGCTAATCATTGGAATATACTTATATTTTGTTGTTAGAGATTTTCAGGAGGTTGCTTCCTACTTCCATCGAAGGATGCTGGTTCTCATCCTACTAATCCATAGATTAGTTTAGAATTATTAAATAGAAAATTGTGGGTGGATAAAGCAAGTGCCATGCCAATATTATAAGAGAAGGGTTGTATTAATTGCATGCCATGTCTGAATTGTGCCTTTTTGTATTGCTGAGAATGTATTTGAGGTGGATCGAATGAACGAGCATTCGGGAAGGTAATTCAGCACAGTTCCGAAATGGGAATAGCCTGAATAGGAACAAATTGTTGGATACCTTTTGAGCGTAGGATAGATTCGATTAGCATGGGCGATCCACTCCTAATAGTGGAGACCATGCATCTTCTTAGATAGGCAGGTTTTATTTCAGGTTGCCCCGAATGTGGCGGTTTCATTTCGAAATCCAAAAAATCAAAGGCATTCTCAGCTGATTCAAAAAGGCGTACAGACCAAACGCCTTATTTTTTTAATATTTTTTTTTAAGGCGAACTTTCTTTTTCATTACTTTTTCCAAATTCCGTAAGGAGAGGCTTGGAAGGGCTAATATGGGGATAGGAGGAGGCCCTATTAAATATTCAATTGTTTTTTTATTTTATTATCAATTAAAAAAAATAATTGAATATCGTGATTATTTTCTTTAATTTTTTATTTTCTTTTTGAAATATTCAATATATTATTTAATCATTTTTACATTTTAAAGATTTTACTATTTACAATCATTTATTAATTAGAATTAAAATTGTAAAATTATTGAATTTAAAATGAAAATTCAAACACATAATATATTATATATATATGAATATTATATTGTAATTTTATGTACATTTATATACCTACTTACCGCCACCGTAAGTTAGACCAGGAAATCTTTTGATCGTTTAAGTATTTTGTTGAAATCTAAGTTATATATGTATAAATACATTTATACATACATAATAGTATTTTATCTATCTCTCTAGAACAGACCTGGCCAACCCGCGGCCCACCATGTAAAATTGTGCGGCCCGTCAGTTAACTTTATTTCTTTTTAACTTTCATTTCTCCTCTGTATTTTCAAAAACAGAGAAAATAATTGAAATAATTATAATTAATTCATTTTTTTTATTTAAAATATGTCCTACAAATTTTAAACTACATATTGGATTCCATAAAAAGGAAGAAAAAAGTTAGAATTAATAGTAATTTATAGAGAATATATTTTTTTATTTTAAATTGTTATTATTATTTTTATTTAAAAAAAGAAGCAGAAAAATAATAAATAAAACATTAAACATTAAGCATCAAGAAAGTTTTAAAAGTGTTTTTTAATAAATTGTTGCACGTTTCCCTAAAATGCGGCCCTGTAGCATTGCTCCTAATCAAAGAGGCCCATGGAGTCATTTGGGTTGGCCAGGACTGCTCTAGAAATTTTCTTTTATTAATACCATCAATTTTTGAATATAATTACTTTTACATTTAGATTAAAAAATATAATAATTATTTTTTTAGTTTTATTTTCCAATAAATATTTACAAAATATTATTTTTAGAATCAATAAAACAAATCTAACGAAGTTTGTTTAAAAAATATATAAATTAAATTTCCAAAATTTCTTTTTTGTTTTTCTAAAATAAATCCAAACATACATCCTTCCATATATAAAAAAAAAGGTTATATTATTAAATTTCCTCTCTCTATATGTTCTTTTTCTTACTACAAAAATGTGCGCTAACTTTTTGATCAAGTTGTCTTCTTGTTGGTTGGTGTATTATTTGTATAATAAAACAAAAAAAAAAAAAAAAAACTGTTGAAGGCTTTGATAGAATACCGAATGATTTTTTTTTTCTCTTATAATAATTGGACACCCATCCGGGATGTTTAACATCAAAGATCAACAGACATCACCACTAAAAGAAAGAAAAGACAAAGATATGTGTGTGTGGGTGGATGGGTAAAATGGGGAAGGGATGGGGAACGAGAGGGAAATGGGGTGGATCCTTATCCTAAGCACGTCCCCCAATGTCCTTTCTTTCTCTCAAAGTTAATACTTAACTCACTTCTATCGTTCTTCTTACTCTTTTGCACTTCTTTCTTTCTTTCTTTCTTGTTCGTCTTCATTTTTTTTATTTTGACGGTGTGAGGGTAGGGGGTGTATTTTAGTATTCTTTACGCGTTTTCGTGTCGAGTAGCGAGACCCCTTGCGTTATAATGTAAACCCATCTCTCCATCTCTCTCTCTCCCTCTCTCTCATTTTAGAAAAATATCGGTATGAAAAAAACTTTTTTCAAATCATCATCATCATCATCATCATCAAGATCATTAAGTTTTTATATATATTAGTAAAATTATGTTTTCAATTATTATTCAGTCATTATAAGTATATTATTTTGATTTTTAACTTGTGACTTTGAAGTTTTTTTAATAATTAAGAATGTAAATAAAAAAAAATACTTAAATAAAAAAAAAATAAGGTGTCCGAAAAAATATCTAAAGAAATCTTAAAGCGGTTCATATTTTGCTCTGATACTACGCTGATCAAACTTATTTGATAAAATTTGTTGTTATTTACTACCATTGAATAAAACGGCTCCATCGCTTTGGAAGGTTTTGTTAATGATTTCCATTTGAAAATAGAAAGGTCGAGAGAGAAGCAAAATCCCATGAGGATCAAAGGACTTCTCTAAGTAAAAGATCGTCACCGCCCTATACTCTTCCTTCTGTTACACAGTGTAGGGTTTTCAAGTTATTTTCCATGTAGTTTTTTCTTGAATTTCTAACTTTTCCAGAAAATTTAAAGATCTCTCTTATGCAAATTTATTTTTAGGAGTTTTAGGGATATCTAGAACCAGTTAAAAAAAAATGACTTGGCGTCACTTTTGTCGGGCAATGGCAACCGGTTTGATTGCCCGACAATACCGCCACCTTGGCGTTTAATATTTTCCATCACTATACATACATGCATTATATGTTTTATTTTAGAAACGAAATCGAAATCAATATTTAATATTTTGTTAGCGTTTTTTAATTAGTTCTGATCGTTTTTAAAGGCAGAATTAATAAATTTATTATAAAACTCATTTTGTAAATTATATTTATCCGTTTCATATTATTTTCATCTCCTTCCTTTGGTTTTAAGCAAACTGAGAATCCGAGAGTTTAGTTTTCATTAAATTGCTTTATCGGCTTGGAGTGTATAATTGAATTCCTCTCTCTCTCTTTCTTTCTCCTAGCTGAACATTGACTACGACGTTCTCTTTCTCTCACTCTTGTACCAATGTAATCTAAATTTTCATCAGCTATTCTATTTACTAACTATCTATATATAATTAATAGAATTCTAACCATAATATTATTTACACATGAAATATACATAACACAAGAAATATTAAATTACCTTTCTTAAAGTTTTAATAAATTTGAAAAGAAAATTACTTAAATAATTTAAATAAGATATATCCATTTAGATATATCATGTAAATACGTATATTTTTATCAAAAATTTAATATTCACATAAAGTTTTTTTTCCTATATACAAATAAATATAACGAAAATATATTTTAACTTATTATTATATTATTTTATTATTAATTAATGCTTATTTTTTAATTTTAATAATTAGTTCTTAAAATTTTAAAACTTTTTTATCTATTAAGAATTGCTTTACTTATATATGTATGTTTGCAAGGGTCATTTCAAAGCCAATAGAAGCATGTTCTTATTCATGTGTGTGTTCATGTATGTGTCTGTGTATGTGTTTTGTAATATTAATGTAATTAGTCGTGTGCTTTCGGTTGTGGAAGGGAGCAATGTTAAATTGATTACACATTTTCACAAGTGTTTATACGCCTCTCGGCGGCCGGATTGCGGTTGGAATATTAACAGCTAGCCATACCGACACCTGAGAAACCATACATACCCCACCCCCTCCCATCACTAGTACCATTTTCACCCAACTTCAACTACATACAATACTCTCTCACAAACAACACAATTCATTTCTAAGATATTAATTTTAAATTAATTGTTCTAGCGAAAGAAAGAGAGGGTATATACGAATCTTAATTTGTTATAATTAGATCATTAGATCATTAGATTTCACGCACTTTTCTAGTTCTCTTGCAGTGAAATAAATTAAGATCTCCTTTCTCATCGATAATTCATTCGTTATCATACATAATTCATTCATCTTTAAACAAATTTATTAATTAATTATACATTTGTAAGAGGATCCAAGTATGGGGCAATAACCCACGATGACTGTGAATTGTATTATAAGTAAATTATGGGCGCCAGACTTTGGGTAAAGTGTCTTTATCCCAGAATACAAAAGGGTGAAAAAAAATTAAGAGAAAAGGAAAACAAATAATGTTCGCACTAATACTCTTTAATTAATAAAAAAAATTTTAAAACAGATTAAATATAAGACATTTAAATAAAAAAAAAAAAATAAGATAATGTAATTCACTATTATTACAGGGAGTAATAGGAATAGTTATCACAGAGGGTGATGATTTATAAAAAAAAAAGTCGAATTGGCAGTCGTGGGACTGGCCGACAGAAGTGAAAACTTGTGCGTAAGAAATTTGAAAGCAGACGGAATGCGCACCAGCTTCACGAGGAAACTGAAATTTATATACGTATATATATATATATAAAATTCATAATTATTTTTTTCAGCAAACTGATTATTATTACAAAAATATTAAAAATACGATGTGTATGAATATATATATATATATGTCTGCCTGTCTGTCTGTGTGTGTGTCTGTCAAATACTCAAAAACTACCCGTCCGATTGCGATGAAACTTTCAGGGATTGTTGTGGGCGTCCCAGGGAAGGTTTTAGTGTAGTTAAATCCAAAATTAATTTATCCAAAATTAATTTAATTAGTAATATTTTGGTAAAAGTCTATTTATGGTTACCATGGTTACATTGAAAAATTTACAATAAATAAATAAAAATAATTGGAAATCTTTTCAACTTATTATTTTGATAAATTTTATTAATATTTTTAATTTTTTTTAAACTGCCAAAAATAACATACCCATAATAATAGTTGTAATAAAAATAAAAATATAAATCACAATGTAAGTAAAATATTGAATCGTTTTATTTATATTGTTTCAATTATTGTTTGAATATTTATTAAATTTATATATAGATTAATTTACATGTTTAAATGTATATTTAATAAATTTATTTATTGATTCTTAATATTAATAATTCCAATTACTTTCTTGAAATTTTTTTTTATTTAAAAGCATATTCAGCATATCTCGCAAATTTGAATTGGATTAAATAACATATATTAATTTAAATAAAATTAAATTAATTCAATTATAAATTAAAATTAATAAATAATATTTATTAAATCAGCGAAAGTTTGGCTCTTTTTTGATGGCACCACGTCACGTGTTGGCGCGTGAGATTTCCAGTGTTAAAAAATTAATTCTGGTACTTTCAGCAATTCAATTTTCGATGTTGAGATTTTGATGTTTTCGATGTTATAAATAATATGTATTAAATTATAATTTAATTAATTTAATTTAATTTAAATTAATAAATATTATTTAATCAAATTCAAATTTGCGAGATAGTCGAGTGGATAGTGGAGTGTTTGGCTCTTTGTTGATGGCACCACGTCACGTGTTGGCGCGTGAGATTTCCAGTGTTAAAAAATTAATTCTGGTACTTTCAGCGATTCTATCAAGCTGAAATTCTATATATAGCAGTTTTATACAATTATTAATCATGTGAAAAATTATCAAACATATATCTTTATTTTTACGGTCACACACACACACACACATATTTAAAAATTAATTTATTAAAATATATATTATATAATATATTATATGTAGTATATAATTTAATATATATATATATTCTGAAATTAATTTTAAATTATATAAATATATTAGAAATTAATTTAATATAATTTAACACATAATAATATATTAAAATATTTTATTTTATATATACATAATTTAGTAATACTGATTATTAATGTAAATATAAATAATAATATTTAATATGGCAAATATGTAAAATTTTGTAAAGAATGTATCAGAAGTTTAGTGTCTAACATTCTGGCGTATTGCGCATGCGTATATCGGTCGGGTCGTTTTGGAATCTCACGCGAGTTCTATACTTTTTCCCCATCCCGCAAAAGTGCTCAACGCCGCTAAAGAAGTTTTCACTTCAAAAATTATATCACGGGACGTGATAGTTACAAGGTCATATCAGGATGATATATCTTTTTGAACTCCCAATTCTCAACTGATAAAAATATAAAAACTTGGAGGGAGATGGTTCCTCCCTTTAGATGAAATATTATATCTATATACATATATTACATTTTAACCTTAATGCGACAAAATAACTTTGTTAATATAATATAATAAGAAAAATTTTAAATTTTAAATTTTGGTTGACCAGCCCCATAAACACACCTAAATATCCTAACTATTAATTATATTTATATTTTTAATTTTTAACTCTTTTTATTAGAATTAGAAAAAGTATTCTAAATGAATGGAATAATTCCAAAGTAAAAATGAATTCAAAAAATTAAATCTTTATGCAGAGATATAAGAATAGTTATATATCTGAAAATTGTTATATTTTATTTGTGATATCTAATAAATATCTAAAGTGTTAAATCGTATAGATCCCAAAAGCCAATCAAAAATTTCGTTCAAAAAAAAAAAAAAATACATTAGTTAAGTAAAAATGTTCAAGAAACATTGATATTTAGATCATTCCGGTCCTGCTCCTTCCTCTTCCTACCATTCAGGGGTTCCTTTATATTTTCCCCTGATAGTTATGTTAAACTTTTTAGATTATCCGCAGTTTTTTTTTATTTTGGCTAAAATTGACACGAATTTTTTTTTGAAGGGAATATATTATTATTATTAATAGTAGTGTGTGATTGAGATGCAGCCAGGAACGTTTCCAGTGGCGCAAAACTTTTTTTCTTTTTCTTCCTTTACGCCAATATCTTTTTTCTCTTTCTCTCTCTCGCTCTCTCTGTGTCTGTCTGTCCGTCAGTCTTATTCTAATCACGGCGTCGATTTGTGCAGAGTTAGCTTAACCCTATCTATATAGATAGATAGATGGTACGTATACGCCTAACCAACCTACCATCCCTATCCCCTACCCCCTTCATCCACCTCATATCTTTTTCTCTCTCCTTCTCTCTGAGCTACACCTGACCCGACTTGGCAAGTTTAATTTCCTTTGTACAATTCGGGTCTGTCTGTCGTCTCGTTTCCTTCATAGTTGCGAATGCGTGGTTTGCAAGAACGATAGAAATACTCCCCCATCACCTTCTCCATCCTTTTTATCCTTTACTCTCTCTCTCTCTCTCTCCCTGGTTGAATATACAATCAAATTTTCATCCAATCAAATAATATCTTCCAAAAGCAACAAAAATAACCCCGTTTATCTGATAACCCCCAGCCATACTATGACTCTTTTCAATTTAAATAATTTTCCAATATATAATATATGTAACTTTTTATTTTCTATTATGGATATGATAAGTTGCTTTGATTTCTCTACATATTTAAAATTAATTTTATTTAAAAATTAAAATACGATCATTTTCATATTTAATAATTCAAATTAAAATTTATGTCATGTTTAATAAATATATAATATATAATTTAAAAACGTTTTAAAATATCTTAATTATATGTGTATATATATATACAAACATAAATTAATAAATTTTTAATAAATAACTAGAAAATTTATGTAATTTTTGAAATAAATATGCTCAAATCTATTTAAATTAAGTTTAATAAATGGAAAATACGTACTTATAAAAAATGTACACTGAAAATAAACAAATTGAATTCCGTAATATGTAAAGATGATTTTTTATTAATTATTTATAAAATAATTTTTGAAGTACTTACACATATTTCTTTTATTACTATAGTTATTATCACAATAACTAACTATTATCATTATTCTTATTATAAATAATTTATCAAATTAGTATCTTGACCAAATTAAATTACTCTCCTTAGATTAAGTCATTTTCCAAAATATTAGCTTAATTTGTTTTTTACTTTCATTTCTGATGCATTCATTTGAGTCAATGCAATTTTTGAAAACATTTTAGAAGTGTCGAAAAAATATTCTGCTAGAAATAACAATTTTTGTTAATTTTTTTTCTTAATGAATGTTGAAAAAAATTCTTGATGCTAATTTATTCAAATTAGCATTTAAGCTATAAAATAAAATAATATATATACATACGGATATGTACTAATCTATCTCTTATTATTTTTATTTTAAAATTATTAATAATGAATGTAAAACTCAAGTCATATAAATTTCATTGTAACACCCTACACCCTTCCATGTATTAAGAAACGACCTGTGTCTCAACCTCCCCCTCACCCACTCCTTTCCCCACTCACTACCTCTACTCACAAAGATAGAGAGAGAGAGAGAGGTGAGAGAGAGAATACGAATTTAGTTGAGAATTTAGAAGAGTATACAACAGCCGGCGACCAATAAATCTGTCGTGGCAGTCTGGAAGAAGACTTCTCTTTTCCCTCTTCACACTCCCACCACCATTCATTCCTTGTTACATGAACAGAAGGCGTCAACAAAAAGAACGAAACAATTTCTTCAAGTATATAGTAGTATTTGCTTGCTTGCCGTCTTCTTACCTCCATTTCTTGGATATTTTTTCCCCTACTATCTATATTCTAACTTCTCCTGTCTTAGTCTTACAGCTCAGTAAATTTATCGCTCAGAAAAACCTACCAAAAACTTTACTAGATAATCATCCCACTTCCTTTAAGTAAAGAATAAAAAAAATAATAAAATAAAAAGGAAAAAATGAAAACATTTTTTTATTTACTTGTTTTATTTAAATTAATTATTTTTTATTTTTATTAATAATAGTACTTGTTTGAAAAAGGATCTAACACTAATTTATACTTTCACAATGTATACTGGTATATATATAACGATATATAATTAAAAATTAGATAAATAGGGTAATTTGACTATTTTTACCGACCGACGATAGTAAGGGAGGTATTGTTTTGTCTTATTTGTAAGATATTCAAAATAAATAATGAAAAATTATAAAAATATATTCATAATTTTTTTAATTATAAGATAAAAAGATTCCTACCACAGCCCTAGTAAAAAATAAATGCATTATACAAAATGTATGTAGGAATAGTAGTAAAAAGATTAAAAGTATGGTATGAGAAGAATGAAATTCTCTCGGAGGCTCAGGCAGGCTTTAGGAAGAACCGCGGAGTAAGAGACCTGGTGATCGTACGAAGAACAATAATTGATGAAAAAATAAAGAGAAGTAAAGGAAAGGTCTTCATTATGTTTGTGGATTTTGCAGCGGCCTTTGATAAAATAGATAGAACATTACTCTTCAGCAAACTAAGAAAATGGGGTGTGAAAGAAAGTATACTGGAAGCAATGGTGGACATTTACAAGGAAAAAATAAGTAGAATAAAAATAGGTGAAGAAATTTCGGCACAATTTTACACAAATAAGTCAGGGATGCCCCTTGAGCCCGGTGCTGTTTAACATTTTCATTGATGATCTGGAATTGGCCCTTAAAAAGGGAGGAGTAGGTGGTGTAATGATTGGTCGGCTGAAGATCCAGTGCTTATTGCTCGCCGATGATGTAGTTTTAATAGCGGAAGAGGCAAAGGAGTTACAACGGATGATTGAAATTTTGGAAAGATATAGTACCAAGAACAAGCTTGAGGTGAATGTAGAAAAAACAAAAATCATGGTATGTAAGAAGAGAGAGGGAAGAAGAAAAGCGGAAGAAAAATGGCATTGGAGAGGCGAGAAAATAGAGAGAGTCAAAAAGTTTAAGTACTTGGGCCACTGGATAACCCCAACAGGAAATCCTAAACACCACATAAAAGAAAGGGAAGCAAGTGCGCAAATCAACTTTGGGGATTTTGGAGAAGAAGCCAATT